>CM060179.1:48796929-48879429 GCA_030549775.1 Tamarix chinensis | reverse complement strand
ACCCGATTAGGGTTTTGGGAAGAATTAGTAATATGAAAAAGGCGAAAGGAAAATGGTTAAGGGTGAGCGAGGTGCGGGTTGAGAGCGAGGGTTTTGTTATAAGGAATGATGTTTTAGGGTCACAGGTAGAATCGATGGGTAAAGCGATATGATTTGGGGGTTGGACCAGAATGAGATGAGGTGTCGAGGATAGATGAATCAACGGTAGTGAAGTAAGAGGAGGTTGGACCACATAGGTCCAACTAGGGTTTCAAGGGAAACCCTAGAGACTAGTGATAGGTGGAGTCCGATATCACGAGGTGTTGCGTGTATAGTGGGGAAATGGACATCGAGGTGTGATAAGGGGCGCACGAGTTCCAAGATATGGGATGGGCCCTCCTGGGAGGATAAGTGTGGATATAGTCAGCCATGCATGTCAAGGGTAAAACACTTTCAAATAAGATACGTTAAGATACTAATCACTTAAAGAGGAAGATGCTGAGCCGGGCCCAGACCGGTCCACCGACGAATAATAGTGGCCAGGAGCCGGGGTGCCCTGGAGACCGTGCCACCGGCGAACAATAGTGGTCGGGAGCGTTTTGCCCTGTATGATTTCCGGTCCACCGGCTATAATAGTGGGGGTTACCGTGCTCAGCAAACCAAATATAAAATTGATAAGACATGGCAAAGATACTAAATACTTACAGTGGAACACCATGTGAGTCGGGGCTAGACCGGTCCACCGGCAAATAATAGTGGCCAGGAGCGTTTTGCTCTGGAGACCGAGCCACCGGCAAATAATAGTGGCCAGGAGCGTTCTGCCCTGTACATATCTCCGGTCCACCAGCTATAATAGTGGGGTTCCCACACTCACGTGGATTGATAAAGACTGTGTGTGAAATGGACATATTATTATTAACGAGGATAAAGAATAAGTCACCGGAAAGTACTCAGGCCTTATCTTGTTGTTATTGCATGTGTCTTATATGATTGTGTTATGTAAACTACGTGGTATGATTGTATGCTTGGCCCTAGCACCTACGCCCTTACTCAGTACTGGACCCGTACTGATACTACGCTGGTTGAATGGGTCCTGTGATGATCCACCAATGGTGGGGAGCAGACCTTTGTTGCAGGTTTTGATCGGTTGCTAAATTGGGGTGGAGGGTTGACTTGAGTGAGTAAGTGGTCCGGATATTTACCCTTCGGGATTTATTTTGTTTAATTGTATTCACCTTTGGAAGTTGCAAGTATTGTTTTCAGATTTCTAAGGGTTTTGTAATTGACTTTAAATTTCTCGTATTCTGATAAGTGTTTATTATTCGGATTTAATTGTTTGATGGGATTTGAAATTCAGATTTAATTGGTTGACAGGTTTTAGCCTTGCATCTAACATGAGATAGATGGTGGACATTTATCTTGTGTTAGATGTGGCGGTAACACTTCCCAAATTCGCTCCTAGCTTCCGCTCTATTCTTTCGAAATTTTTTTTTTCAGGAGTGAAATTTGGGGGTGTTACACCTAAATCCTAAGCTAGCTAAGCAAATTTTGTGTGTGTATGAGAGTGAGTGAGTGTGAGAGAGAAATAGAGATAGAGAGCTTAATAATACACAATAATGCTTTTCTAGTTCACTGATAGAAATTGTAGGTCTAGGTTAGAAAACTACCTTACTGATCAATAATTCAAGTATTATAAATTAATCAACAAAGAAAGAAACAGATGATCTTTCTTGAAAAATATGTCTAAAACCTAAGAATCAAGAGCATAGCTCTAGATTTAAAATTAAGTATGGAAAAAATAGTGTTCAACATATATCACTTAGGGGATTGTAAATTAATTTGGAAAACTAAAGAAAGAATAATAGAGGATAAGTTAATTTTATTGAAATGACTTACTAGTCTAGTTTTACCACTAAAATGATAAACCAATCAATTTCAAAGAAATAATCCACACCAATAAGATAGAAATACAATTCAAATGATCTTAAATCAAAACTAGTAATCCACTAGGTGAAATAAGTATAAGCAAATTATTTTCATGAAACTATCTCTTAAAATTAGTGTTTCTAAGCCCTACCTACAAACTAACCAATTAACTTTGATTACCTCAAATTTATTGCTTAAAAATATAAATAAACTAATTTTAGATAAATTTATATAATGAATTTCAATAAAATAATCTTACAATTAGCCAATTTAAGATAATCATTTTTCAAACATTAAGGTTTTAAAGCCCTAGACACAAAATTAGATAATTCAAATCAATTAATATAAATTGAAGGTGTTAGAATGCAATTAAGGTCATTTTCACTCTTTCTATAAATTTAATTTTATTAAAAAAAACTACGCAATTAGGGTTTTTAAGTCAAGAATGCTAATCTGGTCAACTTTTGTTAAAATATTTAAATTGAAAGAATGGGATTATAATTAAATGCAATACAATGTAAATTATATAATCATTTAAATAAAATAACTTAGTTATACAATCCAATTCAGATCCGTAAGAGCTTTGACCTAATTATGATCGATTTCACATAATTTTCTCAAATTGACACTTCTAACATAAAATTAAATACATTTTAAAGTATATTATAACATTAATTGAGTAAAAAACTCAATTATGCAATTCAATTTTGACACATGAGGAATTTGAATTACAAATCCAATTTTCATTAATTCCGTACAAAATTTTCAAATTGATAATTCCAATATGGAGTTAGATACATTTTACAACATATTGAAAAATCAATTTAATCTAAAATAGCTTAATTGGTTGAATCCACAACATTCAGACTTAACCAAGTAAAAATTCTGATTTTAACAAGTGAATCATAGACACTATAATTATCCAATGTAAATCAATCATACAACATATATATACATAGTTAAAAAAATAATAATTTAGCTCATCATAAGCTAATTCATACAAAATTACTAAAAAAAAAAGACAAAGTTTGGGGTGATTAATACCAAACAAATTACTATGGAATTTGGGGGGGATAAAGATTTTTGGAGCTTCATCGGAGGTTAAGAACCTCTCGTCAGTGGCTGAGTACTCTAGAGGTGGCCAGATAGTGGCGGTGCGACTTGCAGCTATTGCATATCAACATTATTGCCTCTTTTTCCTAGTGCTGCTGGTTATGTCGGTGAGCTAGAGCTTAGGGAATGGCAGGGTGGTGGTGGTGTGGGCACTTGACAAGTGGTGAGGTCGTGTGGTGGTCGAAGCAGAAAAGAGGATATGGGAGCAAAGAGGAGGAAAGGTAGTGACTTCTATAATACCCCATTTTTAAATACTTCTAATTATGTTTAATTAATTACATAAGTAGTAATTGGAATTTTATGGTTATATGCACTTTTCTTATAAAATAATATTCATATATGTGAACTTTTGAATTAAAACTTGAATAATATTATTATAACATTTCATTTGAATCTTAAATAGGTTTAAATGTAAATCTAGAAATTTTGTTTTAATTTTATTTGCGCTTGCTACTCCTTTTGATTTTTTTTACTCAAAATATATAATTAAGGCATGCTAGATGAAAATCATATCATTTTTGTATTAAAAAGTATGAAAATTTAAACGTAAGTTTAAAATAAATAAATATGAATAAGTAGAAATTTTAGTGATTTTATGAATAGTTTTGGTATTCATGTTTTAATTACTCTGTAAGCTTGTTAATTCATCGTCATATCAATATTTAATATATCAAGCCTTGTTTTAAACTCATGGAAATTTTCATGTGCGTTGGAAATATTATTTTAAAAATTTCCATAAATATTCTTAAATTTATGAACTTTTTGATATTTCTTAATTTTTTCCTCTTTATTTCTCTTTCCACCACTAAAAAAATCCATAAATCCTAAAATTATTGTTCATGCATGAAATTACTTCTCTAAACTTCCATTATCATATTTCTATCAAGTTGACCATTGTTTTATTCATTCAACTAAATTTTAAGCCAAAGTCACTTTCTTACACTTTCTACCAACACTTGATGTATCCTTTTGGCTTTTCTTCCACCCAACCTCCTTCACTTGCATTCCCTATGCTTAAATATAAACTTTACATCCCTTGGTTGAATTCTTGTTTTTTATAACTTCATTCAACCTAGGTACACTCCACTACCTATCACACTCAATTACTTTATCCTTTATCATTCAAGTGTTGAATAAGCTACATTTCCCCTTCTTGTGGCTATAGATTTTGGTTCCTCCATCCCTTATTTATAATGCATTTTTTTTCTTTGTTTTCATTTATTATTTCTCTCATTTTCTCCTCTTGGATGCTCCTACCTCTCTATTCATTTTGATTATTTTGTTAAGTGTTCTTATACTTTGTTAAGACTATAATTAAGACTCATCCTCCTCTCTTTATCCTTGTCCTTGTATTCACTTTTATTTATTTTTAAATAAGTAAAGAAGGTTATATTTTTGGTTAAATTATCAAGTTTCCATCTTTCATCACCTTCTCTTGTTTCTCCATTTTTCAAAGTCGTTGAAGTTCTTTTGGTGGTTCATTATTTTATTTTTCTATTTGTGCTTGAAAATAGGTAACCATATACTCCTACTAAATATGTAAAAATTATATGATAGGATGTTTGCGGTTTCCTATATTATGCTTAAGTGTAAATTACTCTTCCTTATAATATCACAAAAAATATGCATGCACCGTGTATTTTTATTACTTATTCAAAGCATGTGGCCTCTATTTTTTTTATGCAAGAGCATGTTAAATTTATATATTTTAATATATTTATGATAGCATGCTAAAATAGAATTGTTGTGATAAAATAATTATGCATGATTAAGGTTTTATGTGCTAAAAGGGATTACTTGTGTTTTAGGGGCAAAATAGTAGTTTTGTCAATAATGTAAATTTTCAAAATTAAAATTTTATATCAATGTACCTATTTTAATGTTATTAAGTTGTATCATGAATTTTACTTAATTATTATAACAATTATTATTGAAATGAGAAATTATTAAGTAAAAAACAAAAAAGGCATTTTGTTTATTTATAAATTATTATGCCTAAAAATATAAATAATAGGACTAAGATGACCTTAATGGATTCCTCAGTTAACCTTTGTGTTAACTTTGATTTTGGTTTTGTTCATTGACCTTATGATCAACATTAATAATTAGAATTAGAGTCATTGTGCATTATGTGATACCTTATGATTACCTGATCAAGACATTAATATTTAAAGTGAAAGACCTTGAGATTTAGAAATGGCTGCTCCTTAGGGTTAGATACCCTAAAGAAGTGGTGGGATCCCTCAATTTGGTTTGGTGGTTTATTGGATGTCTCAACATTTCAACTAAGGCCTTAGTATACTCTATAGGTGACCTATAGGCCTTATAAAGGGCATCGATACTTAAAGATTATGTGTCCTAGGACATGAGGATATTGTGTTACCTTGTTGCACTAGTATGACCGAAGCACTTGTATATCTTTGGATTATAAGTTTGGAGGATATTATGATGCTTTAGTGTGTTGGTATGATCGGTGTAATTTATATATCTCTAGGTTATTATTATATCCACTTGAGTAATTAAAAATGAAAATAATTGTTATATAAGGATTTAAATAGACTATTTTATTTTATTGGTTTGGTAGTTTCCTCCGCACACTACTTAGTTTTGGTATAGTTGTTTGATAGTTGCATTTGTGCACTATTTAGATTTGGTATATTAGTTGGTAATTATCTTAATAATTTCTTTATCATGCTATAATTGGTATAGAGGTAGTTATTGTAAAAGATCTTAATTATGTTTTGGTGTTTCCCTCCATAGGTTACCCTTGGTGCAATCGGATTAATGAAATAATTATAATATGGTTAAGTTTGATGTGATAAACATGTGGCCTATGGTATGCTTTGAGTTATGTTATGAATGTATCACTTAACTATGGCATATACTATTTAACATGTTATGCTATGGTACTTTACGTTACCTTATATGCACTCCATGTGATGTTTGTATACTTAATTAGTATTGTGTATTGGTTTATTAGGTACTGTTGTACTGATGGCTTTCATTTTATGGTCCCCCTGCCTATTCAATTGGCAGTATTTATCTTGTAGGAGCACTTTGAGGGTAAAACTTGATGTATTTTGGTAGGGTTTGAGATTTAAAACTATCTAGTGTCTATTTTGGCATCGTTTGATCTAGATATCCCTTAGACTTTTATGTCCCATTCTGTATTTCTTTTCTTTATTAATTATAATTCTTCTGTCTGATATTTTGTTATTAGAACAATTTAATATTTTAATGAAATATTTTTCTCTTTCTTATCAATTATTGTTCTTAATTTAAGTGAATAAATGATTCAACCTTAAGACTTAGTGAAAGAAAGGTAAAAGAACTTGATTTATACTATGTATGGTGGTAACAGTCTATGTTTTAAGGGTTTAACTTCTACAATCAACTCTTGTTAAGTAAATTTTTAAGTGCTGAAAATGGAGGTGTTACAGTTTTAGGGTGTCGGGTTTGTAGAAAAATTGAACTGGGGAGAGGAATAAAGAAAAGAGGGAGAGAAAAGAAGTGGGGGGGGTATTCAACTTGGTTTTTGTTTTGTTTTTTTACTAATACATATGTACAAATGAAAATACTAAATATCTAAAAATATTAACGGATAATTTTATCTAAAAATAATTTAACATAAATCATTTCATAATGATTTGAATGTATAAAATTAATATAGAAGCTATTTAAAGGATTTCAAAAAAGCATCCGAAAGAAAATACCAATTAACGAAAAGATTTATATTATTTACAAAAATTCATTATACGACATCAAAAAGTATTTAAAACTATCTAGAAATATTTAAACAATATTCTAAGGAACTGATATTAATTAATTTTTTTTTTCAAAAAACGTAATCTATAAATTGAAAGGGGTAAAACGGAAGAAAATTAATTTCGGAAGAAGACGCATAAATAATTTACGAAAATATTTTTAATTTAAAATTTTTCGAAGATTTTAATTACCTCAAAAAAATATATAAATTCAAAGATGGAAATATTGTCTAAGGATAAAAAATCATTATAATGATTTTTCTATTTTAAATTAAATTTTATAATTTATATAAGTTATTTCATTAACAAAATATAACTTCAAAACAAAGTTGTAATCACACGGTAAAGTTATAATCGTAAATGAATCTAAAATATTAAATATCAAAATATGAGAAATAACCAAAAATATAAAATTTTAAATAGAAATAGAAATTATATGAATATAATAATATCATGATCGTGAACGAATATATCTAGAATGATCCACAATGACAAAAATTAATTAAATTCTAATATAAATTTGATATTGTTGATAAAATCATAAAATAAATCAAAATTAAAATAATTAATTTTTTTATCAAATTATGCTAATAAAATTATCAAGCTTGAGAAAATTGAGTTTGAAAAATATGGAGTATTACAGATAAAAATAGATATTTTCTCAATGCTCATTTTTTAGTTTCCAATTATTTTTGGCTATAATTTTGTTTTTGATGAAAAAGCATTGGCAACCATTTATCTTGTTGCCAAAGAATGACGTAAAGAGTTTTAAGGACATTTATTCATCACTACAGGCTATAGTAATGATTATTTTTATCTTTTGTAATGATATTCTTTTGTCACAAAATAGTTTTAGCAACGATTTTTTTTTTTACAAAAAAACTTTTGCAACCATATGTGGAATAACCTGTGGTTACTAAAACTATCTTTCACGATAATTTTTATTTTTAATGACTAACTTTGTCGTTGCTAAAATCTAAGCATTTATTAGTGCTAGAAACACTTTGTAAAGTACATCCAGAACTAGCCTTTATAATTTTATAAATTTTATTTAGGTACATAGAATTATTTTTATAATTTTATATATTTTATTTAGATTCACAGTTTATATCTAATATATATATTTTTTTGTACGAGTGAAATATGATTTTATTCGTAGATACTTAGGAGAGAGAGTATAAAAAAATAAACTAACTGTTAACCTCTTTTATTTTTTTCCTTCAAACAATGTATTTCTGTCTTAACCTAAATAGATATATCCTTTATTAATCTCCTAATCTTTCCTCTATCTTTGCATTATCATGATTTTTCCTTGAACCGACTTGCCCTAATTTTTATCGCAAATCTAAACCGCCGCCAACTTAACACAGTATAAAATCCCAAATCTAGATACATTAATCTGTCATAAACCTTTCTTGCTCCCAATTTAGAAACCCTAGTATTCTGCGGCTCTCTCAACCCTTAATTTCTCCCTCCCTTTCTGCGTTCATCAACCATGAATCTCGATCATAATCTAATATCTGTTCCTGATGCACCTACGTACCATGAGCACATCATCAACTACGCCGTCTTCGTTGCAGGCATGACAATTTACGTGAACAGCCGCCATCTGCAGGAATCACCGCCTCCACCCTGCCCTGCCTTTGAAGTTATCATCGCCAAAACAAATATCGATCGCATCATCCATGACAATCCTTCGGCAGAAACAGTGTTCTACATCGACCATCACCTCCCGATAGCCGAAGCCAAATACCAAGTTAGTTGCAATCAACAAATTTTTATCAACAATACTGTATGCCCATGGCACTCGTTCATAAGAGGACGCCTGCTTGATTCGGGCCTTCATTCGGGAGATTGTGATCATATCATTCGGAGAATACGGGGTTGGTCGGATGTATTCCTTCGTACCCATCGAGCCTGCGGCTCGACCGATCTGGTCATGATACCTAGTATCGTAGTCAAAATTGATTTTATTTTTCCTGAAGTCGATCGGTCCGATTATATCAGTGGCGCCGAGTTTGGTTATGGTGAGGAGACTATTGGTCCGATGTTGGATGCCTCGTTTCTTGAGCACCAAGTCATGACGGTTCCGGCATCAGGTGCTTCCATACGAGCTTTGGAGATCGTTAAGGCGATCGATCACGGCGAGGGATTGATGGGATTATCGGGCATCGACGGCGATGATCGGTGTGCTATTTGCTTGGATGGTTTACTAGGAGGGGACGACGAGGAAGATGAAGATGGGGCGCTTATTCGCATGCCATGCAAACATATGTTTCACCGAGATTGTATCACTACTTGGCTGAGTAGAAATCGTGCGTGTCCCTTGTGCCGTTATGAGTTGCCAGCCGCTTCTCTGTCATGAACGAACGTACCACGCCAGATTACGTGCATCGGAAGATTTTCGTTAATTTTCTCCATTTACCCTTCGGGCGAGAATTACGCAACCACTTAAAAGATTAAGTTTTAGATACCAGATATTTTATGTTTTTGGCCCTCCGAGTATATAACTTTTATCATTTGGTTAGGTTGTAATTGTAATTCTAGGAGAAAAATTGTTATACTCCAACTTATACTTGTTAAATTTTATCAATTTATAAAAGGTTCTCATTTATTTTTTTTTATTTTTATTTTGATGGATCTTGAATTAGATTTAGATTTTGCATAACGAGAATATATATATTCAGCAATAATTTTATATCCATATCCAATTGTGCTATATGTATGTGTGTGTGTGTGTCTATACACACACACAGAGGTATCTATATTAAATGTAAGGGTATTTTTGTAGTTTTAGAAAAATAAATATTTTATATTATAATTATTATTTTATCTTATAGATATTATCTTGGTAATTATGGTATTATTTGTAGTTACGAAAATTGATTAGCAAACCTAATAGTTTTTAGTTGATACCGCTAATTTTATATTTTTGCTGAAATTCTGGTAACTGTTGTACCCTAGCGCGATAGCACATTAGGATTTGTGGGGTATGCTTAGATTTAATTATGGAATAATAATTATGGATATGTGTCCTAGGGCAATTTAGTCATTTGTATGATATTTATCCTAAAAATTATGTCTAATATATATTATTTATTATTGATTATGTGATCATGTATTTTATATGTTTCAAAAGCATATGATAGGATTTTGTATGCAGAAACAAGTGTAAGGGAAAAATGGTCTTTCGATATAGCTAATAATATAAATTACATAATAAATAATTTAATTATTTTATTTTAGCTTTTTCATGATGAATTAATAAATAAAATCGATTTAGTATTTAAATGGATGATAATCAGATAATTATTGGCCTCAAGGACATTTTGGTCATTTCGACCTAATATGTCCAAATGTGAATAATTAGACATAGGATGACCTTTGACTTCTGGTAGGTTGACCTTGGTGCTGACTTTGACCTCATTTTGGACCGTTGGCCTTAGGATTAACTTGGATAATTAAAAATAAATGAAATTTTGGATACGTACGGAAATGAGAATAACTGTGCAATATGTGTTATTTGTGATCACCCTATAAAATACTAATACGTAAAGTCGAAGACCTCGAGTTTAGGAATGGTTTCTCTCTAAGGGTAGTTATCCTAGAGACGAGGTAGGAATCCTTGATTTGTTTGGGTTTTTGGTATGCTGGTTGTGTCCCAATGAGGCCTAAGTTTACTCTATGGGTGACCTATGGGTCTTATAGGGGGTATCAATAAGGATTAAGTGTTTGAGGTGAGGAGGGTACTATGTCCCTTGTGCGTCAGTATGACCAGAATGTTGTTATGCCTTTGGGATAGATGGTTGGGAAGGTACTGTGACGCTTGCGCACCAATATAACTAGTGTACTCTTATGTCTTCGGGTTATTATTATATCACCCTCGAGTAAATAAAAATAGAAATAATATGATTTGAATGGAATGATTATAATTAGATATTAGATTGGTTTGGTAGTAGTCTTTGTTCCTATTTGTGGTTTTGGGTATAACACATATGTCTTAATCTCTTTTTTTTTTCCAGCATAACTTATTAAGGTTAAAAAATTATATTTAATTTTGTTAGTTTGTAACTATAATCATTGGCGGGAAAAATTTTGTTCTCTGACTTATGTTATTCAAATCATACCCATTTATAAAAGGTTGTCATTTGATTTTTTTTTATTTTATTTTGATGGATCTTAAATTAGCCTGAGATCTAACATAATAGGTCTATATATTTTTTTTGCTTAGTGATACTTATATATCCTTATTGAGCGTGCTATATATATGATGATTGTGATATTATATATACATATATGATAATTCTAATATTACCATTAAAACTAACAATGATTGAGGTTGAGTTGATTAGTTAATGCTAGTTCCTTATAAAAAATATTTTAAGGGAAAAAAAAAACTTATGTGAATATTTTGGGAACTTTAACCATTTACCTATGACAAGTGGAATTTATGTTTACTAGTTAAAATACTTGCTTAAAATATCTTAAAATTTTATTTATGTACCAACAATATCATTAAAACTTATTTTAATCACATAACATATTGACCTTCTAACAAATTTGTAATAAAGGGAACACTTTTATAAAAATAAATTCTGTAAGACCTAATCATATTAAATATTATACCCTTGGTAACACTATGCAACAGTATAATATGTGAACCCAATTAAAAAAAAAACGTACCTAAATTCAATTTATAAAAATAAAAGTATCATCCTTGATGATTAAATATAATAAAATCATATATATCTAAGTAAGACCACATAATCAAACGAGACCACTTATATGAATAAGTACTCGATTAAGATATACACACCCTCACACACAGATATATATGTACACACATATAGTTTGAAAGTAATATGACTAGAAATACAACATGACCAATAAATGCTCACTAGAAAACAATTCAATAAATTAATAACAACTAGCTATCAATACTAATGAATATACTAATATAGTAGATTTATATATACATTACACCAATTAGTTTGATCCCAAAATGTCCACTTATCTTAACACATCATATTTATGTTAAAGATTGACTATATATATATATATATATATATAGGAGAAGGGTCACATACAAACCCTCCCTAACATATATATACAGGGGGAGGGTCTCACACAAACCTTCTTTAACATAAAAATATAGAAACCACACTTATATTAATGACCATTTGATTATATCATTAAGTCAAATGGTAAAAAAAGAAAATAAGAGGCATTTTACCAGTACAAATACTAGTGTTACCACTATATCTTCTTTAATCATTTTGTACCATTAGATTAATATTTGATTAACAATTGAGATTTAATAAATACCTAACCAAAAAAATAATCTAAACCCTAAATCCTAAACCCAAACACTAAACCATAACACTATACCCTAACCCCTAAACCCTAAACCCTAAAGCCTAACCCTAAACCCTACACCCTTAATAAAAACCTAAACCATTAACCAAAAACATAAACCCTTAACCCTCAAACATAAACCCTAAAACATAAACCCAACCCTAAACCCTAAATCTAAACCTAACCCTAAACCCTTGACATAAACCCTTAAATTAAACTATAAACCCTAAATCCTTAACATAAACCCTAAACCCTTAATATAAACCCTAAACCCTATGAAATAAATGGTTAACCCTAAACCCTTAACTTAAACCCTCAACTAAATACCCTAAACCATAAACAAGAACACTAAACCCTAAACCATAACCCCAAGCCCTAAACTTTAAACCCCTAAACCATAATCCTAAACCTTAACCCAATTCTTAATTTAACGAAACACATTATATATTTAATGTGTAATTATCTACTAATTAAGCATTTAACTTTTCACTATCTACCATCAATAATGGGAATTCCAAAATCAACTATTGGAAAGCATTTATCTAGTCCTAATCTGCATTATTTTGTATACAATTGATGATAAAGTTTGTTGGGTGACGACAACAAAATAGCATAAATGATATTTGCTATTAGACTCAATTTGATGAATATGGCCTTCATGACCACCAAATATACAAAATGAGAAGAAAAATGTTAAAGAATCAAGATGAATGTCATAAATAATAATATAATTAAACACCATCACCATGAGGATATAATTAAAAAACATAAATTAAAGCTTAAATTTCAAAACGTCATTCTATAATTTGACTTGTCATGGTGGTTATCTAAGATCATTAATGCTAAGTCTGGAATCAATCAAGGTTGTAGTTACTAATTATGAATTAATCTGGCTTTATTTGATTAAAATAGTAGGAAGAAGGCATAAAAACAAGCATTAAAGGATGAAGAATATATAACTTAATAGTTTTGTACTTATTTGAAAGCCACATCTCAGGTCGATGATGTCCATTCCAACCAAAAATCTAGTGTGACTGTGTGAGTAGTCGAAGCCAAATACCAAGTTAGTTGCAATCAACAAATTTTTATCAAAAATACTATATGCCCATGGCACTCGTTTGTAAGAGGACGCCTGCTTGATTCGGGCCTTCATTCGGGGGATTGAGATGATATCATTCAGAGAATACGGGGTTGGTCAGATGTATTCTTTCGTATCCATCGACCCTGCCACTCAATCAATCTGGTCACGATACCTAGTATCGTAGTCAAAATTGATTTTATTTTTCCTGAAGTCAATCGGTCCGATTATATCAGTGGCCCCGAGTTTGATTATGGTGAGGCAACTATTGGTCCGATGTTGGATGCCTTGTTCCTTGAGCACCAAGTCAGGACGGTTCCAACATCAGGTGCTTCCATACGAGCTTTGGAGATCGTTAAGGCGATCGATCACGACGCGGTATTGATGGGATTATTGGGCATCGACGGCGATGATCGGTGTGCTATTTGCTTGGATGGTTTACTCGGAGGGGACGACGAGGATAAATCACAAAAAGAAGATAGGGTACTTCGCATGCCATGCAAGCATATGTTTCATCAAGATTGTATCACTACTTGGCTGAGTAGAAATTGTTCGTGTCCCTTGTGCCGTTATGAGTTGCCAGCCACTTCTCAGTCATGAATGAACATATTACACCAGAGTACGTGCATGGGAAGATTTTCATTAATTTTATCCATTTACCCTATAGGCGAGAATTGTGCAACCACATAAAAGATTAACTTTTAGATACCAGATATTTTATATTTTGTCCCCTCCAAGTATATCACTTTTACCATTATGGTAATATATATATATATATATATATATATATAATTTTGTTAGGTTATAATTTTAATTGTAGTTTTAGGTGAAATTTTTTTTATACTCCGACTTTTATTTATTAATTCTTATCAATTTATAAAAGGTTCTCATTTCATTTTTATTTTAATGGATCTTGAATTAACCTAGGATCTAGTGTGAGGAGATAATATATGTTAACATTCAAGCAATACTATTATATCCATAACCAATTGTGCCATGTGTATGTATGTGTACATATAAATATGATAATTCTTATATTACTATCATAACTAAAACATTAAGGTTTATTTGAGTAGTTAAAACTAGTTACGTGGACCAAAATTTTTTATGGGAAGATTTTGATTAATTTTAATCATTTCCCTTGACATGTGAAATTTATGTCACCAGTTAAAAGTCTAACTTTTAGATACCACATATTTTTTTGTTCTAATCTCCTTTTTTTTCTATCTTTCTTTCCTTCAAAGTATAAAACTTTTACTGTTATGACAAAAAAGATTATTTGTAATTTTTATCAAGTTGTAAATGTAATGCTAGGTAGGAAAATTGTTGTACTTCAACTTATGTTTGTTAAATCCTTACCATTTATAAAAATTTTCCACTTAGATTTTTAAATTTATTTTGATGGTCCTTGTAATAGCCAGAGACCTAGTATAATAAGTGTATATATGTTTGTATTCGCCAAGATTTTTATATCCATATGCAACCGTACTATATATATATATTAGAACCAACAATCATGAAGGTTCAATTAAGACTAGATCCTTGGAGTAAAGTGTTAGCAAAAATTTATATGGAAAGATTTTGATTATTTTTAACCATTTATCTTGACATGTAGGATTCATGTTAATGGTTAAAAGACTTGCTTTTAGATACCATATATTTTATATTCTAATCTTGTTAGTTTTCCTTTTTTCTTTTTCTATCCTAAGTATAAAACTTTTATTGTTACTATAAAAAAATTATATTTAATATTGTGAGGCTGTAATTGTGATCCGAGGTAGAAAAAATGGTGCACTACAATATATGTTTATTAAATCCTACTTATTTATAAAATGTTCCCATTAAATTTTTTATGTTTATTTTGATGGATCTTTAGTTAGGTAGATATATATATTCCTATTTACTAAAAAATTTATGTTTATTTTGATAATTCTAATATTATATATACATATATGATATTTCTAATATATACTGTAAGAAGTAATAATCATTAAGGCTTAATTGAGTAGTTAAAACTAGTTCATTGGAGCAAAAAACTAAACAAAACATTTTATAAGAAGATTCTTATTAATTTTAACTATATATATATATATATGATAATTCTAATATTATATATACATATATGATATTTCTAATATATACTATAAGAAGTAATAATCATTAAGGCTTAGTTGAGTAGTTAAAACTAGTTCATTGGAGCAAAAAACTAAACAAAAAGTTTTATAGGAAGATTCTAATTAATTTTTACTATTTACCTTGACCTATAAGATTTATATTACTAGTCAAAAGACTAGCTTAAAGAAACCACATATTATATGTTCTAATTTCTTCCTCTTTTTTTTCTTCTAACCATATCATGTTTATTGTTAGGTTAATAATATAATATATGTAATTTTTTCAAGTTATACTTGCAATCCTAGGCAGAAAAATTGTATTCTAACTTATGTTTGTTAAATCCTTCCCACTTATAAAAGGTTCCCATTAATTTTTTTATTTTTATTTTGATAGATCTTGAATTAGCCAGAGATCTAGTGTATATATATAATACCCCATATTTTTGGAAATTTAATTTTATTAAGCTTTATTATTTTATTAGCATAATTTGATAAAAATATTTAATTATTTTAATTTTGATTCATATTATGGATTTATTAATGATTTCGACTTCATATTAGAATTTAATTAATCTTTGTTGTTATAGATCATTCTACATAAGTTTCTTCACAACTGTCATTTCATTATATTCATATAATTTTGATTTTTATTTAACAATATGTATTTTGGTTCTTTCTCCTATTTTGATTTTTAATATTTTAGATTTATTTTTTTATTATAACTTCGTTATGTGATTATGACCTTATTTTAGAGTTATATTTTGTTAATAAAATAAATTATTTAAATTATAAAACTTCCCTTTTAAAATAGTAAAAATATTTTAATGATTGTATCCGTAGAAAATATTTCTGACCTTTAATTTATTCATTTTTCCAAGGCTGTTAAAATCTTTAGAAAATTTTAAATTTAGAGAGGTTTAAGTATTTCATCAAAAAGTTTTTCATTAAATGAGTTTTAGATATTAAGTATTTCATTTGTGTATTTGTATTTGCAAAAAGAAAAAAAAAGGAGGATCGGCCTCCCATTTCCTTTTCCCTTTCTTCTTTCTCCCTATTTTCTCTTCTCTTCTACTTCTCTCTCCCTTACGCGCTTTTTCTAAAAAAAAACAAACCCTAGCCCCCTCACCTTCTTCCTTGCTCCTTCATCCCTCAACATCACCACACCAACTCACCACAACTGATTGACCTTCTCCACACCACCTTCACTACGCCGAACCACCACAACATTGTCATAGACCTTCTCCCTCCACTTGCCATCATCAACTACAGCAGCTCCAACATCAACGAGCGGAGCAAATATTTGAGTAGTAACATGCCAACACCTCACTGTTGCCACGCCAAACCACCAGCCAAGACCGACCACCACTGCAACTCTCTCCATTTTCGTAGCTGCCATCATCCATTGCACAAACATGTAAGTAACAGAGACGAGCGAGAGACAATAGTAGGAGTGTGCAAAGACAGCGGTAGTGTGCCAACGTCTGACCACCTCTATTACAGCCCCAAAATTTACTCTTGAAAATTTTTATTTAAGGGAATAATGTGGAAGCTAAAATAGAAAATAGAAAATGTTATTGCTATGTCCACCATCTGTCTCATGCTAGATGCAAGGCTAAAACCTATCCAACAAAAATTCAAACGTCTATGCCATGAGGACAAACTCCCACAAAAAGATATCCATTGGGAGATGGCAAGTGAACAATTTCACTGAACAAAATTATCACTAAATAAATCAGCGAAAAACCTATGAAATAACACTAGATTTTAAAAGCTTATCAAAGTAATGGGAAATTAAAATGTCAATTACAACATTCCTTAAAATTTTAATACAACATTTGAAATTTCCAAAAGTAAATACATATAAATAAAGACAAATCAAGGGATAAAAATCTAGGCTGCTTACTCTCTTAAAGCTAAGCCTTCAACCCATCAATAACATCGATCTCAGGCCTGCACAAGAGGTCTGCTCTCCATCATCAATGGATCGTTGCAAGACCCATTCAACTAAGGTAGTATCAATACATGTCTAGTATTGAGTAAATCATGACTACCTAACTTATGGGAGGAAATGTGATACACACAAGACCTGATGATCTTTAGCTTACAATACTCATGCTCAATTATACATGTGATACATACACCATTCCACACACAATAAAACACATGTGATACAATATTCATTCTCAATTATACATGTGATATATACACAATTCCACTCATATAATAACTCATGTTAAATTATATATGTGATACATACAATAAAACATGTGGTCATGGATTCATGCTTATGAATGCATGACTAGACATGATAACACATAGGGTTCAAGCATATAAGAAATCATGATTGCATGTTGCGTAACACACACTACCTTAGAAGATAGAATTCTATAATAAGTTCCATATGCGATTTAAATAATAGATCATGTGATAATTGGATACGACATGCGTTATATGGTAGAACTATTGAAAGGAAGACAACTAAGAGACATGTATAGGAAAATGAAATGTAAAATCCATGAGTGAATGAGAATAATTCATTATTATATTTCATTATTGTGATCACAACCATCTGATTATACTATCTTATGGATGAAGACCTAATAGATCATAATAATTAATGTAGTACTCTAGCGGTACTAGCTCTAGCTAGCCCACCCATAAACATAACTAGACCACTGATAAATAGGACACCTAATTACTTAAGTACACATTTCCTCTATAGGACTAAAATATATTGAGATACCTATAAAGTAGAAGAGGGTCTCTTCGGATCTTGTAAGGAACCTAGGATAATAGAAGAGAAAAATACCAAAATAGTACCAAGTGAATACCAAACCTAATTCGGATAGCTGCCCCAAGTGATACAAGTCTCAACTCAAGATCTTTCCCTTTAAGCGATTAATAATTTATTTAATGATTTAACCAATCATAAACCAGGCCCACATAATAGCACTTAAATCACTTCCATTAATACAATGAATTTCCATTGTTATATTCAATCCAAATGGCATTAAAGCCAATTAATTTCAAGTGACATTAAAGCTGATCTAGTCCAAGTGGCATTAAAGCCAAACCAATTCAAGTGGCATTAAAACCTATCGATTCTAGGTGGAATTAAAACCAAAGGTTTGGGTTTTTTAAGGTGAGTGTGGGGAAGGATTATTGGAGTCTTAAGGTGCGTAGAGGTCCCAAGATATGGGATGGGGCTTTTCAGGAGAGCTAGTGTAAAGAGGAGAGAATGGGAAGTCCAGTGGATCATGCATGTCTAGTTGGGGTTATCTATGGAATAAGACACGAGTAAAGCATTAATTACTTAATGTAAAAGATTATCGAGCTAGGCCTAGGTTAGATTGTTTTCCAGTCTACTAGCTATAATAGTGGTTAGGCACGTTTTGCCATATAGTGTATTCTAGTCCACTACCTATAATAGTGGGGGATCCAAGCTCGATAAACCAAACCATGTATTGTAATAAATTATGGAAAAGATTATAGTGGAATACTACGTGAGTCGAGGTCAAGTTGGGATAATTTTTGGTCCACCAGCTATAATAGTGATTAGGTACATTTTACCGTGGAGTGCATTTTGGTCCAATGGGTGTAATAGTGGTTAGGTGTATTTTATCCTAGAGTATCACTCTGGTCCACCAGCTATAATAGTGGGGTCTCTACACTCATGTAGATATAATTTGAAAAATGTGTAGATGAAGATAATAACCTATGCCTTAATAATGATGTGAACTTGAATGAAGTAATATATGAGTTATTTACCTGTTTTCACTTGCATGGTTTTAGCCATATGGTTACCTTACTCGGTACGTAGTGTACTGAACACCCCTTTTATGGGTGCTGCTCATTCCCACAAGCAGTGGCCCCTCTGAGTTTGTGCAAGTAGGAGATAAGGCTTGTGATGACTTTGGCATATACGATGCTTTGGGAGGGGCTGAGTGATGGCCTATTTTACTTGTCTTGGGGTCCGAGAGGGTGTTTTTGGGACCTGCCTTCACTTATTTTTCATATTGACATATTTACTATTTTATTTCCTCCCATAGGGGTGGTATTGTACTTTCTTTTATTTCTATATCATTTACTACATTTGTGAACCCTGTTTCGTCTATAAAATGCTGGACTATTATGGTTTTACTTACTACTTGAATTCATGCCTTTAAATTTTCTAGCCTTGTAGTTTTTATGAGATTAGCTGGGAGTCAGTCTTGTGCCAATCACAGTAGTGTCACCCCTTAATTTAACATATGGTTTTCTATATCAGAAAAAATTATCAACTATGAATTTTGGGGGTGCTACACCAATGCATCTACCATCTTTATAAAATTAATGATAAGGATTTTCCAAATGTTCCTTGACCCGTTTATTATGATTTTTATTGATGATATATCAATTTACTCTTGACATAGAGAGGAGCATGAGTAGCACCTGTGTACAACATTATCACTCCTTTGAGAGCATAAGTTTTATGCCAGCTCTCTAAGTGTGAGTTCTGGCTTTGGAAGATTGTATTTTTGGGTAGCAAGGTGTTAATAGAAGGAGTCATCGTGGATTAGGGGAAGAGTTTGGCAGTGACCAAATGGAAGGCAACCACTAGCATCCCCGAGGTACGTAGTTTCTTAGACTTCTCCTAGTACTGCAAATACTTTGTTCAAGTCTTCTCAAAGGTAACTTGTCAATTGATGAACCTTCTAAAGAAGATGACTGGGATTTAGTAGGATGATTCATGTGAGGGAGCATTTATGGAGTTGAAGTGGCGGTTGCCTATAATACCAATTTTGACTCTATCATCAGGATTAGATGGGTTTGAGGTCTATAGTGATGCATCGAAGCATAGATTGTGTTATGTTTTGATATAATATGTTAAGGTAGTAGAGTAAACTTCTCTTCAACTAAAGTACCATGAGTAGAACTACCTAGCTCATGATTTAGAGTTGGTAGCTTTCATTGTCACATTAAAGATTCTACACTCTTTGAGTATATATTCACGAATTTGGAGGAATTATTTGTATGGGACTTAGTGCAGGTTCTACACCGATCATAATAACCTTAAGTATATATTCATTTATAAGGATTTGAATATAAGGTAGAGGATATAGGTAGACCTGGTGAAGGACTATAACATTGAGTTGACCTACCATGAGGGTAAGGATAACGTCATTATAGATGCCTTGAGTAGGAAGACATCACACTCTTTGAGTTTTATTATGGTGTCTAATCGGTTTTTGGAGGAGAATAATGAGATGGGGATAGAGATAATCAAGCATGGTGACTTAGAAGTCCGGATAAGTGCATTGAAAATTATGCTAACAATTTTTGTTGAGATCCGAGTAGGATAGCCTAGGGATCTTAAGCTAGAGAGGATTCGATGAAAGACTTAGAATGATCAAACTGAGGGTTTTTTCATTTACAAGGATGGTAGAATTCTTTATAAAGGCCGATGGTGTATACGTTAGAGTTATGTTGATTTGAAGTGTTAGATTTTATAGGAGTGTCACTATAATCAGTATTCTATCCACCTAGGAAGGGATAAGTTGTACAAGGACCTTAAGAAGATCTACTGATGGCCTCGCATGAAGTGAGATATAATATATTTTGTGTCAAGATGTCTAACTTGCCAGAAGTTTAAGATTGAGCACTAGAGGCCTATAGGGTTGGTTTAGTCCTTAGATACTCTAAGGTGGAAGTGCGATTCCATCTCAATAGATTTTATGAGTTGGATATTGAGGATTCTCAATGGGTGCAACACTTTGGTTATCATCAACAAGCTGACTAAGTTAATAGTGTTTGTGCCTATGAAGTTAATTTGGAGTATAGATTAGCTAACTAATGCGTATATAAGGTTTGTGGTGAGTAGGTAAGGTACACTTACTGATGTAGTTTCTAATCGAGATTCAAAATTTCTTTTGAACTTCTAAGAGAAGTCGTAGGAGGCTATGGGCATAAGATTGAAGATGAGTACCACCTTCCACCTAGCTACACATGGGTATACCAAGAGGATAATTGAGACAATTTAGGATATGCCACGAGCTTGTGTTTTACACTTATGGAGGAATTGGGAAGATCGTCTACATTTGGTTAAGTTTTTGTACAATAATAGTTATCATGCTAGCATAGGGATGTCACCTTTTGAGGCACTGTATGGATGTAAATACTTGATACCCTTGTGTTGGGAGGACATCAGCGAGATTGTTACACTTGGACTAGAGATGGTTAAGGAGATGACTTAATAGGTTCAGTTGATCCAAGATAGGATGAGAGCAACTAAGAGTCGCTAGAAGAGCTATACATATCAAAGGCACTATAGCGATGGATTTGAGCAAGGGGATAGAGTTTTGTTGAGGGTTTCACCCACCAAAGGGGTGGGGAGGTTTTGTTCATAAGGGTAAGCTGAGCCTGAGATACATTGGTCTTTATGAGACCCTTGATAGGGTTAGCAAGGTTGCATACTACCTAGCACTTTCACCAGAGTTTGCTTCAGTTCATAATATCTTTCACATTTGTTAGCTAAGAAAGTATATTACACATCCATCCCACATGATCAGGCTAGATTAGATCATGCTTGATGACTCATTGACCTATGAGGAGAGGCTTTTGCGCATTATCGACACTAAGATTTGATGAACCTAGGCGAGTTCATTCCTACTTGTGAAGATTCTCTAAAGCTAGTATGGAGTAGAGGAGGTGAGTTGGGAGATTGAGAAGGACATACCTGAGTTGCACCTGGAGCTCTTTGGCTCATGTATGTTAGGCTTTGGGTTCTCTCTCTTTTAAAGGGGTATTTTTAGGGAGTATAGCATTAACTTCGGTAGCATTAACCACCGAGATCATCTTCCTTACAACCTCTTTCTCATCTTCCTCAATCTCGACTGCTTGAATTTAGGGAGAAAGCAACTTTTAAGTGGGTAATGTTGTAATATCCTAAATTTTAGCTAACCCAAATCCTAATTAATTAATATCATAACCTAATTCTAATATTAAAAAATTAATATTTCTATCTTATCCTAACTCTCTAATTTTAAATCATAGCCTAAAGATAATATTTATTTTAGGTTATTTATATATTTTCTAACCTTGACCTAATCCTAGATAATTTTTGGACTCTTCAACCCATGGTATCCCTTATGTTGTATTTTGTTATTGTATTTTGGATTTAACATCGAAACTAATATTTGTATTTATAAATCTTCTCTTATTTCTAATTACTTTGTTTTACTAAGAATGGTTTTATCCTTGTGATTAATGTAGGGATGGTATGATAAACTAGACTTATGTCAATTACAGCGGCAATACCTAATACTTTGATTATATGCTTCTGTTGCAAATAAAAAAAAATTAGTAGTAAAATTTAAAATGTTATAATTGCTCAATACATGCAATGGCATAAAGAGAATAAGCCAAGTGATGGGGTTATAAGACATCCTGCTAATTCCATAGCATGGAAATCATTTGCTGAATAAGTATTTTTTTGCTAATCCACTTAGTGTTAGGCTTGGTCTATCAAATGATGGTTTTAATCCATTTGGCCATTTTGGCTTTGAACATAGTTGTTGGCTAGTTATGCTTATGCTATATAATTTTCCTTCTTAGATGTGTATGAAAGCTCTTTTCCTCATGTTGACATTACTTATCTATAATAATCCTAACATGAATATTGATGTATATTGACATCCACTTATTATGGATATTAAGGATTTATGGGAAGGTTTATGAAACCTATGATGCTCATAGTGAACAAAGTTTCACATTGTGTGCATTTATTTTATGGATTGTAAATGATTTTATAGCATGTAGATTCATTTTTGGTTTGAGTAAAAAAGGATACCTCTCTTGGCCATCTTTCCATGGAAATTTCCATCCATTTACTATAAAGGGTTAATATATATATATATATGTTATATGGGGAATCATTGTTTGTTTCCACCCAATCATCAATGGCAGAAAAGTGCCTTGACTTTTGATGGAATGAGGGGAAAAGGAAGTGTGTCCATCCCTTTATCTAGTGATAATGTTCTTAGTTAATAAGGTGATTTATTGCAAGGTTAATTTGGAGAGAGTACGAGCAAGGAGAAAACATGAGGATCACCATATTTGGAGGATAAAAATGTATTTTTTTAGTTACCTTATTAAAAAAAAAACTCAAAATGAGGTACAATATTGATGTTATGCACAATGAGAAGAACATATTTAATATATATTGATGGATGTAAAAGATAAGACTAAAGATATGATATACAACCAATATGATTTGGTGGATTTGGCAATTAGGCCTAAGCTTCATCTACTAGAGAATGTGTAGAGGTTAGAAAACCAGCTGCTTTATATACATTTTATCCTCAAAAGATAACTAAGATACGTGAGATGTGTGCTAATTTAATATCCCCACAATCATATTATCAAACATATCTTGATGTGTTAATTATAATTAGAGGAATATTTTAGGAGTGAATAGCCATGATCAACATATTTTCCTCCAACAACTTATTCCCATCATTATTTGTGAGTTCTTAACTAAAATTATTATTGATCCATTGATTGACATGAGTATTTTTGTTCATGATTCATGTTGTCAAAAATTAGATTCCTTAGAGAATTAAATCCACTACACATTGTGTAAGTTAGATATTATGTTTCCTCCTATATTTTATTATGTCAAGGAACATTTAGAAATTCACCTAAGCACAGATTTCTAGTCCAGTGTTATTTTAGTGGATGTACCTAGTTGAGAGGTATAAATATATATCATGGGAAAATACCTTGAAGGAACTCATTATTATTGTTTTAATTATATTATTTTTATTTCTAGTTATATTTGATTATATAGGTTCTTATGAACCCTTAAATTGTATGTTTGGAACAAAGCACATCGAGAAGGATCAATAGCAAACACATAAGTGGTTAATTAATGTCTTAGTTTGTGTTCATGTTACATATAAGGGCATGGCACTGATGTTGATTATGAACCCCAAAATAATGAATATATGTTAGAAATATTTAAAGTGTTTGGTATTACTTTAGGGGTGTCCACATTTCATGATCTTAGCTTAGACACATTCCAACAAGTCCATTTTTACAATCTTACTAACTGTAGGAAAATCCAACATTTTTCTAGGTAGGTCAAGTCACTTGTTTTGTTGATTAGATTTATATTCTCGAGTTACAAAACATTATATTTTTATAAAAATATCTCCTCTAATCATATTGATGTTGTAGAGAGCATAAATTAGAATTAAAAAATTACTATGCTCCTAGAGCAATAGAAATACATCATAAGAGAGAATTTGCCAAGTGATTGTATGAATGCATATGCTAATAATTCCAACTTTTATTTATTTACATAGTATTTTTAATTTTTGAATATATTGATTATTTTAGTTTTTTTATAGGTGTCAAAGTTGTATGAGCGAGAAATGATCAATGAAGACTTATACAACCTTATTTTATATCTATTTAGATTAGTGAGGCATTATAGTGGCTATGATGTCAATGGGTTTAGGTTCAAAAAATTAGGTTATTCAAATGAAAATAACCCTTCTCAAAATATGGTGTCATGGTCAAATATGGCAACTCTGCAAAGAAAGAGTATCATAGGTTGATACAAGAAGTTCATGAGTTACGGTGTGTGGATGACAATTGAATTGTTGTATTGAAGTGTCATTGGTGGGATGTTCTCTATAAAGGTAGAGGAATTAAGGTTGATGATTATGATATAATTAGTTTGAATAAGAACCTTTCATTAGTAGAAGATGAAGCATTTATGGTGTAAGTAGAGTAAGTTTTTTATGTTCAAGATCTAAAGTACAAATATTGGGCACTAGTTATTATGGTCCAACCTAGAGATGTTTATAAGATGTTAATTATTGACGACAATCAAACTTTTGAACAACAAGCTGAACAAATTCAAGAAACAAATGGATTTTTCTTCCCATACATTTAGAACATTAAATAATGAAGTTGTTTAAGTCTCTCCATTACAAAGGAATCCCATTATTTAAGAAAAACATGTTGGCAATGATGTAAAAAGTCTTGAAGACTTCTTAAGTAGCTTCAATACATGATGTAGCCTATGATGATTGTTGAAAGGAATATAAATAGGATGGTAATATCAATTAGGATCGTACTTTTGGTTATTGTTGTATGGTGTTTTATATAGTTATCACTACCCTAAAAAGGCATTTTAATAACGGTTATTTTATAGTTTTAATAACGGTTTTAAACCGTTATTAAATCGCCCATTATTAAATCTTTAATAACGGTTCCTAACCGTTATAAAAAATATAAAAAACCCGCCAATATGAGCATAAACTGTATATTTAATAACGGTTTTTAAGAAACGACCGTTGTTAAAAAAAGGGTTTTAATAATGATTACTACAAAAACCGTTCTTAAAACATCATCAAATTAGGCTTTTAGACATTATTTAAGCATTTATTAAACCCTAATACGTATTAATGAGCATAAATTTGAGATTAAATGTACATTTTTAATAATGGTTTGCATAAGAACCATTATTAAAACTAGGTTTTAATAACAGTTTTCATTAGAACCGTTATTAAAACTAAAGTTTTTTTAACATTTTTGCAGTTTTGTTCCAACCCACATACACAATTGTATGTTCAAATAATTACCAAATCTGCATTGTAAAACAACATCAATTCATAACAAATCTGTAATCACACCATAATTTCAATCAATCTCTAGTTAATATGCATGTCTTAATACACCGGATATATATACTCAAGAATCAAAATTAGTAGGCATACCACAACTTGGTAGCTCTACAACCGAAAGTAAAAAGTTTATAAATCTAGCCTAGAAGACTGAAAGACATAGACAAAATACAAACCTGAACATGCATGTAGAATATATAGATCTCTACCTAATACCGAATGAATGAGTATACATGCTTGGCCCATTGGTCTCTAACTTCATCAATATCATCAACATTGTATTGCTGGCCTTGTACATAGTCATCGGTGAAAAACTATAATACCCAAGTTTCGATTAATATATAGTTAGCACTTACATCAAGTACCAAACATATATGTCATGATTTATTAATGGAAAAATATTGAAAAGAAAACATACATGTCTTGGATCTATGTTGACCGATCTGTTTTGGACTATCAGATCCATTGCTCTACATACATAGTATCCATAATCATTATTGTTTTGCTGTTGTAGACACTGTCAAATGAATTAAGTTAGCTCTCTAACTATTAGATATTAATTTTAATTAAAATAAAATACGAAATAGTTGTCTTCCTACTTACTATGACAGGCTCGTATTGAACATTCTTTGGGTCTAGGACACCATTCCCACCTCTCCTTTGATACGCTATCCGTAGTGCCCCAATAAATAGAGTTGGATACACGATATTGTAAGTATGCATATATACCTCAAATAATGAAAGCTAGTAGAATATATTTATAAATAAGCTAATGAAGTAAGAAGTGAAAAGAATACTAACATGTTGATAAATTCCTTCCCACCACGACGAGCGACTTCAAAAGGCACGTCATAGGTTCGAAGGGAATCAAACACATAGACTTTATTAATATCAGGTCGGATGGCGTACAAAACCCAATGTTCGGTTGCGAGGTGAGGAATGAGATAGAGCTTGTTGTGTCCCTCAATCAAAATGCGATCCCCTAAATAGTTTATGTGCCTACCCTCTCTTATTATACTACCATCAGCTATGTAGTATGGGCACACAAACACAATAGAGGACAACATTCCCTCCATCGCAGCTCGATTAGCTACCAACCTATGGACGAAAAAAACAATGCATATTTGTTAATAACTAATAACTCATATAAGAGGTCATAAAAATTCCAATTGTACAAGTTAAGAGTACTAAAATCTCAAAATGAAATAATACTTACATGACATAGACGGCGACACTCATGGTTGACATCCATTCCTGATTATAAATGTGGCTTATGAACCGTCGATACCATGTAAGTAGCATCGTCCCTCCCAACATACTCAGGACGACAATCAATGAAAATATAATTGTCCCTGAGGTAGTTTTGGGCATAAAAATACAATATTGCTATTGCTGGTGGAGGTTGGCTTTTCTGATCTGAAGAAGGAATATTTTGTGGGGCAACTAATTTTTTAGATTTAGCTCTCTTTCCTTTAGCAGCGCCCTCTTTTGTGATGTTCGTTCTGCTAGTACCTCTCTTGGTTTTACTAGCAGGAGCAGTCTTCCTTTTTTTATTCCTTTTCTGATTCATTACTTGATAATATTAAACAAAATATGTATTGAGCATATAAATATATATATGAAAAAGGTATGAATAGTGTAACTACTAAACAAGGTCTAATGAAGATGACAAATGTCAATACCTCTTCAGTAGTGAGACGTATTTGATCCGCAGGCCAAGCCACGAAGCTTCCATGAGCTTCTATTACTGTAGTTGCCTCATCGCCCTCTTTATAACAAGGTAAGTGCACACTGCCAATGATTGGAATGTCAATACTCACCGGCCTTGTATTTAGGGCTAAATTTTACCCGTGGATTATTTGCGTTTGGGTACTTTGACTGATACGGACACTTCCTTTCGCCAAAAGTGTTGAAAGGTCATTCGCTAATAAGTCACATTTATGCAAACCCTAAACAAAAATATGACACATTATTAATTTTTTATTACACTGAATACATTTAATAACAATTCATAGTTTGTAATGCTTACCTCAGGAAGAGTAGAAAGACGTGCATCAGCTTCATAACTATCTCTGACGCTATTTACATTAGATATGTGAAGCTGATCATGGTCTAATGAATCAGATGGCTTATACCCTTGAGATTTAATAAATGAAAACTCTTGCTCCATTGTTGCCATCCGTTCAAATGCCACGTTCAATTTTTGGGTGAGGATGGCGACTTGCTCATTTGTGCTACGAGAACCACGAGATCGACCACATATGCTTGTTCTCGTAACACCTAATCCAAGGCCCCTGTGTCTTCCAGGGTGTTCTACAATTCCTATAGCCTGGGACACAATTCTATATTGGTCCACCTCCTCACCATCTGACATTTCAAGTTCGTCTTGTAATGTATATAATATATGTAAATTTAACTTATAGGAATAAGCGTAATATAATAGTTTTCTAAAAGAAAACTAAGTAGGGTTCTAGATATCTACAAACTTACAATTTTTTGGCTGCAACATCAACATATTCATTAACATATCCATCTCTTGTTACTCTAGCCTTCTTCCATAATGTACCAATATTGATGGACGAGGTACATGGGTCCAAGTCTTGGGCTAGGAGCTACAAATCAAAAAATATTCTTAATTAAGAATATTATTATAAAATTCGACATTTACATGTAAATAGATAAATCGCAAATTGTATACAAACTCCTCTTCAAGGCCCGCATAGCCTTTGCGAGCCATATTATACTAGTATTTATTTTGCTTCACAATCTCTTTATTTTGGGTACTTTTTCCTATATGACAAGCCAAAACATAGTGACATGGTTATTTCAATATTAAGCATAATACTGGGATCGATACAAAAAGTTTAATTGTTATCTAATTCTCCTCTATTCCTCATGTCTGTGATGATTCTCATAATAGTAGGTCCTCTCTTTCCTTCTTCATCACTGCTGTCCCTATCAATGTTTTTTGTAGGCCATATCTCTACAATAAATAAATAAATAAATAATATTAGAATGTTATGTATTGAGCGAAGAATCATGCTAACCCTAACCCTAATTAACCATAATTAACCATAATAAATGATAAACCCTAACCCTAACCCTAGCTAATTAACCATAATTTATTATAATAAAACCTAACCCTAATCCCTAAACCTAGCTAAATGTAATTAAACCATAATATATAAATCATATTATTAATTATTATTATTATTTTTATTATTATTATTATTAACATACACAATTATTTCTCTCTATTTAATTATTCACTTTTATATATTTCTTATTTTTTATATCTATTTAATCCTCATCAAATAGAAATCATTAACATATGCATCTCTAATTGAAATTTTCATTTAATGATGCATGTGCATATGTAAAATATATTTTCATTTCATAATTATATGATATTTCCTATATCTTATTGCTAGTGTCCTATACTTATTAATGAAAATGTGTGTGTGTGTGTATATATATATATATATAGTTTTTATGAGTGAAAAAGTATATAATTCTACACTCACATTCATATTATATATATATGTAAAGGTCTCGGCCAACACATGCCTTTGTTAATATATAACAATAGTGTAATAAATTCAACAACGAATAACAACATTTTCAACCAACACATTCAACAACACATTTTCGAACGACAAACCGTAATCTTTCAATAACAAACAAATGAAACCCTGTAGCAACATGCATGCATTTATATATATATACATATATAAGCAGATAAAAACTTACGAGAGGAAGAACAAACACATACATAAAGTGAGCTAGCTACAAATATGACGGCGAGCAAGTTGAGAGAGGCAAGGGCTTCAAACAAGACAGATGATGAAGGTGCAAGTGTTGGCTAGCTAGCTTCGGAACAATGACACGTACATGTAGAGCCAACAATGGCAGAGGTGTGGTGGAGAGTTTACGGTGTGAGGGTTTCCCTTACTTGAAGGGAACCGGAGTGGTGGTGCACGGTGTGGTGGTGCGAGGGTTTGCAAGGAGAAGGAGAGTAAGAGAATGAAGGTACAGAGAGTCTGAAACTTTTGGCATGAAAGAGAAATGAGTGAAATAAGAGTTTGATTTTGAAGTTTTAATAACGGTTCCTGAGAGAACTATTACTAAAACATCTTTTAATAACGGTTCTCCCAGGAACCGTTATTAAAACCTTAGGACTTTTGACAACGGTTCTTGTATGAACCGTTATTAAAACATCCGTGCACATTTTAACGTTGCCCTTTTAATAACAGTTTTGAACTATAACCGTTATCAAAACTGTCCCGCCCATTAATTTTTACACGTTTGACAATGATTTTCGAACCACCGTTATTAATGTCCTATTATTATTTTCCGCTTTTCGTAGTAGTGTATTATGATGGATGTTTTTCTCTATTTTTGATTATGTGTTTATCATCTTTTTATCCTTAATAAAATATTTGTTAGATTCAATTAAAGTCATGGTGGGAAGAGGAAGAGGTAGAGGAATGAAGAACATCATTCGGATTGAGATTTAATAGTTGTGTCATTTGATGGCCACAACATTATGCAAGAAGAGCATATGTAATCTCAACCACATACACATGAAAGTAATTTGTTTATGTATATTTCCATTTTATATACTTTAAAAAAATATGCTTATTATATTAAGTGCACTATTTTTATAAAAAATCTTTTATCATAGATATGAGAAATATGGTGGTAAGAGGGAGAGGTAAAGGAATGAAGAATATCATAGGAACTGGGATTTCATCAATTATGTCATCTAATGGCCACAACATCATGCAAAAAGGACATATATGATCTCAACCGCATGTAAATGAAAGTAATCTTTTTTGTGCATATTTCCATTTTATATTTTGTGAAATATGCTTACTTTATATTGAATGCACCATTACCACAAGATTCTTTTATCATAGATATGGAAAACATGGTGGGAAGAGGGAGAGGTAGAGGAATATAGAACATCATTGGGGCTTCATTAATGATTTCATGTAATTGACTCATCATCATGCAGGAAGGACATAAGCGATCTCATCCATATGCACATGAAGGTAGTATTTATTTTATTATAAGTGGTTATGATGTTTAATTTCGGGTTATAAATGCAACACCCAAAAATTCACTACTTTGTTTTAAAACCGATAGAAATTATAATCGAAATATTTAAATTAAAACCCATAAATTCTAGGAATGTTACCGTTATACTTAGTACCAGACCGGTTCACTCTGACGGTTCCAATACCAAGTGCTAACGCTAAAAAGAGATTAATATTAAACTAAAACAAAGAGTTCATAAAGTGAATTAAAAGATCATAACACAGAAATCACAGTACGCATAAAAGTTTATAATCAATAATAAGATAGAAATCAAAGTGCGAAATCCAAATTCCTCAAAGGGAATATTCTTACAATCAATAAAAGGTTTATTTTAAAAACTCAGTACGAGGTAATAAATCAAATAGAATAAATGCGAATCAAAAGAAATAACATAACGAAATGAAATCACATGAAGAGAAAACACAACCACGACACTCTCGAACTTTGAGCGAAAACATGCTCAACCCTCAGCCATGACTGATGTCTCGACTACCTGCACAAAGTTAGAAGGGCATACTACTCGTGGGAATGAGCAACACCCATGAAAATGGTGATCAGTAAGGTAACTGAGCACTAAGGCCAACACATAAGCACATAAAATAATGCAGAAGACTAAAAGAACATAAAAATTCATTATGATAACATACTATCAAACAATCATTCGGGTGCATACATAAAGGCCTAATTATAATCCAATTCAATTACTTAATTAATCTCTGATCAGAAGTTGATTTACACCATACTTTTTATCAAATCCATGCGAGTACGGAAGCCCCCCACTATTATAGCCGGTGGATCGGAGACACATAGGACTACACATCCTAACCACTATTCCTAAGCGATGGATCAGTTGGCCCCGGCTCGCATGGTGTTCCATTGTAAGTAATTAGTATCTTTTAAGTACTTTAGTAAAACTCTGGTTTGTGTTCATTGAGCTTGGGAACCCCCACTATTATAACCGGTGGATTGGTCACACATAGGATATCATGTCCTAACTACTATTATAACCGGTGGATCGGTCACACATAGGGTAAAAACCCTAACTACTATTCTGAACCGGTGGATTGGTTGGTCCCGTCTCAACAATCTCCCACTTTAAATAATTAATGTTTTAAGTATTTTATTCAGAATCTTTCATTATGGACATGCATGAATCATCCTCTTTATACTTCACACATCACAAATCATAAAATTCCACCATCATAATTACATTTAAATCACCAAATACACATGATAATACAAAAATTATAAGCAACCACAACAACCCTAATTGTCCACACAACCCTAGTTCGGTCTCCTATGGACCCTTATATAATCTCCACGTATTATTTTTCATCTAAAATGTTCAAACACCCAAATAACACTTACATTACCTTCCTTACATTCCAAAGCAACCTTTCATAAGTAAATTTCGCTCCCATGCAAACTTTACACATCTCGTGCAACCTCTCAAACTTTTCATACAAATCCTAAATCCCATGCAAAACCCTAACTCCACCATGCAAACCCTAATACTAATACCACCATGCGAACCCTAATACCACTATACAACCATTAATATCACCATGAAACCATTAATACCACCATGCAAACTCTAATACCCCCATACAACCATTAATACCATCGTGCAAACCCTAATACCACCATACAACCGTAAATACCACCATGCAACCCTAATACTACCATGCAAACCCTAATACCACCATACAACCGTAAATACCACCATGCAACCCTATTACCACCATGCAAACTTAAGATTCTATCATACAAAACCCTAGATTCAATCCACACAAAACCAAAGATTCATCCATACCAAACCCTAGAATAGATCCTCTCATATAAAACCATCAATTAGATTCTTCCATACAAAACCATAAATTAGATTCTCCCATATAAAACCATAAATTAGATTCTCCCAAATAGAACCATAAATTATATTCTCCCACACAAAACCATAAATTAGATTATCCCATATAAAACCATAAATTATATCCTCCCCCACAAAACCATAAATTTCATAAATTAGAATCTCCTACACGAAATCCTAAAATTTTCCATTTTATTCTTCCACTCATGAATCATTAAACTAATTAGGTCAACTCAGCTCCCTTGGTCAACCTCTTTCCCCATCCTCCTTTATCATTCTTTCTCCCACACAAACCACATCAACACCCTCACATGCATGTCTTACAGGGTCACAACACATATCATCGCATACACATAGTATACATGCCATACAAAAACATACTTAAACTCCACTTCATATCATATAATAATAATGATAAACATATGATACATAGCATGTGAAGCACATAATTCATATAAGCACACAAAAGGCCTTAACACCCCTTACCTAAAATGATACCGGTCTTGAAGCACGTTCCTACGCCTCCTTAGGTTTTGAGTGGTTTCACCTATTATGAGGGAAAAGCTAAAATTAGACTCCCTCCTATAAAAAAATACTATTAATCACTAACTTATTATAAGACTAGGTTTTTAAGTACATAATAATAATAATATATTAATAAAATAATATTAACTAATTACTAACTTTGCTAAAGATATAGAAATAATAGAAATATTATAAAAGTTGATAATATAAGGTTGAAAAATTTACCCTAATAATAGTAATAATGATACTAAAATAATAATGTCAAAGATACTAAAAATAATATCAATGATAATATAAATAAGAATAATAATAATAGTAACAATAATAATAACAAGGACATTATTCAAAATAAAGTGAAATAAGGGCTTCAGCCCCTTTACTAAAATAATTCTAATAATAATAATAATATTAGTAAAATAAATAACCAAATTTAATAATAAAAATAGTGATGAAATAATAATACTAATAATGATAAAAGCCATAATAATATTACAAAATAATAATAACCATAATGGTTATAATAGTAAAGGTAATGATCGAAGATAAAAAGAAGTAGGGTTTCCACCCTACATTGAATAATAATAACTTAATAATTAATAATAATAACACAAGTAAGAATAAATACTAATAATAATAAACGTACTAATAACCCTAATAATAATAAGACATGCTATTTATAATACTACTACTAAAATTTAAAATAAACAATAGGGTTTTAGCCTTATATAAAATAATAATACTAACCCTTTATAATAATAATAATAATAATAATAATAATAATAATAATAATAATAATAATAATAATAATAATAATAATAATGGTAAGGTAGTAATAATAATAATAACAATTTTGAAATAGTAAATAATAATAATAATAATAATAACATATTAGTATTAGTAATAAAGAGAATAACAATAATAATACTAATAAAATCGAATTAAAATATAATAGGGCTTCGGCCCTCAACAGAATAATAATAAAAACATTAATATTAATAATACTAATAATACATATTAAAAATGGAAATATCAATAATAATAATAATAATAATAATAATAATAATAATAATAATTGGATTTATATTAGAATAAATGAAACAAAATAATTTATGGCTTGTAAAAATAAGGAAAAGGGTTGAGAGGGTCTAGGGTTCAACCTTAGGCTGGTGGGGATAGGCGACACAGGAGGTGGCGGCGGTGGCTGGAAAAAGAGAAGAAAAAGAAAAAAGTTGAATGCTAGAAAAAAGATAGGGAGAATGGAGGTGGAAGTTGGCTGTTTAAGAATGCCTAGAGGGAGAGGAGCAGAATGGAGGTGGCAGCGCACGGCGGAGGTGGTGGTGGCCGAATGGAGAAGAAGGAGAGAAAGAGAGGAAGAGGGAAATAAGGGTAGGGGAACGTAGAGGGTGGTTTGTAAAATAATTTGAGAGGTAAAAGAAGCGGTGGAAGCAGCAGAGGAGGTGGCTAATGGTGGTTCGAAGGGCGGCAGTGGCAGAAAATGGTTTGGTTGAGGAGAGAACTTTGCACAGCCAGGGTGGCTCGTCTAGGAAGAATCGAGGGAGGAGGAAGGAATAGTTAGTTAGGGGGCGGTGTAAGGAGTGCAAGGGTGGCCAGAACGGGCGGCTGTGTTGGCTGGAGACGACGAAAGTGATGTCAAAATGGGCGGTGGCGAAAAGGGTCATTTTTCTGGGTTCGAAAATGGAACCTCTATCCCAGGGTTGGTTTAGGGATATTTATAGGCCAAGGTTGGGAGGTATGGTCGAAGGGAATATGGGGAAGTTGGGGCAGGTCAGTTGGGCTTGCCGGTGGCGACAGTTGTCGGCGAAATTCTAGGTCGAACATGGCAGGCAGTTGGCTAGGGAAAGGAAAATGTGCGAGGAGAGGGGAGTGGGCAGGCGGGTGTGTTTGATGAGTTAATGTGGAAGAGAGCGGGAGGTGGGTAGCGATCGTGCGTAGTCGCCGCCGAAATTTTCGGCCGATTCGAAGGAGTTGCAGGTATGACGTTAGGGTTAGAAGAGGAAGAAGAAGATGGGGGAAGTTGGACCGGGTGGTTTGGTGCAGAAAAGAAAGAAAGAAAAGAAGGGGAGACCGGGTAGTCCGAGCGCGAGGGCTGAGGTGCATTAATTGAAATGCCGCGTTTAGAGGGGATAAATGCTAAAACACAGTGCGGCGGATAAGGGAAGGAGGCACCGCGCGGGCTGGGCTGGCCGAGGGAAAGAAAAAGAGTAACGAGGGACTAGGCCACTGGGCTGACCCAGTTCCGAGAAGAGAGAGGAAAAGAGAAAGTAAGGAAGAAGAAAAAAGAAAGAAAAGGAAGAAAGAAAAAGAAAAAAGGAAAAGGGAAAAAAAGGAAAAATAATTAGATTAGATATTTATATTAATTAAAATATTTGGAATATTTGAAAATAATAATACTTAAATAAAATAATATTTAAATTCCTTTTTAGGCTAAATTAGGATTTTTAAAATATTTTCCATAAATTCCATTTTAATTAGCAAATCACCCTAAATTTTAAAAATTAAAATATTTATAAAATTCCTATTAATTTGATACTATTTTCTCCCTCTTATTTTAAATAAAATAATTTATTTAATTAATTTCCAAATTAAAATATTTAATTAGCTAAAATACCCAAATTTCACCCTAATTAAAATACTTATAAATTTCTTATTAATTTACCCTAATTAATTTCCTTCTATTTTAATAAAAAAATAACTTATTTAATTTATTTTTATAATAAAATATTATTTAATAATAAATAAAAAAATTAAAATTTTATGGTCATTTCAATAAATAAGCTAAATTTAAAGTTTCATACAATCATATGCTTCATTTGATCAAATTCACCATTCATCACTTATAACTGTAAAAGTAGAAATTTTTTTACGAAGGGCAAGAAGTGACACAGGTGGAAGACAAACGTCTTCTATAGCTTCATCACCTACACCACCACAAGAAACTAGTGCAAAAGGTATTATCTTAATTGTTTTTTATTTTTCTTTTTTCTCTTTTTCAAGTGGATGACTTGGTTGATATGTGATATAAGTACTAATTTGCAACATAATTTTTAGTGTAGAATTAACTTCAACCAAAAAGAAATTAGGAACAAGAGGATAAAGGTTTTATGCTTGAAAAGAAAGATAATGGTGGAAAAAATAAGTTAAAATTTCACACTCTCAATCACATTGTTCAAGCTTCAGGAATTAACACTCGACATTTAGTAAATTACTATGGGTATGTTGTGAGAACCACAATACCATTAGATGCAAAGAGCTAGAAGGAAATTATAGAAATAGATTTAAGCAAATTGAAGTTCGTTCATAATATATTATTCCTTTATGTTTTTTCCTAAATTTTATATTAAAAGTATAACATGAAATCTCATTAATATTTAAATGCTTATTGTTTGGTTTTAGGAAAAGTTTCAAGTAAACCTTTCCAACCATATTGAATATAAATTTAGAAAATATTGTGAGGATACCGTGCGAAGGGTGTTTCATGTTTGGACATCTCACTTAAGCTTAAAATATAAAAAAAAAATTGACATAAATGAGGAACACTTGAAGAATATACCAAAAAGAATTTTTGGAAGATCAATGGAAGCACTGGTTGGAAATTATTTACACTTAGCTTCATATATATTTATCAAAACTAAGTTGCATTACTTGAATGTTAAATATTATTTATTGACTTTGGGGAACATAAGTGAACTAAATCCAACAAATAGACGAAATTCAAAGTGTGGGCACACAACCTAGAATTTAACTTTTGCAGAAATTGAAGAAAGACTAGGATGTCATAACCATAATATCATATTTAGCATTAATACCCAGTTGATTGAATTATAATAAAAGCATATCACTTTGTAATATATTATATAAAGTGGTGGCTAAAATCTTATCTAATAGGCTCAAATCTTTATTTTCACTTATTGACGATGCATAGAATGCTTTTGCTCCCCAAAGATAAATATATGATAACATTATTATGGCTTGAGTGGTAGTTCACCCTTTTATGGTTTCTTAATGTCTTGATTTATACCAAAACTTGATTCTGTAGTGGTCTAGTGGAAAATTAAACCAACAAGTTAGCATTTATTTCAAAAACATAATTGACAACAATACCAAGTTGCAACTTTCCTAAAAACTCTCTGCTACTCTAGATGTAGGGTCATGATAAGTGTTTGGAACAACTACTATAACAATCTAATTAACATCTAAATAATGCATATGATGGTTTTCTTATTTATTGTTCTAGTTTATATAATATTTAATCTATTTTACATTATTTATTCATCTAATTTCTCACTTATTTTTCTCTAATGATAGAATTCATTTGATTAATAGGGAAAATCAAGGTGTGAATCCAATTGCAGATATTATATGGTTGAGAGAACATACACGATGCAATAAAGAAACCAAGGAGTGGGAGTACTCTAAAGGAGTAGGGTTGCAAAAAGCCTACGTAACACCATTTGTAATTGTAATTTTACTTTGATACCATTTGTAACACCCCGGGGGCTACCCTAGGGTACTTTTGGATTGATTAGATAATCCCACATATCAATAAAAATCTTTTCATGGCACTTTCCTCATTCATTCCCTTCCCAAGAAATCTTTAAAAAAAATTCAAAACTTTTTAGGAGAATCACCCATCCTAAAAATTTCTCCGCAACAACCACACTTAGTTATGTAATTTTTAAGATAGAATCACCAAAATTATGGTATACCATGTTGATATAGGCAACTATATCAATCCTTATAATATTCCACTCAATTTAGGGGTATTATATCTTTCCTCCTATATCAAGATATTTTCTAGGAAAGGGCAATGGATAAAAAGACTACTCAAAGCAAGTTGCAGCTAATGCTGAATATCGATAACAACAACAACTAAGAATTTCAAATTTGGAGAATAAATTGGAAGAACTAAAAGTCCAACACCAAAGGTAAGAAGATAATCACAAGCAAGCATAGGAAACCCTTCTTGAAGAGTTTCTATGTATGTTTGCCAATAAAAACAATGAGGCATATACCTCTCGATCATGGTATGAGGTATATATAAAGTTAATATCCATGTTCTTTCTTAATAGTTTATAAGGATGATGATGATGACGACGACGATGATGAAGAACATAATAATAACAACAACAACAACAACAATGGTGTAGACTATTTTATATAAGATGTTGAAGATTGGATTGATGAATCATAATGATACATTTGATGATAGGTCTAAAATGTATAGGTAAGAAGTTCAAGCCCCTGATTTATTTTCTCAATTTCATATCATGAGTATGTAACTAATAAAATATGTCATGAGCATACACCTACATGACTGCTTGGTCTTAGTCTACTTATTTGGATATTTATATAATATTAATTAATATCTTTTTATAGTATGGTCTAATGCCCATATAGACTGTAATATGTATTTCACGTTGTTGAAGTAAAAATATAGAGAAACTTTTGTTTCTAATGATCATAATATCAATCATTCAATCAATTATATCCCATAAAAAATTTTACCCATTCAATAAATGATACATAATCTAAAGAAGTAAGATTGAATCAATGAGCCAAAATAACAATAACTTGTACTCCAAAACTAATGACAACATGGAACCAACAATAATAACTTGTACTCAATAAAATGAGGACAACAATAAAAAGGTAACTTAGGTTCTCTTATTTATGAGGACACATACACACACATACATAGACAGATGATATTAAGAAACTAGAAGTGTAAAATATTTTTTATGCATAGATATTGGTCCAAAATTGCAGTTGAAAAGAACTGTAAAAGGAAAAAGAAAAGATAGGTCACACAAATCAACATAGGACCATCATGATTATAAGTGAAATTTTCTTATTTTTGTGAGGAAATTAATTTTGTTGGAGTTTAATTATCAAATGAAGACTCACCTCGTCTGAATATGAGGATAATTATGATTGCACAAAGTGAACTTGAAATGCTATTTTACTGATGAAACAAGCAGTTGCTAGTAATAAAGTGCTAACCTATGGTTCTTTTTAGCTAATAAAAGGAACGATTTATGTCAGGTTAGGAAATAGGATTACATAACCATCATGTTCCCACATATTCTGATGTGTAAGATAATGGATGATTTATCTTTCACAAATACATGATATTTTTGCTTGATTTATAGAACAATTATGTTGACCAAAGTTGGAAGAATTTGTAAGTTATAGATGTTTCAATGCACATACAATTTGAAGGATTTTGATCTTCTCTAAGATCAACATAATTCTAAAGAGAAACCACTAATTTATCTATCGAACAAATCCTAAATCTCACTTGAAGAGAAAAGTAGGAAGATATAATTACAAAAAGTTTCAACTCAATGCTCTATTTTCATTTTATTAGTTGATCGGTTGATTGGTGTCCTTCACCATCGAGTGTACAAATGTATATATACACATATATGAGGCCGAACCTAACCTCCATTAATTAATCCCAAATCAAGCGCACTATAAATGAAGAGTTAAATAAAACAAATCTATATGGTATATATAATGAGCAATTATAATGACAAGAAATTGCCAAGCTTATATAAATTATCAAAGCTACATTGAACGTAATCATGATAATACATGGAATAATCAATAATCATGCTTGATGTCTTATAGCATTGCCTCCCATACAACTTTGTAACTCTTTCATTGTCATTATCTTGCACATTAGATATCATTGGTGAATTCCTCTTATAGAAAACATATATAATACCTGCATGAATCACTTAATGAAATATTACTAGCATGATTATGAATGTATTTAAGATTTTCCAAAACAATTGGTACTAGATCCAAATATGCTAAATCTTAACCTTCAACTTGAGAAGAATGATATGGAGATGCTCTTGCATCAGTCTCCCCTTCTAATGATGAATTTTTTCTCAAATTTTCATCATTATAATAAGGAGATAAATCACCAATGTTGAAATCATATAAACGCCTCTATAGGATTTCGGTAATTCTAATTTATAAGTATTATTTTCAAATTTTCTTATGATTTTTAAAGATTCATCTTCTCTTGGTATTTTTTTTCTTTCTTAAGTTTGAAAATCTTTATTTTCATAAATGCATCGATACCAAGTCTTCTAGTGAAAATATTAGTATAGTTCTATTTTTGTTTACTATATTTTGGTAATTAGCATTAGATTTCTCAATATTATTCTTTATTTGCTCGTGAAGTTTCTTAAAAAATCAATTATAGGAAAATACTATAACACCTTTGTGGGTACCTTTTTCTTCTTGTATCGTGGGGCTTTACATTTAGGATTAGGACAACTAACCAAAGACACATTGTCATTGCGAAATAAAATACAATCATTAGGGCATGCATATATCTTCTCATAACTCATGCCTATAGAGAAAAGAATCTTCTTCATTTCATAGGTATGATCAGGTAGAATGTTTTCATTAGGAAGTATATCCTTTACAAATGTCAATAATTTCGTAAAACTCTTATCAATCAATCCATTACATGCTTTTAAGTTGTTCAACATTAAAGTAGCGGATAATCAAATACAATCATCATATAAAGGTTTCTCCGAGTCATTCAATAAGTTCTCGAACATTTTTGGATAATCCCGAACACTTTCCTCAACCTTCTAAGTTATCTCCTCTAATGAATGTCCCTCATAGTTTTCAAATGATGATCCACTACTATCCCTCCTAACATCGTTATTATCATATTTAGACTCTGTTTCACTATACCATATCCAACAAGTGTAACTTATATCAATTCCATATATAAAAAAATGATCTCTCAAATCATTAGCGTTGACACGCTAAATATAAGCACAGTTCAAAGAAGGACACACTATTCTACTAGAATCTCGAGTATGTTCAACTGCAAATTTGATGAAAAACTCCACTCCTTCGTTATATTCTTTAGACAAATGATTTGCAGACAACCATTTCCAATCCATAGTTTTACAAATCAATTGAATTATAAGTTTAATAATTCACAAATCGCTCATGCTTAGAAAGAATTAATCTCATATAAATCATGCTATTCTGTATATATATATACGAATCATGCTAACACATTTCCAAAAAGATGTTAATACTCAAACTGCTAATACTTAGAAAGAGTTCATATATATATATATATACATACATACATACATACATACATACATATATAGAAAAACATTGTACAATGGTTCAAATTACAAAAGATATACATACTACGGGATCAAAGCAATAACAACACTATATAAATCAAGTAGATATTAATAAGATAATATATGTAGGTTAAGTATCATAATACGATACTATTAAAAGTAGAGTTGAGTATAATGTATAAAATAGTTTGTTATAAGAGCACATATTAAGTATTATATTTAGTATAATAAATGCTAAATCCAAACCCAAACCCAAACCCTAATCTTAACCCTAACAAATTATAATAAAAACTAACCCTAAACCTAATAAAACCCTAATCCTAAACCTATATAACTATAATTAAACCCTTATAAATCCTATATTATTATTATTAATATTATACACAAATATTCCTCTCTATTTAATTTTTTCAGTTTTATATTAAGTATAATAAATGCTACACCCAAACCCTAACCCTAACCCTAACCCTAATAAATTATAATAAAAACTAACCCTAAACCTCATAAAACCCTAATCCTAAACCTAGCTAACTATAATTAAACCCTAATAAATCCTATATTACTATTATTATTATTATTATTATTATTATTATTATTATACATAATTATTCCTCTCTATTTAATTTTTTTAGTTTTATATTTAGTATAATAAACGCTAAACCCTAACCCTAACTCTAACACAAACCCTAACCCTAAGACTAATACATTATAATAAAAACTAACCTTAAACCTCTTAAAATCCCTATCCTAAACCTAGCTAACTATAATTAAACCCTAATAAATCATATATTATTATTATTATTATTATGCACAATTATTTATCTCTATTTAATTATTTACTTTTATATATTCTTTATTTTCTATATCTATTTAATCGTCATCAAATAAAAATCATTAACATATGAATCTCTAATTGAAATTTTCATTTAATGATGTGCATATGTAAAATATATTTTTATTTCATTATATGATATTTCCTATATCTTATAGTGTCCTGTACTTATTAATGAAAATATATATATATATATATATAGTTTTAATGAGTAACATTACTAATAATTTGAAGTATTTTATTTCTCTAGCTTCGTAATTAAGCACTCATGAATGTTATACTTATATATATGTAAAGGTTTTGGCCAAGACAAGTATATGTTAATATATAACAGTACTAACAAATTCAACAATAAACAGTAATATTTTTCACCTACACATCCAACAACACATTTTTTAATAACAAACAACGCAAACCTGTATCAACAAGCATGCATTTATATATATTAGATAAAAGAAGAGAAAAAGCTACACACTGAAGAATAAATATACGTAAAAGGAGTGGAAGTGAGCAAGAAAACTAGTGGCAAGCAAGAGGAGAGTGGTGACCACCTACGAACACAACAGAGGAAGAAGGAAGAAGTGCTGGCTAGGTGTGGAAGAATGACAGCATATGCAAAGTCGATACTGGTAGAGATGTGATGCTGCACGGAAGAGGAGAGTTGGCGGTTGTTCTATAGTCTAGGGTTGCTATATAGGAAAAGTTGAACCATAATAGAAACATCCAATCATCGGAATTAAGGTTGCTTGGTGACACATATATAGATTAGGATTTCGACTAGAGCTAAAATTAATAGTCTCAATTCTATCAAATTTTAACCTAATTAATTTTTTAACTAAACCATCATAATAATACACATAATAAGAATAATAAATTTAATGCAAAAATTCTAAAATAACTATTATAACTAATTACATATAATTATTATTTTATAATTAAGGTTTCTAAAAATAAGGTATTACAATGTTACCTACTTAATATGTGTCTTTTGAGTAATTAATTTGAGAACAAACGTTAAGGGTGATATTTGAAATCCATATATATGATTTAAATGAGTTTATATGATTTTAATTGAGTGATTTAGTGGTTTATTTAGGGATTTAAATCTTATTTTGAACTTAAGAAGGTGTTTGAAACTAAGTATGGTTCAAAGGTTAACTTACTTTGCATTAATCATAATTATTTTAACCCTATGACCTAACACATTCTTAAGAACTTTATTTGAGATATTAATTATCATTAAGTAATCAAATAAAAAACCCCTATTTTGTATAAAATAGTAAAAGGGTAAAATAAAAATTTGCTAAACAAACAATTTTTTTTAAATGATAGTAAGTTATTAAAATAATAAGATGACTAACTTATGAGGGATATAGGATGCTATATTATTTTTATTGCAAAAAAAGTTTGTTAATTAATTAGTTAGTGAGATTAATTTATTGATTTGGAAGTTCCTTCATATATTCATATGACTAAATCTTAGATTATGTTCATAGTTAGTTAAAATATTTTGGAGAGAGATATGTTTTTTGTAATATATGATAAAATTTCATCTTTTTATTTATTCCTTGTTATTTATAATTAGTATCTACTAATTATCTTCAATGATATTATATGACTTATATTTCTTTATCTAAACATACCAACATTTAGTAATTTAACCGCAACTTTTTTATTTAATAAAGTAATTGAACTATTCTTTTTTGTATTAAAAAGATAACTTCAATATCTATAACTTTTATCTTTTAAGTTTTCCTAATATCTAAACTGAACTTAGTGAAAAATATCAATTAATGTCAATGATATCTTACATATATGATTTTGTTACATCTTTCTATTCTAGAATCTCATATAAGCCTATACTAAGCCCTAATTGCCAATCTACATTTTTATTCCTCCTCTTGTGTTATGGCTTAGATTTTATATCTCCCATTAATTTTGTTCACATCTTCAAGAAACTCATCAAGACTTTCAATTTATTCATCAAAATATTAAATCATCTTCAAGATTATAGATTTAAAATCCAATTTTTGCTCTTTTTCTTCTTTCAAGTTCAAGGGATAATTATTCTTTTAGGATCATCAACTTCTAATGCTATTTTGGGGCCTTAGGATCATTCATTACACTTGAAGACCTTATATTTTGTATATAAGGATTTTACATTCCATAAAATTATTTATATAAAAAAAAACTCATATACATATATTATATGTGTGTGGAATATAATGTCTATAATGTATGTATTTTTATTTATGATATAATTTAATACCTTCTTATAAATATTTTTTTTTATACATTATGATATGTAATATGATTAGCCTAAGAAAATATAATTTTATGTTAAATTCATGGTATATTTGATTTGGCTATAACTTTACACTATTTTACAAAAATCACATAGAATTCAATAATAAGAGTTAGCCCATCATATTATATATCAAATTGAAGCCCAAGAAGTATAGTTTTTCATAGATGGTTTTTTTTTGAGTTATGTATAGAAAAAAATGGAGTTATAGTAAGGATTGGTGGAATATGGAATATTAGTATAACTTACAAAATAGAATTTTTTGTGTGCTATTTTGGTTTTAACCAATCTTGAGTTTTTATGGTTATGTTAACACTAAATATTAATGTTTGACCTAATTTTACCAAGATGGGTCTTCATATATATATATATATATATGGTTTTAATATTTTGGTTAAATATTTGAGTTGGATTTGGAAAGTCTTTTTTATAGTTGGACCTTTCTATTTTTTAGCAACTTAACTTTTTTGAAATTTTCCTATTTGAAAAGTTTCCATGTTTTGATGTGGATAATAAAAAGAAAGACATTTAATGAAGAATAGTTGGTTGTGTGCATTATGTGGTCATCTCAATAAGACATTGATTTTTTAAATGAAACATGTCAGCTTTTGGGCCCTTTAGGGTTAGTCTCATAAAATTGGGGATCAGCAATAACCTTTCCGTTTCTATTGTGAATATTTGTTTATTTATTAGTTATATCTGGTTAAGGCTCCTCATCTACTCTATAGGCATATCTAGACCCTATTAGTGGGTGGGCACGCTTAAGGATAAGATGACTGAGGTAGCAGGTCTCCAGACTTTTGTCAAGACCATTAGACTTTATCCTTTGGGATCACTTGGGTGTGATATCTAATCCTTCTGTGGTTAATCATAGGTCTTCAAGTTTTGATTTTCTAGGTATCCCTTGGTTGGCTTACTTACTAAAATAATAAGATGTGGGGATCACCTAAAGTAAATATTAATTATCAAATGTTCATTTATTCCAATTTGGTTTTCTTATATGATTTAAAGTACATATATGCACCTCTATATTATGTTTCATTGTACTAACATGTTACTTAGATGTTTCCCTTACTAACTTTTTATGTATTTTATATAGCGCTATAATGATCCATGATGTACAACATGAGAAAATTTCCTAATTATGTGTGTTAGTTAAAATTATTGTTTAGGATAGTTGATAATAAATACATTTGTTCATATGTGTAATATTATTACAACTTATTAGTAATAAAATTTAATTAGGTTAAAATAAACTAGATGGTGCTTTTTTTATTTTTAAACCTAGGTTATGCAGTAAACAATATCCATTTTGTCAAATAAATCTAGCCCGATAATTAACTTCTATTAGATATTTAATCTTGAATCTTTACCTATATTTTTACTTTAACCTATCCCTAACCTATACTAGATTTCCCCTGATCATCACCCTACCCTCCTTACCCCTGCATGTTACCTACAAACTATCACACCATCACTTTGACCATACCTACCCTCTCCCCTTACTTGCTCTCCTAGTTTTGTTCCTTCTTATACTGCACACAACCCCCTTATTATACACATCATATCTTCCTATGTGTGTGCAAAAAACTCTTGACCACTCTACATAACTTCCTATCTTACCAAGCTCCCTCTTACGCATCAAGTCTTCCTTTCTCCCTAACGTTTCTCCTTTCCTTTCACCATTATATTATTTGTTACAACACCAACACCTATTGGGCTCCATACCTTACCACTAGTCACTTGCACCGAGTCCTCATACCTTATGGCAGCCATCCATGCCATATCTACCCCATCAACCATGCACAAAACCCCCGCAACCACCCCTTCCTCATACAACTTCTCCCTTTTCCTTTACATTTAGCTTTCCCCACTAAAATGACCACACCAGAACTAGCCATTGCTACCATTCCTCCCCCTCCATCTTCACCAATTCTTTCCCTAGCCACCCCAACCTACACCTTAACCCATTGAAGCCTGGCCCTTTGCCTTTAGCCAAGTTTGTCCAGCCTCCACCCTTGTTACACCTTTATCCTTCATAGATTCTCCCTCCATCCTCAGCTCTTCTCACTAAATACCACCAGGTCCACCACTAGCCTTACTTGTAGTTCTACCTCTACTCCTTCTAGCCAGACCCACAAAAGATAACATCCCAAATTTCATCCATTTTAACCGAAGCTCATCTATTATCGCTGCACCTATTTCCACCCCCAAAGCTTCCATCTCTTATTACTCAATTTTCCTTATCCTTCCTCATGGTTTTCCATTTTTAATAGCCTTAAGTTATTTTAACCATTGTGGATTATTATATGCTAATAATGCATGTGTTTGGATATTAAATTCCTAGGTATTCTTTGAGAGCTTTAGAGAATATCTCTTTTGTATAAGCTTTGGTTAGATAAATCCAATCACTCATAGGATAGTAGAAAATTATATACAAGCATTCTAGGATCTTTTAGACATATAATTATGATAGGGTTTATGCTTTCAAGTATTCTAGCAAGCATGATAATATGATAATAAGCTGAAAGGATGATATGCATGGTAATAAGTCAAATGTTTTATGTCCACTTGTCTAAGATTTTGTTAGTGATTTCATTATTATCATGTTATGATTCAAATCCCAAGGTATATTCATGCATGGAAGTAGGGTTGTGATAGCTCACATGAACATATATGCGCATGATTAGGGTTAGCTTATGATATACTATATTTTACATGGCCTAAGGTTAGAGATATGCTCCTACATGTACTATGATGATAATATTCCTATTTAAATGATGTTTCATGCTTTAAATGTGTACGTGTATGCTGTATGAAAGATGTGGTACATGATAGTTGCATGATTAGGGTTTTAATAGCTATAACCCACTAAATGCATGAAAAGTGAAAAATACAGTTAATCATTGAAACACAGAGATTACAAACATGCTAAAATAATGTGAAATATTGCCTTGTTTCCTACTTATGATAAATCTCTCAAAATGAGTAAAATTTAAAAACTAGGGTTTTAAAGTGTATTTTGGTAATTTTAACCTAATGTATCATTTACAAAGAAATGAATGTTAGGATGGCCTTACCCTTTTGATAGGTTGACATTATCCTTGACTTAGCTTGACGTAGACCTATGACCTAAGGGTTTATCTAAATAATTGAAAATAAAGGTAAAAATGGAATATGGAAAATGAGAATTTCTATGATGTATGTGACTTATGTGATCACTCCATAAGATATTGATAATTAAAGTGAAAGGCCTCGAATTGGTAATGGTTGCTCTCTAAGGGCCACTACCTTATAGGTAAGGTGTTAGCCCACATTTTTGGTTCACTGGTGTGCCATTATGTCCTAGTTTTTAAGGCCCTACTCTACTTATAGGTGACCTCTGGGCCCTATAGGGATATTGATACTTAGGGACTAGGTAATAGAGGTTGGAAGGATAATGTGTTACTTTTGGGTCCCAGTATAACCAGCCATACTATTGTGTCCCTGTTTTTGAGATAAGGGTATTGTGTTGCTTTTGAGCGCAAATATGAATATATGCACAGTTTTTTCCTTGTTTGATTTGTATCCCACTCGAGTAAGAAATTAAAATGGAAATGTTTTTTGTGTAATAAAAGAAATTGATTGTTGGTTATGGATTGTTGGTTCGGTAGTTGCTTCAATGCACTACCTTGGTATTGTGATGGATTGTTGGTTCGATAGTTACCTTAGTGCCCTACCCTGGTATTATTTTGCATTATTGTTTTAGTAGTTACCTTAGTGCCCTACCACTATGATTGGAATGTATTTAACTAATCAAATATGAATTTGTACTTTGAAATGATGAGAAGTGGATTGGTATGATTTGTTTTTAAGATATGACTTAGACCATGATATATTTCTCCATGAGTATTTTATGTATGGTTCATGGCTTGTGCTTAAGTATGCTTTTCGGTCAAAGAGTTGGGGAAAACTAGAGTTGTATCTTTGGGTGCTAGTTTTTGTTACAATTTGTACTTTCGTTATAATTTTGTACTACGACATTTATTCATAACTCAATTATGTATTAATTCTATTTTTGTTATTTAGTCTAGTTGATTTTTATTTTAACCTTAGCACTTGGACTAAGAAATGCGAGGAGCTATACTTACGCTAAGTGTGGTAGTAACACCCTGTAATTTAGTAATCAATGCTTCTAAAAAAAATAAACATTTTTAGGTAAAATGGGGGTGTTACAAGTTAGTATCAAAGCTTGGTTTTGAAAATCCTCTCTTCTATTTTCAAAATGTTCCATTATAAATTATTTTGAAACCTAATTTAGTCTTGTGAGGATTGTGAGATAAGGGTTATCTTTTTTTTGGTCTTAGTACTTGGAGTTATATTTCTAAGGTATTGTTGGTGAACTATGAAATAGAAAATTGAGTTTGATCTCGACTGGGAGTTCGAGGAAAATTCATTATTGGGAGGTGGTTTAGTTGATGAAATATAAGTTGAGTTGTTGTATCTTGTAGGATTCCATATAATGTCTCTCGGAGCATCAAGACTACACATTGCACGCATTAGAATGTTACCCAGTGAGGATATCAGAGTCCACATAAGGTGGTCAGTTGTAGAGTTGAACCACATGGTGGAAGAATGCTTTTACATTGGGCCTTATATGTTTTGAACTAACCATTTGTTGAGGACCCTTCCTTCAGTAATTCCATGAATTTTAGAAAGAGGGTATATAGGGCTTTGTTCATGATGAGTGTCCCTAATTTTATGGAAGGTGAGCGGTTCCTATTACATCTCAATAAAATAGCAAGAGAACTAGGATAATGCATGGAGAGCTACGATGGAAACCACCGAGGATTGCCCCAAATTATCCAATTGAGTTAGATGGAGTGGACGAGCCTCCTTGTGATTTGGAGAGAGAATAGATTATACTCCATGAGGAGTGGTTCTAGAGGGTGATTTAAGATAGTTAGGTATGTGATGCTACTGTAGATTTGATCCTTTATGGTTTTGATGGTGATAATTGATTTGAGATGGGTCTCGAGGTTTTTGTTAGGCATTCCATGCTTAAAGTTGATGTTGGGTGAATGCTTAGTAGGGTAGTGATCTATCCATGTAGTATTTGTAGCCCTAGTAGGTTTAAATTTCCTTTTATTGTGACATTCTAATTGTTATCATTGTAATGATTGCAAGAATGAATGTTTTTGGACCATCTGCTATAAACGTTAGTACTTATTTTTACATATGTGTACAATGTTGTACAACTCTTGTGAGCATGTTTATTATGATGTTCTAATTGTTATCATTGTAATGATTGTAAGCATTCATGTTGTTGGGTTAGTTGATATGAATGTCAGTACTTCTTTTTACGCATATATATGATGTTGTGTAACCTTTTCGAACATGTTAATGTTATTGTCGGCCTATGAATGATATGGAGTGCTTAGCCTTCTTATAGGTGGATTTTGCTATTATCCTATATTCTTTTAGTATTATTATAACACATTAAAATTTACTACAAAAATATTTCATTTTTAAGTGGAAGCATTAACATAATATAGTGGGTGTTACTACCACACATATAGTGAGTTTGGTCCATCTTGTAACACCACAAAATTTGCTACTAAAAACTTTTATTTTTAAGCAGAAGCATTAACATAATATAGTGGGTGCTACCACCACGCTTAGTGCGAGTTTGGTCCATACCCTACTCGTAATAAGTTCACGGCTAAAACGTTATGAAAAATAAATCCAAACTTATGAAAATATATATAGATAGCAAAAGATATCATAATTTAATATAATAACAAATTATAGAGTACATGCTTTAGATAATACAATGCATAAAAAGAGATAAGGGGGATAAAAGGGATGAAGAGTCAAAAAGAGACATCTAGAATCTAGGGCACATAATGTGTGCAACTTTGAATAAATATAAATCTATGCCCTAACCCTAGGGTATGAATCCTTATCACTCTGTTTAAGGAACCTCATCAAAGTCAACAAGATCATCATCATATACCTATAACATAATGTCTACAAATGTGTTGTATTAGTATGCATCTTGTATTGAGTAACACAACTATCCTAAAGAAATAGCATTTTTTCTGAGGCCCATGTGAAGAAAGAATTAGATCATATAATGACAATATAATAACATACTTGCATATAGCTGTCAACTGAGAAAAATCTCAACCATCAAATAAAAAATAATATAATAAAAATGTACAAAGAGATGATATTCATTGATTATTATATCTCATTATCATGATCACAACTAATATATTATATTAACTTGAGGATAGAGACTCTAAAAAACCATATGAACTAATCTAGTACTTGAATGCTACTAACCCTAACTGGCCCACTTAGAAATGTAACCAGACCACCAAATGACAGGACATCTAATCACTTAAGTATGCATACCCCTATAGGGATGAAATATATTGAGACACCTATAGAGTATAATAAGGCCTCCAATACCTCATAAAGAACCAGAGATTACATAATATAAAAATACCGGAATGGTACCAAGTGAATACCGACCTGAATCAAATATCTGCCTAGAGTGGTACAAGTCCCAACTCAAAATATTTCACTTTAAGTGATTAATGTCTTATTAAAGAATTAGGTTAAATAATAACAAAGGCCCAAATAATATCACTTATTCCTTTATACGAAAATAAGCCTATTAAATTATTATATTATCCATGCACTTTATCCATAGAAGAATCGAGACCTAAACCATTTAGAGCACAAAGGCCCATTAACATGCCATTAAGGCTCAATTAAGTATATATAAAGCATTAAAGCACAATGTAGATTATCAAGGTATTAATGTCCAAACAAGATTATTAAGGCATTAAAGTTCAAGTTCCATGCCATAAAGTCCCAATAAAATTGATAACAATGTACATTAACTTTAATTATTTGAGACAAGGTTCAATAACTAACATCTAAGTCAACCAAGGGTTTACATATAAGGCCAAATCAAATAACTAGTCTAAAGGTACATAAAATGATTAAAATATCTTTAACATAACTGACTTACCTTAATATTAAGAGAGTTTTATTTCATGATAAATGGGTTATAATTAAATAATAATTTACTCAGTGAAATATATATATATATATATATATATATGGACACCAAGTATTAAATGGTAAAATTGTTTAATATATCCAAAGTGTTTATTTCTCTTTTCTTTTACTTAATTAATTATTTTAATTAACGTCTCTAGGTCTACACTTCAAATTTCACCCAAGTATCAAACTTATCAATTTTTCTTATTTTATTAATATAATATTCACTTAGGTCTCAAAATTTTTAGAATTTACATGTAATGGCCAAAATATCATTATTCACCGAAAAATTATCTTCAACTTCTAAAATTCATAACTTAATCTAAACAAAATCAAACCCAAACATATCATATATAAATTTTTTTTATAAAAGATCCAATGAAGATAATGGTACACTTAAAAATTTTATAAATAATCTTTTATGCCTAATATAACCATGGTCAAATATGTCCAAACCTTATATAAATTGATTTCAACTCTATATGACACAAAATTCATAACCTAGCTTATATACCCCATTATAAATACAATGTAATACTTAGATAAATTTCAAACAACCAAACCACACATAAAATAACAAGGACGATAGCTAAACTACTCGAATTTAGACATGTTCATCATGACTAAGTGAACATTTGGCATGACTCTACTGCACATTTATCATAATTTTACAAAATATTCGTCATATCAGCAGACACAAAAACATGAAAAAATCATACAAATCATTCACTCAACAAATTTTCATTCTTATACACATAAAATAAAAACACACACATGTTATACAAGACTTTATAAGATATTTTTTCATGATTATAATTCAAATAAAGCTAATCGTGTATAAAATAATATATAAAACACCTAACACAAAATTCTATTTCTAGAGGTTAGTTTAGTTACCAAAATTCCTAAGATCCTAATTAATAATAAAAAGCCCATATAAACACCACCTAAGGAGATTCTTTATCACCTTAAAAAAAATATACTACAAGCTTAGAATGGAAATCAACATATGGAAAAAGAATGAAAGAAAAGTAGAGAAATCATAAATAGCCTTTATCTTGTAATATGGTGGGTTTCAAGCAAGGAAAACAAGGAGAAAATGGAAGGGTGAAGAAGGGTCAATGTTGGATATTAAAAGGCAAAGAACAAGAATATATGAAGATGAAAGAAAAGCCACACAACCATAGACAAAATTAGGAAATAAAATGCATGTGTAGAATTGTAGAAACAACAGTTAGGCTTTAAGCAATAATAGTAGTTCAAGGCTTCCAAATAGGGAACAGATGAAAAGGAGGGTCAAAGGTGATTGATGGTAGATGAGTTACAAGTTTGAAAAAAAAACCATCAAGAAATAAGTTGATAAAATACAGAACCATACTGTGGTAGCTAGACAAAGTTCGGGGAAAAATCAACCTGACAAATTAAAGGTTAGCCATGAGTCAAAAGTTAGGCATCTAAAAGTCAATAAAATAACCAAAAAATTAAAATAAATGATGGATGGAAAAAAAATGCAATGAAAGGTTTAAAACAAAAAAAAATAGAGGAAGTGAATGAATTAACAAATAGAATGAGCTGCACAAAGTTACAAAAAGATCAGTTGGGGAAACTTGTGTTAAGTTGCTAAAATCGTGCCTTTGAACAACTTTTGAAATGAGAAAATAACTTATGATGTATGGATGAGTTAGACAAGGTGATCGGTTGATTGGGGAGGAGTGTGAAGTGAGTTTTTGGTTTTACTTTAGCCTTATTGAGTGCTATGGTTAGGGGTGTAAAAGAGAGGTTAGGTTATGGTAGAATATATAAGAAAAAAAGGTACTTTGTGAACTTATTGGTTGAGAAAAAGGTAAAAAAGTTACAAATCTGATTTGGTTTGATTTGGAGACTATTTAGGATTGAAATATTAGTTATAGAATTGGTTATAAAATTTTTTATTAATTAATTAGTAAAAAGTCTAATAATGGGCACTAATTAGAAAGAAATATCAATTGAATTCTAAATATCATAAAAATTTATGAAAGGGTACGAAATCTTAGAAACTCTAATATATAAAAACAACTAGCATTGGAGTTAGTTTTAAACTCAACGAATGAAAAACAAGCGAAAATGGAAAAAACAAATAAGTCTAAAAAACACCATTTTTCCACAAATGCACAAAACAAATAATTAGGGGTTCAAATTACTACATATTGATGTGTAATATTTTTAAATTTATAAAAATATTTGGTCTTGGAACTAATTTAATCACCATTAGATTAAAAATAGTAAAAATGGTTAAACTCATCTAATCACGTAAACTAATTTTTTCCCAATTTAACAATTTGAAAGGAAAGGCTGAAACATGAATGAATAGAATGGAAAAATGAACTCAAATATATTTTTGGATGGATTCACAAATTATGAACAAGTTGAAAGGAGTAAGAACACAGGAATCAGAAAAAATTATAATAAATGTGTTTTCCGCAAATGGAGAAATGATCAACAAAATTTTTAAAAATTAACAAAAACTATAATACCTTTAAATTAAGTGGAGTGTTATTGATATGGCTACTTATATCAACAAAGTATACCATCCTTTTATTGATTACATCCTAATAACTTCATAGTTAAGCATATTAGTCATGGAGTAATTTTAGAATGGGTGATCCTTCTGAGAAGTTTTAAAAATTTTCCAAAAAATGTGCTAAAAGAATTAATGTTGATTTGTGGGGCTAGCCGGTCAATCCAAAAGAGCTCTAAGTTTTTCATGGCATGGTTGTATTGACTCGAGGTGTTAAAAATGATATCAAAGCAATATTGCGACCATGGGATAAACTTGGATGAGCGAGTCAACCCCATAGTGGGACGATTATTGGAATAAACTATATTAAGATAGTTAATGGTTGGGGAGTAACGAGGACGTTGCGTTCTTTGAGTGGAAGCAAATGTAATACCCTTAAATTAAATAGAGTGTTGGATTGGTATGATTACTTATATCAACATGGTATACCATCCTTTTGATGATTCTGTCCTAAGAACTTCATAGTTAAGTGTGCTAGCCAAGGAGTAATTTTAAAATGGCTAACTCATATTGAGGCACTTATAATTTTTTAAAAAAATTCTCGGAAAGTGCATAAGTGAGGATAAATTGTGTCGAAAGGACTTATGTTAATTTGTGGGGCCAACAAATCAATCTAAAAGTACTCCAAGGTAGCACTTGCATGGTCGTATCTACTCGAGGTGTTATAAATGGTATCAAAGAAAAACTGCAACCATGAGCTAAATTTAGATGAGCCAATTAACCGCATAGCGTGATGATTATTAGAATACATTATATTGAGACAGTTAGTAGACATTATATTCTTTAAGGAGGGGTGAATGTAATTCCCCTCAAATTAAACAAAGTGTTGTATGGATTGATATAACTATTTATACCAATATGGTATACCATCCTTTTGGAGATTTTGTTCTAAAAACTTCACAATTAAGCGTGCTAGTTGTGAAGCAAATATTAGAATAGGTAACCCTCCCAGAAAATTTCAGAAATTTTCTAAATTTTTTTAGAAAGCATGTGAATAAGGACAAATATGTTGAAAGGACTCATTTTGATTTGTAGAGCCAACCAATTAATCTAAAAACATTATAGGGTAGCCCCCATATGGTCATATTGACTCGGTGTGTTACACAAATGAAATGAGGATTGATAATATAATATATATGGTTTCTTCAAAGGCGTGTTACTAGACCAACAAGTTATGGTAATTAGGATTTGAGAGAATAGGGTATTACAAATGTGGCGGTAATACCCCATTTTTCCTAGAAGTTTGGCATTCTTCTACTTTAGTAATTTTTTAAAATAAAGTTTATTGGTAGAAAAAAATGGGGGTGTTGCATAGGATTTGATAAACATAAGTCAAAGCACAAAAAAGTTTTCCACCTTGGATCATAATTATAACATAACAAAAAACATATAGTTTTTTTTAACATACTGGTAAAATTGTTTGTAATACCCCTCACCGACTTGCTTCCCGAGAATTTTTTTTAAACAATTAAAACTTCCCATAAGGGTCACCAATCCTAAAAATTTCTCACACCATGCATGATTAATAGTGAAATTCTTAGGAAGGAATTGCCAAAAGGATAATATATACGTTGATATAAGTAGCTATATCTATCCATACAATTATAACATAACAAAATTACACATATTTTTTTTATCATAATAGTAAAAGTTATACTTAGAAAAAAAAAAGAAAAGAAAAGAAAATGATTTTAGATCATAAAATATGTGATATCTAAATGCTAGCTTTTTAACTAGTTACATAAATCCCACAAATCAAGGTAAATTATTAAAATTAATCAAAATTTTCACACAAAAGTTTTTGTAAAATATTTGCTCTAAGAGACTAGTCATAATGACTCAACTAAACCTCAATGACTATTAGTTCTAATAGAAATATTAGAATTATATATATATGTATGTATGTATGTACGTATGTATATATAACATGGTTAGATATGGATATAAAAATATTGCTGAATACAAACATATATACACTCGTAATACTAGATCTCTGAGTTATTCAAGATCCATAAATAAATAAATAAAAAGAAATTTAATGGGACCCTTTTATAAATGGGTAGGATTTAACAAACATAAGTTGGATTACAATTAAAACCTGGTAGAATTATAAATAATTTTCTTTACCCCAACAATAAAAGTGATATGCTTGAAAAAAAAACAAAAGAAAAGGAGATTATAACATATAATATGTGGCATCTTGAAGCTAGTCTTTTGACTAGTAGCATAAATCCCCCAAGTCAAGATAAATGCTTAAAATTAATAAAAATATTCAAATAAAATTTTTTGTTAAATTTTTTCTCTAATGAACTAGTCTTAACTACAGAACTAAACCTCAATGATTATTAGTTGTAATAGTAATATTAGAAATATCATATATATATATATTATATATATATATAGCTACTTGAAGATCCATTGAAATAAACATAAAAAAAAAATGAAGAGGAACCTTTTATAAATGAGTAGGATTTAACAAACATAACTTGGAATACAACAATTTTTCCACCCAGGACCACAATTACAACCTAACATAATTAAAATATAATTTTTGTTTAACCATAACACCAAAAAGAGATGAAAAAACAAGAGAATGATTAGAGCATAAAAAATGTGGTATCTAAAACCTAGTCTTTTAACTTTAAACATAAATTCCACAAATCAAGGTAAATGATTAAAATTAATGAAAATACCCCATATAATTTGTTGCTAAAACTTTTACTCCATGCAATCAGTCTTAACTACTCAAGTACAACTCAATGATTATTAGGTTAATAGTAATTTTTGAAATATCATATATGTATATAAATATGTTGGATATGGATATAATAGCATTGCTGAATGTTAACATATATACTCTCGTTATACTACATCTTAGGTTAATTCAAGATCCATCAAAATAAAAATAAAAAATTAAACGGGAACCTTCTATGCTTGCATGGCATGCGAATAAGTGCCCCATATTCATCTTGTGATTTATCCTCGTCGTCCCCTCCTAGTAAACCACCCAAGAAAATAGCACACCGATCGTCGCCGTCAATGCCCGAAAATCCCATCAATCCCGCGTCGTGATCGATCGCCTTAACGATCTCCAAAGCTTGTATGGAAGCACCTGATGCCTGAACCATCTTGACTTGGTGCTCAAGAAATGAGGCATCCAACATCGGACCAATAGTCGCTACACCATAATCAACTCGGCGCCACTGATTGAATCGGACCGGTCAACTTTAGGAAAAATAAAATCAATTTTGACTATGATAGTAGGTATCGAGACCACACCGGTCGAGCCGTAAGGTCAATGGAAACTGAGTAATAAATCCGACAAAACTCATATTCTCTGAATGACATCATCACAATCCCCCAAATGAAGGCCCGAATCAAGCAGGCGTCCTCTTATGAACGAGTGCCATGGGCATACATTATTTTTGATAAAAAATTATTGATTGCAGCTAACTTGGTATTTGGCTTCGGCTGTTGGTAAATGGAAGAAGTAATATAATACTATTTTATAATACGAACAAGTCAAATGGACTCGCTAAGTGAACTTGCTATTTCTTTCATAGGTACACAACTCTTTAAATAATACTGTGAGGAATTAGAAATGCTAGAAAATGGGGCCACTAACCCATAATCTATGTTAGTGCCTGACTCAACAAATAAAATAATTCAAATAACCACTACTAACAGCACTTAACCACATTCTCCTAAAGATACGCAACTACTATTTTGAATCAATTAATCAACACTCCCCCTTGATTTAAAATCACACATTGCCAGCTGAATCCTGAAAAATTCATGCTTGGCTTGAGGAAGAGACTTAGTGAAAATATCTGCCGTTTGCTCACTTGTTCTAGAGAATTTTAACACAATTTTACCATCTGTAATCAGCTTCCGAATAAAATGATGTTGCACATCAATATGTTTAGTTCTAGCATGGAAAGTAGAATTCTTGGCCATCGTAATTGCTGACCAATTATCACAAAACAGTACCATTACCTCCTTTTGCTCATATTGAAAATCAACAAGTAATTTTCTAAGCCATAAAACTTGTCGTGCTGCTGAACTTGCTGCTACATATTCAGCTTCGGATGATGATAGAGCTACCGTATCTTGCTTCTTCGAACTCCAAGTTACAACACCAGATCCAAAGCTGAACAAATTGCCAGAAGTGCTCTTGCGATCATCTAAGCATCCTGCCCAATCACTATCAGTGAATCTAACCAATCTGAAATTTGAGACTTTAGTATACTAGATACCATATCCAATCGACCTAGCCACATAATGGAGGATTTTTTTTCTGCACCCAAATGTTGCTTTTTCGGACTATGCATGATCTAGACACAACAATAACCAGAAAGGAAATGTTAGGTCTAGTGTGTGTTAAATAATTAAGGCTACCAACACGACTTCTAAATAACCTTGCATCTGCTTTTCCAGTCCCATCTTCTCGCTGTAACTTTTCATTAATATTTATAGGCGTGGTTGCAGCTTCATAGTTTTCCATATTAAACTGTTTCAGAGTGTCTGCAGCATACTTCTTTTGGCACACAAAAATCCCATCTTCACTCTGCTTCACTTCCAAGCCCAGAAAATATTGCAATAGCCCTAGATCTGTCATCTTGAACTTTCTCATCATACATGACTTGAAATCATTAATAAAGGACTGTGATGTTCCCATATAAATCATATCATCCACATAAATACAAACAACCAAAAATTCTCCATTACCTTGCTGCTTCAAATACAAGGTGGGCTCAATCTCACTTCTTTTGAAACCGCTTTCCTGGAAGAACAAATCAATCTTGTTGTACAATGCACGTGGGGCTAGCTTTAACCTGTAAAGAGCCTTTTTTAGCCTGTAGACTTTGTCTTCACTAACATTAGTTACAAAGCCTTGAGGTTGTGAGATATAAACCTCTTCTTCTATATCATCGTTTAAAAAGGCATACTTTACATAAAATTGAAACACAAGCAATTGTAATTGTGCAACCAAGGCAAGGATTATTCTCACAGTTTCAAAGCATGCAACTGGAGAAAAAGTCTCATCAAAATCTATACCTTGCTGTTGTGAGTATCCCTTTTGCCACAAGTCGAGCCTTATGCTTTTGTATGCTACCATCAAAGTTATACTTCGTTCGGAATACCCACTTGAGCCCTACAATATTCTTTCCTTCAAGAGGATCAACCAACTCCCATGTTGAGATTCTTTCAATGGCCCGCATTTCCTTGAGCATAGCTACTTACCAAACTTGAATTTCTGCTGCATCACTAAATTCATTTAGGTCTGAAACATATAAGGCAAAATCACAAGAAGCATACATATCTTGTAAAGAGCGAAATTTTCTTGCAGGTGTTTCTGAGGATGAACTTGATGGTGAGCTTGTAGGTGTTGTATTGCTACTGGTACTTGAGGGAGAAATAGATGGTGTTTGAGGATCATCATTTATGGAGGCCTTAGAATTTGGTTATGCATCTGCATTTGCTATTGGAGTTTCATCATTGACTGGAGGAGGGAGAGGTTTCCCATCTTGGTCAATACCCCAGGACCAACTGACAGCTTATAATTACTTTACCACTAATTAGATTATATAGCATATATGCCTTGGATTGCAGACTATAATCAAAAATTTTCGTTGCCAAAAAATATTTTTGGCAACAACTGCAACCTATCGTGGCAAAAACTTGTTGTCATAAATGCCGTTTTTTTTTTGCAACAATAATATCTCGTTGCTATAAAAGATATTTTTATTGCCATAACAATTTATCGTGGCTAAAATGTAAATAATTTTTGCAACGAAACTTTTGTTGTAAAAAATACTTTTTTGCAAAAACTTGTCAAGTCGTGACTAAAAAATTTACGAAACTAGAGGAAGAAAAATTATACCAGCAATCAATTTTATATATCATATTTATAGTCACGATAAAGTGTCGTTGGTAAAGAGTACTCTTTTTTCGCTACGATAATCTTGTTGTAATAACATATTTTTTGTAACAGATTTTAGTTGTGGCTAAAATATTTTATAGTTATTTTTTTGTTTTATAGCTATTTTTTATTTTATGGTTATTTTATTATTTTATTTCTCATAACTTAAAAATTATTAAACTAAAAAGCCCTTTTAAAAATATATTATGCTATTTTTATGTCATGAAAATTAATCTATGAGAAAATGAAAAAAATTATTTTGAAGAATCATAAAATATATTACACTATTTTTCTCATTTCATGAAAATTAATAAAAGAGAGAAATAATTTTTCTAAAAGATTATAATAAAATTTTTTCCAGCATGTGAAAACTCTCTTCTTGAGCAACATATATTATTAATTGTGTCCGAAAATAGCTTTACAAATTTCAAAGTAACTTTAACAACAAATGTTTTTTAATTGTGGCCGAAAATAATTTCACAAATGTCAAACTAATTTTAGCAATGGATCTCAATAATTGTGGCCGAAAAATTTTTCATAAATTTCAAATTAACCTTAGTAACGAATCTTATTTATTGTGGCCAAAAATAGTTTTACAAATGTCAAACTAGCTTTAGCAACAGATTTTATTTATCATGCCAGAAATTTTTTTATAAATTTCAAACTAACTTTAGCAACGGATAGAATCGTTACGGAAAATCTAATTTTGGGCAAAACATTTAGCGCTTCCTTTCCGCGCTAATGAATGACCTTAAAGAAAAAAATTTATCAATTTTAAACTAACTTCAGCAACGGCTATAATCGTTATGAAAAATCTAATTTTGGGCTAAAAAATTTAGCGCTTCCTTTCCGCGCTAACAAATGACCTAAAAAAAAACCTTTCTAAACCTAAAACCATCGATCGACACCCTCATTCTCACGTCACAACCCACATTTCCAGCTTTCATGACCCTTTGCCGTCAAGGATTCCTTCCATCACAGCTCCTTCCTTCACAACAGCTTCTTCCACCGCACCCACCATCACCATAATCAACGCGTCTGGTGGTGCTTCCGATAACTAGTGGTGGTTTTCGTCGATTAGTGACAAATAACTTTTCCATCGAGCACCGAGCTCAACCAGCACACATAAATTTGGTTTCATTTCCTGCAAAATTGGGGAGAATCAACCAGTATAATAAGCTTCAAAGGTATCAATCCCTCCTATATCAACATTTTGGTCTAATTTCATGTCTAATTGATATAGTGGCCGGCCAGCATTTTGGTCTAATTACCGTCCACTGAGTTCTGTTTTGTTAGTGTGATTGTGTTTATTCTTATTTCTCTTTCGAAATTATATAGTTAATTAAATGTCGCTAATGAATCATTTGATGAGGTATCATGATCTTATAATTTGAAAATTGCTCAGTTCATTGTACTTCGGTTGAAATCGAGTCTAGGCTATCGATTCGGTTTTAGATAGCCTCGTGTATTAAGGGCTTTCGGTCAGGTTTAACTAGTTGAATAATTTGATTGTTAGGTTCCTACACTTCTAATCAAGGATTTGTCTAGTGATTGTAGTAATTTCATGCTGATATTTGATTCAATTCTGAAGCCGCTTGAATTATCATTTCTCTACTACTTTTAGTTTTTTTGACATTGAATGGGAAATTTGCATCTATGATGATGTCATTATATGCCTTGATCCTATTCTTACTTATATTAGATGTTGTATATTAATTGGTCAAGTACCTAGTTACATGATAATACTTAGTTCAACCTGATGATAATTTCAGTATTATAACAATTTTTTGTAATAGTGTAGCATGGATACTATAAACCAAACTCAATAGAACTTAAATTAGGATTCTATACAATACATGGAATTTCACTGAAGTCCTAAAGTCTAAATTCATCAATAGAATTTTTCTAGAAAAGAAGCTCACTTAAATTGCATGTAAAGATGTCAATTTTAATGCCCAAAAGACCTCAACCTCAACCCAAACCTAACCATATATATCCCCGAGATTTTGCACTAAGCTGTAATAAGTTTTAACCTTCAAATTATGTCAAAATTAGCAGCAAAAATAAGAAATCAGATCTGATATTGCACTACAGAATTTAGCTCAACACATAACGAATTTACTTCCAAAAGTGCTTAGAGACCCATCCAAAATTATCAAACTTGAGTATGCATTGTGTAAATTGAATTTCCTAGGATACTGCAGGTCTGAACTCAGATTTGTAAGTGGAAAAAAAATTAGTTTCAGGTCAGAAATCAGACCTACAATTTGATTATAAAATCAATCCAAAACATGATGAAATTGCCCCGAAAATGCTTCAAACCTATCTAGATTTATCAACTTGATTAAACACTTTGTACACTTCATTCCCAAACATATTATGAGTCTATAATCATTTTTAGAAGCATAAAAGAAGTTGATTTTATATTTAAAATCAGATTTGCAGATATGTTACAAATTCAGTGTAAAGATGAAGATAATAAGACACTACGGTGCATGAAAAGTAATTGAAACTTAGTTAACTCTATTCTTAATTGGTGAAATAAACTTTCCATCATTTTTTTAATTCTGTAGGAATGTATTTAGCTAGAGGAAAACAAAATTCAGATCTGGAATCATATCTGAAAAATAGTAAGTAAACATGTCTACATATATTATAATTAATCCATATAAGACAAATACAACTCAGCTCAAATAAACATGCTTTTAATGTGTGAAACAATTCACTTTTAGTTCTGAAATTAAAATTAAAAAAAATTGAACAGAGAACAATGTTTGGTGTGCATTCACCATATAGAAAGGACTCTAATTTACATGCTCATATCTATAACATCTCTAACTCTTTTCTCTGAGTCCTAACTTGATGCCGATTAATCATAGTTTTCATAACCCATTGTTGTCCTAAAAATTTTCCAATAATTACTAAAAATACAGCAACTTATACTTAATTACAAATTCATTAACATCATACCGAACACAGAGATAAATAACTATATATCAGCTACAGCAAGTTAAACATAGTTTAGGACATATATTAACTCTTTCTTAGTTTATTACTTGCTGGATTTTGGTGACTAAACATAGCTCATATACTCATCATTAAGCAATTTTATATCCAAAAATTCCTCAAGCACATTAGTACAAGCAATTCAAAAAGCTACAAGTGTTTAGAACTTGGCGAAATGAAAGTATCATTCTCAGCACTCATTTATTGATATGACATATTATTCAATTTAATCTGGACTTAGTTTGGGGGTGTTGATATATGAAAGGAATTAAAGCTACTTCTAATTATACTAATAAAACTTAAAATAAACTACCTAAATATATACAAATGAGACAGCAGTAAAGTTAAGCTCATAATAGAAAATATCAATTTAGCATTCTTTTCTTACCAAAGTTAATTTAGTAGGTTAACAGTAGAGAACCTACCATCAGCCTTCTCCTTATCCACTTTTACTAGCTAGAACCAAACATGCTCGATTTTAACAGCTCATTAATATATATTAATTACCAAGAGGACATCATTAACCCTAAGAAAATTCATCCATGATAGCAAGAATGAAACCTTCTGAGATTATGCACTCTAATTAAGAGCTAGTTGTATGACCAACTAAACCTTAATTAGTTGCTGCCATAATAGTCAATTGAATAGAAATTATAGACTATTGGTTTAATGACAGCAGTAAATTCACTACTAATATAATAGGACATCTCCAACTATATATACAACATGAATCATATATCATTAAACTCAAATAAGGCATAAATTCTAAAATTAACCCGTGGATTGGATATATAATTGGAATTATTGTCTTAAATCATCAAAATCAAAATTGCTAAACTAAAGTTGCATAATACAAAGATAATTAAACTAGGGAACTAGATACAATGAGTGATAGGATTAAGAGAGTCTCGTTCAATTTTCCATCCGGATTTGCAAACTTGGACAACAGTATGATCCGATGTATCGAGTTTCAAAATTCTCCTCCACTTGGTCACGACCCATCTCAATTCCAATAGCTTGTATCCCTCTTTGAACCTGCACACCTCCTTGCACTAGCCCTTCGTTCAATTACTCCCAATTTTTAAACAAAAATGACTTCCTTCATTAATTATTTTTTCTCATTCATGTGGGTCTTCTCTTTCTTAAATAACCAACCGGGAGATGTTGCTTCTGATCAATTATTGTGATATTTGCGCTCTTGTTGTGCACGCAAAGAATCAATAAATCTTATCATATATTTTTGGCTAATAAGATTGCTAGCTGATCTTCTAGCTCGGTTGAGATTGATGCAACTTCTATCCTGTAGAGCTGATTTTGGAATTTTTGCAGAAGAATTGCAATAATCCTTTTGGCTTGTTGAGGTATTTCCGTAACTTTCTTATTATCTTTTCTTTGTAGTGTATCTGGTAGTCTAACCTTTTCTCTTTTCTTTGTAAGCTGCTAGCACGTGAGTTTTCCTCTTCTTAATTTAGTTGCTAGACTTATTCTTTTCTTATTTGCCTTGCATGTTTTATCTTAGGTGAAGGATTAATCAACAAGATTTTTCCTTTCTTTAACCTTCTCACGTGAAGGTCTTTCATTTTTTTTCTCTTTTTTTCTTCTACTTGTAAATCTGTGAAGGTACAAAAAGAATAATTAATGCAAATTAGGTTCTTTAAATGGTACAATTTTATATTAGTAAATTTAGGCCTTAAATAGTGAAGTATTACAAAGAAATCACATATTTACTAATAAACATTAGCTAAAAAGACCAATTTAGGGAAATCAATATGTCATGTTATGCACTTATCACTAGCTATCTAGCTGCACCATCTAGCAATGTTATGCTATATATGTTCATTATTAGAACAACATTAGGTTCAAGTAAGAGATTTGTATGACGTGTGTTCTATTTGGTCCTCTATCTCTCTATGTAATTTGAAAATTACTCAATTACTGGCAAGTATAAAGAACAAAAAAAATGTTACACCTTTTAGTTTTACACAACACCTTCAAATATTCAGGATTGGCATGTATAAGACTTATCATGGTGGTTGCATAATTATGTTAGAAAAGATTTGATTGAATCATTGTTTTTTGATCTATCGAATGATTGGGTTGCTAATGGCACATATATATACATTTATTCTTATGCATTCTCTTATGTAAGAGACATGTACTAATCTTGTTATTTATTCAAGTCCAGGAATACACTTGAGGATGATGGTAATGTTTTCGGTGATTATTGAATTATTTGTGGACACAGAGTTGTAATTAGTCGATGTTTTGACAAGAAGACAGTGTTATTAGCTTTAGAAGTATTTTTGTATATCTTTTTGAACAAAAACACTTGACAAAGTGTTTTGCCAATAATACTTTCGATGATGGTGATGTACTTTTTGATAGTTTGAACAATAGTTTGTCTTTTTGACAATTGTATTGGAAAAATATACAATTGAGGAATTATGCATCTTATATTGTTGATCAAATAAATATGCTATTGACATTTGTATTTGATTAATATATGCATATAATGTGTGTTTAAACAGGTTATTATGAATGTGATAGGTTATAAAGCCATAGTAGAAATAATATTATTGTGGAGATTTTTCATTATTAAAATAGCATATATACAAATATTTTATTGGCAACAAAATTGTTGTTGCACAAAATAATATATCATTGCAATGGAAAATAGAAAATTCATTGTAAAGAATAGGATATTATTAGCCACAATAGTTATTGCAAAAAATTATACATTATAGGCAACAGTGAAGTCGTTGCCAAATATATTACATTATCGGCAACTAGAAAGTTATTGTAAAAAATATGGTATATTGTTGGCTACAAAAAATTAGTTGCAAAAAAGTATATTATTGGCTACAAAAAAACCGTGACAAAAAATAGTATATTATTCGCAACAAGACAATTGTTGCAAAAAAAATTGTACAGTATTGGCTACAAATAAACTGTGGTAAAAAATAATATATTATTCGCAACATAAATATTGTTGCAAAAGATCGTATTTTATTAGCAACAGAGAATTTGTTGCGAAATATAATTATACTTTAACATTTATGCCAATCATTTATGATAACAACAAAAAAATTAGCCACATATTTATGATGGCAAAATATTTTATTTTTGCCAATGGCGAAAATTCATTGCAAAAGCTTTTAGCTACGCTATGATACGCAACGACGGGTTGTCGTTGCCAAAAATTCAATATCGTTGGCAAAAATATTTTTGGCAACAACATATTCCGTTACCAAAAATTACTTTTCTTGTAGTGACTGCCTCTGCCCAAAATAAATTTGGAATACCTTTTTCCCTCATCATGCTTCTTGCCATTTCCACCACAGTTTGGTTCTTTTGTTTTGCAATGCCGTTTTTGTCTAGCGTATATGGTACAGTGAGCTCTCTTCAAATCCCTTACTCTTCACCGAATGTGTTAAATTCTTTAGAGTAAAATTCACCACCCATGTCTATACACAACCCCTTGATGCAACAATCACTTTGTTTCTCCATAAGAGCTTTACATTTCTTGAAATGATCAAAGGCTTCATATTTTAATTTCAAGAAATAAACCCAACTCTTTCTACTATAATCATCTATGAACAATAAGAAGTAACAACTCCCACTCAAGGACTCAGTTTTCATTGGTCCACACAAGTTTTCATGTACTAAAGCAAGAGGCTCATAAGCTCTCCAAGACTTCCCCACAGGGAATGACATACGACTTTGTTTCCCCAATACACAACGTTTACAAAATTCAATAGCATCAGTAGTTGGTACCCCCGAGACTATATTTTTCTGTTTCAACAACTTCAACCCATTCAAATGCAGATGACCATAAAATAGATGCCATATGTCAGACTCACTACATGTTCTAGTAACACAAACCCTTTCTTTCACAGAACACACATCAAGAGGGAACATGATATGAATCTCCAATATTTGCATTTAATTAATTATGATAATTGTAGTAAAATATTTTGTACTTATAATTATTTGTCTTATTGTGTGCTTGATTAGGGAGTATTAATGCAGCACATGGAGGATGGAATTAAAGTTGTTGTAGCTGTTGAAGTTTTGTTGCAGAATTTGTTTTTAAAAATATGTAATCCAATGTGATGCATTCGCCGGTAAAATTGGCTAATGGGGATTAAGTTGGCTATATAACCCGCCACCCGATCCATGGTTTATGGATTAGTTGGATTGTGGGTTAATCATCCCTTAGTAACCATAATTAGCTAGAATTATTATTAGCTGATGGGAATTGATGTATAAATATTTCCTTGTAATTTTGGGTTTGGAGTTGTAATTATTTGGGTTGGTCGAATTGTTCTAGCGTCGACCTTCCCCCCTTTTGTGTATTTGGGCTGATTGATTTGGGTTGTTTCAGCTGAGTATTGTACAGCCTGTGTTGTGTATTTTTCTACGAGTCTGTACGCCATATAAATAGGGCGTACAAGGATTGTACAGCCTGAATGAAAATTTGATTATGATTTTTCTCTCGAACTCTCTCTCTCGTGTTCTCTCTCTCTAGCGAATCTCGAATTTGCAATCTTCTACTACTTCTGCTCCTTCTCTTCGGTCAATTCTTGATTGCTATTACTTCTCAAATTCAGTTGCCGTTCTCATACTGCGCTTCTGAGTTCCTAGATCTTCCTTTGGAAAGTTCCTTAGGTTGATTCCGGCGAATCGAACCACACGCTCGATTATTCTTCGATCCTTTCTGAGAAACCCTAATAGGTTTCCATCATTTGGTATCAGAGCCTCAATTATTCGAGTGCTCGTGGTTTAATTATTTGTTACTAAGTTATTTTTACTTATGGTTCATTATTTGTCGATTTTGCTAACCCTATTTCTGAAGTGCGAAATTTAGGGTTTGCAATTAACAAAGGGTTTTGAAGATTTCTGTCGCACTTAAGCTGGCGATCGGAGTGTTGCATCTACTGTTTCAAAATTTCTTGAAAAAAAACCCCTAAATCGTTTGGATAATTTGTCCATTAGGGTTTGGTTAAGAATTTGAATCTTGACTATTCTTGAGACCTACCTTCAGATTGGTAAACTTGAACCTTATTTCGTTACATACTGCTATCTGTGGTAACTAATCTACAAATTATTTCGAGATATTATTCTGTTCCACTTGATAAGTGTACAGGATAAATAACCGGTGAACCTTTTGGTTTCGGGAAAGGAGTAAGGCCTCCAAGAAGAGGGGTCCTTTTAGTAATTGATTACTTGTTTTAAGTGCTCGCGGTAATATCATTTCTTTCTCAAGCTATCTATTATGTTCGATTCAATACTTACCTAGAATTTTTGTATAAGTTTGTGTTGCTGATATATCTTTGATATTATTTGATACTGTGATATTATTATAATTAGATTGCTTAATTACTGTCTGTCTGATTTCTATTAAAGTAATTTGATCTTGTTTGACTGTCTTTAATTGTGTTTAATTGATAATATTAAAGAAATTTAATAATGTCTAACAACGGGCAATCTGTTAATCAATCTATTTCCAGTAATGATTTATTAGAAACCCTTAGGACTTTTCAAGAACAAATGACTGCTCAATTTGCTTTGTTATCTGCTAACTTAGAACAAAAAATAGGAGAACAAGAGGTAAGAATTAATGAGTTACAACATAACAGAGTCGAAAATCACCAAGCAGGGGTTTTAGGAAGGGCTCCTATGGACCCTAGGATCAAAATTCCACCCATAGCTAATCTAGAAGAATTAGAGGACCAAGTATCCAACAATAGTGATAGGAGACCTAGGCAGAACAATAGACAAGAAATGGATTTAGAATTCATTGATAGGAATCTAAATAAGCTTAAGCTTAGTATACCTGGGTTCAATGGCATGAATGACCCTGATTATCATTTTGAATGGGAAAGGAAGATAGAGCTAGTTTTTGAATGTCATAACTATTCAGATGATAAGAAAATTAAGGTAGCCGTAGTAGTGTTTACTGAGTATGCCTCCTCTTGGTATCATAATCTTGTGTTAACTATACGTAGGTGTGGGGAACCACCCATACAGACATGGGATGAGTTTAAAATTTTGATGAGGAAAAGTTTTGTTACAAGTTATTATTATAGGGAGTTACATAAAAGACTACAAACAATAAGTCAAGGAATGAGAACAGTGGATGAATGCTTTAAGGAATTAGAGGCTCTGATCATTAAAACATGAATTATTGAGGATGATGATGCTACCATGGCTAGGTTCTTGAGTGGATTAAACTCTCAGATAGCTAACAAAGTAGAATTATATCCTTATGGGACTTTAAGTGAAATGGTGAATATAGCTACTAAGATAGAGATTCAATTAAAGAAGACCAGACAATATAAGCCCCCTGGGATTGGAATTAAGAGTACAATGAGAAGGAATTTTCGAGGAACTACTTCTGGAAATTGGAGGAATACTAACAGAGTTGAGTCTAGAGGTAGAAACAATGAGGCAAAGGTAGGAAATAAGATTGAAAGGGGTAAGAATGTAATAACAAACCCTGTGAGTGGTTCAAACAAAACTAGAGATATTAAATATTTTAGATGTGGAGGATTGGGACATATAGCTTCTGAGTGTCCAAACAAGAGGAATATTTTAATTAGAGAATCTGGAGACATAGAATCAGAATCTGAGGAGGAATATTGGAGACTAGTTTGGTTAGAGAAGATACTAGTGAGTCAGAAGAAGAAATAGAACTACCAGTAAGTAGAGACCTTTTTGTAGTACGTAGGGCTTTAAACAGTAACAAACTACCACTTGCATCATATGTTACTTCAAATAATTTATCAAAACAAAGTAAAGATAATACTAGTGCATTTGAGGGCTATGTCTTTAAGTATTCAAAAGCCTTTGTCACTTGATCATTCTAATGGAACTCTCCTTTCTTCATCAAACTGTGTGGTAGGTGTTGTAATGGTACAGAAGTATTTGATGAACCTCCTATAGAATGAGACCAACCCATGGAAACTTTGAACCTTGTGGACATTAATAGGAATAGGCCACGTTTGTATAGCTTCCACCTTTGACAGATCAACTCAAATATTATCTTAACTCACAATATAACCAAGAAAAATCACCCTCTCAATCATGAAGTCAAAATTCTCCATCTTACCATAGAGCTTCACCTTTCTAAGCTTGTCAAATATCCTCTCTAAGTGTTGTATGTGCTCGAACTCACTCTTGCTATATACCAAGATATTGTCAAGGTACACTACAACATAGACTCCAAGGAATGGTCTAAGTTCCTTGGTCATCAATATCATGAAGGAACTTAGTGCATTAGAAATCCCAAATGGCATCACCAACCACTCATACAACCCATACTTAGTCTTGAAATTTGTCTTTCACTCGTTCCCTTCCCTTATTCTCATTTGATGATAACCATTTCTAAGATATCATCCAATCTCGGCATAAGAAATCTATACTTTATTTTGATGTTGTTAATTGCTCTCGAATCAATATACATCCTCCACGTACCATCCTTCTTAGGCACCAAAAAAGCTGGAACACCGCATGGACTCATACTCTCCCGAATATTAACTCAGTCTAACAACTCTTTCACTTGTGTCTATAGATCCTTAGCCTCCTATGGATTGTATCTATAAGCTGGCTTGTTTGGTAATGGGACTCCTGGCATGAGATCAATAGCATGCTCAATACACCTCAAAGGAGTTAGCCCACTTGGCAACTCTATCGGAAACACATCGGCATACTCTTTCAACACTTGTTAGAATTTTAGATCCGTATTAGCATTCTCCCCTCGTTGGACCTCCTTTACCACTAATGCATAACACATATTATCATTTGATGGTTTCATCCATCTCACACTCCATAAAGATCAACATCTCCATGCTACTCTTCTTTCTTCCCTTCTTACACTTGACACTTAGCATAGAACATATTCTCCCTTTGAGTAATTAAAGGTTGTTGTTTTACTTGGAGCACCCTTTTCAACAAGTAGCAATCCACTTGGCCTTCTTCCAAAGCATCCTCCAGGCTATCACTTTCTTCTTCAAAGTATTCATTAAGGTCTTCATTCTCTTCACAAGCCTTTGTATTTGCTATCTCCTTCAAAGTCAATGGCCTTTGGTTTTGGACAATCTCGAGTAAAGTGAACATAACCTCTACACTTGAAGCATTGCTTGTTCACTTTATCAACCACTTGATCCTTGCCACAAGTGAACTTCCTAACATTATCTTGGTTTATGACTTGAGAAATTGGTGTCTTCAATATACCATTAAAAGTAAAACAATATGGAGCATTGGTTGACTTTCTTGGTGGATTTGTCCTCTTCAACAGTTTCTCAAACTTGATGGTGAAATTGGCTAGGTCTTCAAATACGTTATAAGGGTAAACCTCTAACTTCTATCAAAGATTCATATTTAAGCCTCTAATGAATTGTGCACACCTTTTCTCTTCTCGTTCTTGGACATCACATATAAGAGCTAACCTTTCGAACTCCCAAATGTATTCGTCAACTCCAAGTAACCCTTGTCTCAATGTAGTCATTTTTATAAAATTTTCTTGCTCTTATTCCCAAGGCACAAATTTCTTCTTCAAATGTTTCTTTAATTTTTTTCATGACCTAATCTTTGATTTTCCTTCTCTCTCTCATCTCCTTTTTAAATTATTATACCACACTCTAGCAAATTTTTAAATTTTAATATCTCTATTTGGTACCATTTCTCATCATCAATTTCCTTATACTCCAAAATAAATTCAACAATTTGCAACCATTTGAGAAAATATTCTGGGTCAAGATTACCTTCAAAGCCAAGAAGATCAAAGCTGATTCCTTTTTCCACATCATCATCTAGAGGTGTCACATGGTCATAAATAATTTTCCACACTCTCTTCTTATTCTTCCACTCAATTTTGTGCCCTTCTCATGTGGTCTTCCTCTACTTGTGTCCTTTGGTTTTGTGGCTACACATGGGACTCGTTGGCTTGGGAAGCTTCTATTCTTCCCACATGTAATTTAACCTCCTTGATTTTGTCCATCAAGGTCTTGATAATATCCCTCAAGTGCTCTCCTTGGTTCTCCATCCTTTCTCTTTACCAAATCATTGTGGTTCTCCCAAACACACCCTTAAGTGCTTGATCCTCTTGTGTTTTCTTGATGAATTCTTAAAGAATTTAGAACATGTTACACTTTCTTGAAGAATCATGAATGAAATATTCAATCTTGATTACAATACCTCCAACCTAAGGACTTGATACCAAAATGGATGTGTGTGGGAGGATGGGATTCTGAAATTTGTGATATTATGGCTCAATTGGATTGATATTAATTAGAAGTATGTTTGACAATTATGTATAGATGATAAGTAATTTTGAATTGGGTGAACCAATTATGAATATGATTCAAACAAAGTAATGATGATACGGTGATGATGGTTAACTAATGGTGATGATTCGAATTTGTTGTGATAATTTAGATGTGTATTTGAAAATGATGTGTTGATGATGATGATTCTTTAAATGTTAGGGTTTTTATGGAAGATGATGTTTTGGGTTTGGGTTTAACTCGAATGAAGGGGTTAAGGTTATGTTTGGTTTGATTGGAAGGGTTGGATTTTCGAATGATGGTTTAGGGTTTCAAATATGGGAACCAAATTAAGGCTTCAATTATGCTTGATTTTGGAAGAGGTTTGGATGATAATTATGGATATAAAAATAAGGATTATTGATATAAGAAAGGATATGACTTAATCTCTAATTAACACAAACAAAGAGATTATGATTTTCAAGTTAAATCATTCACACATATTCGATTAACTTGAATCGAACTCACACAGAATTCAAATTTGCATTCAACTTTAATATTGATCATCAATTTCTTATACATAATCATGACCTTCATGGCTCTATATAGTCATTCTACTACATAGCTAAAAAACATAATGCAAAAGATTCTAAGCTAAAAGATATCATGCTACTTTATGCTCTATCTATTATCTAACCCTACTACTTAATTAACTAATTAGCTAAATTATTAATAGTGCTCAACCAAGCTACAAAGAAACTCCCTATGCACGTGCCATGAATTCCATGCCTACCATGCACATAGACTCTTAATAGCTTGTTTGGTACGTTTCTATCAATGTAAACATTCATTTATCTTCAAATTTGTGGAATATACTTTCCAAATTAAGAATAACCAGTTCCATTATTATGAAAAATAATTCTTTATTGTTTGCTCCTACATTACATTTCTTTCAAAATTTGTATATATATACTTGTTTTCATATATTTGAAATTATGAATTTTATGAATATAGGTATTTATATAGAAGTTTGATAAATTTATTCTATAAACTTATTTGAAGCATATGGTGATTATGTTTTTTTTTTCTATTATTTAGTAATTATATGAAAAATATGGTATTTTTGAATTTTATGTGCTAGTGGTGTCATATAAAATTGTCATTTATGATTTGATTACATATTCATGAGCTTTAACGGCTTATTTGGTTTTGATTCATGATGTTCGTCCAAGGGTAAACCTAGTCACCTACTATTTTTCTCAAAACAATTATATTGTGGAGAATTATATTTAAAAAAAATACTATATATGGAAGGATATTTTATTTTGAAAGTATTCATTATGTAAGTGCTACTATATTGAGTTATTATTTTTGAAAGGTGCTAAATAAATATGAATAGTACCTAATGTTGGAAAAGTAGATATTTAAGGAATTTATACGAATGCATATATATGGTTATATACCTCAATTATATTATATGATCACCTGAACAATACAATAAAACTAAAGTGAAAGACTTGAGCTAGGTTTAGGGTCCTTCGGAGTGGGCTCACAAAGTTTGGTTGTACTAGCTATCTATATTGGGTTAGCCATAGTTTTATGTATTCTGCGTTTGATTTGGCTAAGATGACTATCTATATTGGGTTAGTTGTAGTTGTATATATTCCACTTTGGTTTGGTTTAGATCTACTCTATATAAGGTTGCGCTCTTAGTAAAAGATGTGCACACCTAAGGATTGGAATCATTGATTATCCTCATTAGCTTGGTCTAATAGGAAGACCCAGGTGTGACTAAAATACCCCACAACCCTAATTTATAAAATTATGTTAAAATAGGGATCTATTAGAAAAATTAATTAAATAAATTATTTTATTAAAATAAGGGGGGATATTTAAGGCAAAATCAAGAGGAAAATAATAAAGAATTTAATTAGGAAAAATTAGGGTATTTTCCTAATTTAAATAGAATTTAGGAAAAATTACCCAAAATATCCTAAATTAATATAAAAAGGGACTTTAATTGTTATTTTACTAATTTTTATTCTTTTGAAATGTTTAAAAATATCAAAATATTCCAAATACCGCAACCATCATAATTTTCCTTTTTCTCCCCTTTTCCTCCCTTTTTTCCCGTTTTATTTTCTCTTTTCCTCCTTCCTCCTTTTCTTTTTTCTTCCTTTCTTCCCAATTTGGGCTTGTGCCCCTCATAGCCCAACTCTCCTCCCTATCTTCTCTCCCACACGTGGCCCAGCTCACCTATCCTTTTTTTTCCAACACCTCACCCACCTGGAACTCTTCTTTGTCCTCCATTCCCACGCGTCTCGCCGACTAGCCAGCCACTATACCCCCATCTTACCACCTCCCTTCTCTTCCTTGTCCCTTTCTTTACCAATTTTAGCCCCGAACTACCTGTACCTACCCTCATGCTTGTCACCATTGGCCGGCGATCCCTACTACACCTGCCCCTTTTTCCTCTTCCCACTTTGTCTTATCCTCCCTCCAAAGGCCTATAAATATCCCAAATGATCCCCATTAAGCCGACTTTCCCTTGTCTAGAAATCTCAGCCTCTCCTTGCACCCCCGCCACTTTAGATACTGTCCCCACCGTCGTAGCCAAATGCCACCACCCAAAACACCTCCCAAACACTTCCTTGCATTACCCTCCACCGAACCATACCACTCACCACCCCTAATTCCCTTTACACAAGTCACCTCAATCGTGCAAAGTTGGATGCTCGATCTGCCACTTTACACCCATTGTCGCCCCACTTGTCATCATGTGCCACCATCTCTGCTAATAATAATAATAATAATAATATTATTATTATTATTATTATATTATTATTATTGTGAATATTAAATTTATTATCTTTAATATTGTAAATATTGCTCATAATACCTTAACATGGACCGATATAACTACCTAGACCTATTTTGACTAGTAGAAGCATGATTAGCTACTTTAAGAATAGTATCCTCATTTTTTACTTATAAATCTACTATTAATATTATTAACCCAAATACTAGGTTACAATAATGGTAAAGTAGAAAATAATGATAATGTTGGTAAGAGGAAAGAACTAAGTCAAAACCCTAAGGAGGCATAGGAGTGTGCTCCAAGCCCGGTGTCATTTTAGGTAAGGATTTAGTTAAGGCCTATTATGTGTGTTATGTGCCTTATATGCCATGTACTATAATATGTTATATGTACCTAATATGATTATGACCACTTACTTGTAGTGTAGCATGGAGTTAAGGTATATTTATGTGGTCTCCTTATGGAATGTGTAAAATGATATGTATGTTGTGATTGTGGTGTTATGCGATGTGGCCCTCTAGGACATGTATGCTAGGAAGCTTTAATGATATGGTATGGGGTGAAAGGATGAAAAGGGGGAAAGGGAAAAAAGGAAATGAGTTTAATAAAGGGAAGTGAGAATGATCTAATTACCTTATGACCTATGAGGGGACAAATAAAAGGGAAATATGGATAAAATAAGAGAGTGAAGTGAATCTTGCAAGGGAAAGTCTAGGGTTTGTATGAGATGGATGGTGTTTACTGGGGGATGATACGTACATGGAAAAATTTGACTTGAGGTGTAAGAAAGGTAACAGAAGAGTTAGTGGGGTGATTGGAGTCCATGGTTGAAAAATAATATATAGGTTAGTATAAGGGTGCATGGAGAGCTTGGCTAGGGTTTGGGAGGAAAACCCTAACTATATGAAATTGTGGAAGGGAAAAATAATGTAGAGGATTGGAATATGGGATAACAGTGGAAGGATATCACATGGTGGGTGAGTGTGTGTGTCATGTGGAATAGGGGATGGTAAGTGAATAATGGAGAGATGACATATGAGAAAAGAGAGGTGCTAGGGTTTAGGGTTGCCAACTAGGGTTTAATCGTCATACATGTAAAATGGGAAGTAAGGTGGAATGCTTCGAGTTGAATCTAAGTGAGGTGATGAGTTGGGGAAGAAGGAGCACGAGTTGTGTGGGATAAAGGAAGGGTGGGCCATATAGGCTAAATTAGGGTTTTCCAAGAGGGCGATAGTGAGTTAAGTTAGATGGTATGGGATGTGGACCTCGACCCACACATATATCAAATAAGAAATAGATAAGACACTAATCATTTCAAGCAAAATATTATTGAGTCAAACCCAAACCGATCTACATGCATAATAATGGCCAAGTGTCGAGGTGCCCTAAAGACCGATCCATCAATAAATAATAGTGGCCAGGAGCATTCTGCCTTGTATGTTCCGATCCACCGGCTATAATATTAGGGGATCCCAAGCTCAATAAATCAAACCTTGATTTATGATAAGATATAAGAAAGATACTAATTACTTACAGTGAAACACCATGAGAGTCGGGGCCAAACCGATTCACCAGCATAATAGTGGCCAAGAGCACCTTGCCTTGGAGATTGATCCACTAGCAAATAATAGTGGTCAGGAGTGTTTTTCCCTATATTTTTTCAATCCACCAGCTATAATAGTGGGGTTCCCATACTCACACGGACTTATAAAGAGTATGGTGTGAAACGAGTATATTGACCAAAGATCTAATGAATAAGTTTATCTGGGTTGTAACATAACCTCTACTATCTGCATTGCTTGTATGATGTTGCTTATATTATATGCCTTTGTGTATAGCCTCAGCTACATGTTTACCTTACTTAGTACATAGTGTACTGACTACCTATTTCATGGGTGCTGCTCATTCCCATGAGCAGAGGGCTCTGCTGAGTTTTGGTAAGTAGGAGACTCCAACTTCAATGTCTATGATACTTATGAGGCATCAAGCGAGGCTTAGGGTTGATCGTTGGACTTGGCATCGGGGTATAAGAGTAATGTAGACTAGAATCTCTTTTACCCCTGTTTACTTATATTTCATTTTACTTCAGTTTTGTTTTATAGCATTGTACCTTTTATACCTTTTGGAAACTTTGACTATGTATTCTATTGGGTTGTAATAACTTTTTAATGCACACTCTTATTCCCGTGTTATGAACATTTCCATTTTCTATGAATCTTCATTTTTAAGTTTTTCTAATGTCTTGTGAAAACTTTTCCTTAGCCTTGTGGTTGGTACGAGACAGGTCGGGGACCGGGCTTGTATTGATCATGGTGGTAGCACCTCTCATATTTGTATTTGTTTGATTTAAATGAAAAATTTCTACTATGATTTTGGAGGTGTTACAAGTTGGTATTAAAGAGTTGGTTCCAATAACCACGCCTATTTTCAAAGTAAATTTCTTTCCATTTTAAGAACTCTGTGTCCGGGCCATAGTGAGGAACAAAAGGGTATACTAGGGATTTCCTAGAAAAGGAAATAATATGCAATAATTTGTATCAAAACAGTAGGTTCTCTTCTATTCTAACATCCCTTTTTCTATTGCAGCTGCTCTTCATGATGATGAATGACCGAGTAGGATGCTTGGAGGATTCCTTCGAGTCCTTTATGGAGTTCGTCCGGCGCTAACCTCTAGTGCTGACCCGCACGCCCACCACTCTGAGGGTGTTGGTGAGGGCTGGCTTCGGAGGGTCATTGGGCATCATCCTCTGACCTACTCTGGGGAGGAGGACCCGGTGGTCCTCGAAGGGTGGATCCGGGACATGGATTACACCTTTAAGGTGGTGGACTGCCCTTCAGCCCGGTAGCATAGTATAGCTACCTTCTTTTTGAGAGGCATAGCAAGCACTTAGTGGGTGGACTATTGTGTCTGAAACAGTCCTCTAGTGACTTGGGAGGCATTCAAGACCGCCTTTTCTCTAGTTTCTACCCCGAGAGCCTGAAGAGGGATAAGCTCCAAGAGTTTATACAACTCACCTAGGGTAAGATGACGGTCCACCAGTACCATGCTTGCTTCTCTGAGCTACTGTGATTTGCCCTAGGGATCACCGCCAATGATTCTATGGTGGTGTTCTAGTTTGAGTAGGGGCTAAACTTCAGCATCTATCAAGTGATGGGTTTAGTGGCCTTCACCAACCTGGCTACCCTATATGAGTGTGCTTGCATCGCCGCCACCTTAGTCCAAGAGTAAGCCACCATTCTTGGGAAGAGGAAACCGGAGGACCAAAATTTATGGGATTAGGGCCCAGCAACAAATAGGAGAACCTATGAGACCCCTGCCGAGGGATTGTAGTAGAGGTTAGGGACTTCTAAGGGGATCCTTATGCAGACAATGTGGCCAGAGTCACTTGGGCAAAGATTTTGGAGGTAGAGTGATGAACTACCTGAACTATGGCAAGTTAGGTCATAGAGCTTTCAAGTACTTGAAATTGCCACGTTCCTAGTAGTATCAGACCTAGCAGTACCAATAGAGGGGAGCCCTAATCCCCTAGAAGCAAGCACACAAGCAGCACCTCCAGACCGCATAGCCATAGTTCCATCAACATATACTTGCCCTAGGCGGTGCCCTAGTTCGGGAGGCTAAGGAAAGGGGTCAGGGAGTAGGGACCCAGACCCTTTCCCCAGAGAGGAGGTTAGTTAGGTGGATACCTGAATATGATCGGTCAAGTGGAAGTTGACCATCAGTTGGTCGTCATCACAGATAAGTTAACAATCTATTCTTTACTAGTGTATGTTCTCTTTGATTTGGGTGCTACCTTGTCTTTTGTGTCATCTGTATTTGCTACTAAGGCTAAGTTATCACCCTTCACTAGCGTAGCATTGTTTGTGATGCTCCCATCAGGTGATAAGATGGAATGTACTCAGTTATTCTCAAATGTGGTCTTAGTTATAAGTGGGGTAGACTTATTAGTAGACCTGGTTGGGATGGACTTAAAGGACTTCAACATGATTCTAGAAATGGTTATGCGAGGGAGGTATCAAGCTGTGATTGACTGCGCACAAGAGCACATGATTTTGTGAGGCCCTAAAGGAATTAGTGTTTCATATAGAATGACCGAGCCTAAGCCCACTACCAAGGTGGTATCGGCAATTGGCCTACATGCTTTAGTCTAGAAAGGGTACCCCTTATACTTGTGTAGTGTGTAGGAGTTGAACAAAGACCTAGAAGCCTTGAAAGTATCCTAGTGGCCAGAGAGTTCCCAAATGTATTTTCAGAGGAAATATCGGGTATACCACCAGTTCGAGAGATTGATTTTAAGATTTAGCCGGTGCCAGGAGCTAGGCTTGTCACAAAGGCACCCTATAAGATGGCGCCGGTTGAACTAAAGGAGTTAAAGGCCCAGCTAAAAGAGTTATTGGAGCATGGGTACATCCAACCGAGTGTGTCACCCTAGGGATCACTTGTTTTGTTTGTGAAGAAGAAGGATGGTAGTCTCCATCTCTACATTGACTACCAAGGGATGAATTAGCTGATAGTGAAGAACCGGTACCCACTTTCAACAATTGATGATCTTTTTGATTAGTTGAAGGGTGCCATGGAGTTCTCCAAGATCAACCTAAGGTCAGGGTACTATTAGTTGCAGAACGCAGACGTAGACATTATGAAGATCGCGTTCTTGAACCAATATGTATACTATGAGTTAACAATGATTCCATTTGGGATCATAAATGTGCTTGCAATATTCATGGATCTAATGGAAAGATTATTCAAAACCTTCCTCGATCAATTAATAGTGGTGTTCAATGATGACATTTTGGTGTACTACCGAGGGAACAGGGAGCATGAGCAGCACCTCCTCACTATTTTGAATCTGTTGAGGGAGCATCACTTGTACGCGAAGTTGTCCAAGTGTGGATTTTGTCTTCAAGAAGTGGCCTTCCTTGGGCACATAGTATCAATTAGGGGAGTAGCTATGGACCTGGCCAAGATTGTTGCAATCATAGAGTGGAAGCCTCCCACTAGCATAGTAGATGTTTGGAGTTTCCTAGGATTGGCTGGGTATTATAGAAGGTTTGTGCAGAATTTCTCTAGGATTTCCCGACCGTTAACCAACCTCCTAAAGAACAATACAAATTTCCAATGGGATGAGACTTGTGAGGGAACCTTCCAAGAGTTGAAAAGGTGGTTGACCACAACACCTGTGTTGACTCTACCAAAGGGTTATGCATCAAAGCACGGGTTTGGGTGTGTGTTGATGCAAAATGGAAAAGTGGTCACGTATGCCTCCTAACAATTGAAGCGGCATGAAAAGAATTATTCTACTCATGACTTAGAGTTAGCCGCTATAGTGTTTGCCCTAAAAATTTGGAGGCACTACTTGTACAGGATGAAGTGCAAGTTCTTTACAGACCACCATAGCCTCAAGTACATCTTCACTTAGAAGGAGCTCAATATGAGGCAGAGGAGGTGGGTGGAGCTTGTCAAGGACTATGACATCAAGTTTACCTACCATGGGGTTAAGGCTAACGTGGTTGCAGATACCCTAAGCAAGAAGACCTCGTATTACACAAATTGTTATGTGCTTGCTGATCAAATGATAAAGGAGTTGTTAGGCTTGGAGATTAAGCTGGTTCAACAAGGTGATCTAGAGGCCCACATGAGTGCCCTAATAATCACTCCCACCATATTTGAGTAGATCCGAGCTGGCCAAATCGGAGATGTAAAGCTTGACAAGATCCATAGAAATATGCAAGAAGGCCGAGAAAAAGGGGTCAGGGTTCATGAGGATGACAACCTTGGTTTCAAGGGCTGCAGGTGTGTATCACAAGGATGTCCAGAGTTGAAGCATTATACTATGGAAGAAGGAAATCTGACTGCTTACTCAGTTTACCCAAGAGGGGACAAGCTGTACAAGGATTTTAGAAAGGTATATTGGTGGCCTCGTATGAAGTAAGAAGTGGCCAAGTTTGTGTCCTGGTGTCTGGTATGTTAGAAGGTCAAGATCGAGCACCGAAAACCTATAGGCAAGGCTACTTTAACCCTTAGAAGTGTTAAGATGGAAGTGGGACTCTATCTCCATGGACTTTGTTAGTTGTTTGCTAAGGATTCGGAGAAGCTATGATACTATTTGGGTCGTGGTTGATAGGTTGACTAAGTTAGCTATGTTTATTTCAATGAAGTCCCCATGGAATATGGATCAGTTAACGAGTGCCTACGTGAAGTACGTGGTCAACCGACCTGGATTTCTAGAGGATATTATATCAGATAGGGATTCAAGGTTTCTCTTTCATTTTTGGTGAAAGCTATAGGAAGTACTAGGGACAAAATTAAAGATGAGTACAGCTTTCCACGCTGCCAAAGATGGATAGACGGAGTGGACCATACAAACCTTACAAGATATGTAGAGGGCTTGCATGTTGGATTTTCGAGTTTATTAGGAAGAGCGCCTACATTTGTTATAATTTTCTTACAACAACATCTTCTAGGCTAGCATAGGGATGGCCCCCTTCGAGGATTTGTATGGATAAAAGTGTAAGTCTCCATTGTGCTAGAGTGATATTAGTGAGACAATGGTATTGGGGCCTAAGATGATCGAAGAGATGACCATGCAGGTCTGTCAGATTCAGGACCATATGAGAGCAGCCCAAAGCTGACAAAAGAGTTATGCTGATAGGAGGAATCGGGATAGTGATTTTCAGCCTGAGGAAAAGGTGTTGTTGAAGGTTTCTCCCATAAAGGGCGTGTAGAGGTTTGGTAGAAAAAGCAAGCTAAGCCTGATATACATCAGCCCCTTTGAGATCCTAAAGCATATAGGAGAGGTTGCTTATCGATTGCCCCTTCCTCCAGCATTGGTGCAAGTCCACAATGTGTTCCATATATCGTAGTTATGAAAGTACATTGCTGATCCCTCCCATGTGATCCAATCGGAAGAGATAGAGCTTGACTACTCCCTAACCTATAAAGAGAGACCTGTATAGAACCTTAACACCAAGCTCTAGAAGACCCACACGAGTGCAGTTCCCCTTGTGAAGATCCTATGGAGCCAACAAGGAATCGAAGAGGCTACCTAGGAAGCTGACAAGGACATGTGTGACGCATATCCAGAACTCT
>CM060179.1:48309429-48791929 GCA_030549775.1 Tamarix chinensis | reverse complement strand
ACCCCCATTCCCCTATCACCCTGCCGACACCCCTCGAGCCGCCCTATCCCTTCCCTTCTCTTCCTCTTCTATTTATTACTCCTTCCCTGCCCTTTCTGCATTTTTTTAGCCTCCCCCATGCTCTCGAGCCTCTCCTTTCTCCCATTATTCTCCTACCTTCTCTCCCCCTGTTTTGTTTCGCCGCCGCATCCGTCGCCTCAACCACCACCTACACCACCTACTTCCACCCTCTGCTTCACCCTCGAACCACCACAGTCCCCATTGAGCCACCTCACAGCCCATTCTTCCTCCTCTCTTCTTTTTCTCTCCCCTTTCACCCCTTCCTCAGCCTGTGCCTCCACCCGAACCACCAAAATAATCCCTACAACCCCCTCTACCACCCCCAATGCTCCTTTGGCCGAGAAAACCACCTTCAGCCCTCATTTTCCCCTCTCTTTTCCTTCCTCGCCAGCCTGCACCTCGACACCCCACTTCGACCACCACCTTCGCAGCTTTGCTACCGCCGCCTCCGCCGCCCTTAGCCACCTTCAACCCATCCCCGACAACCACCTACACCCCCTATCCACTTCTGCAGCATTCCCTTGCCCCAAATCCTCCCCCAACCACCTTCTTTTCTAGCCCCAAACAACCAACCCGAAAATACCCATTTTCCCTACTTCCACCACCTTTTAGCCCCTCCTTTTTATTCTTCTCTGCATGCAGCTCATGTTGCATGGGCAGCATGAGCTGCTGCCCTCTTTGGTTTGCTTGTTTAATATTTTTTAAGGTATAAAAATATTTTAGTTTAATTATTTGAGTAATTAAGTGTTATAAGCCTTATGATTTGGTTTTTATCTTTTCTAATGTAATAAATCTTTATATTATTTTTAGGTATTGGTTTTTATAATCAAGGCTTGGACCTTTAACCGGAATACCAGTAAGGTTCATTTTGCGAAACCGAGGTAACCGTTAAATCCCGCTTAAATGCATGGATTAACGTATGTTAGCACATTAGGCATTTTCAATGCGTATTATGTTTAATATATGTTGTCTAGTATATTATATATGTTTTCTTGAGTTGGTTGATGAAAAGGAAGTATGATAGAATATGTGCCATGTTTGGAGATGTTGTTTAAGGTAGAAGTTGGTTATTAATGAAAATGTTAAGTATTATCCATATTTTATTATGGTATTGTGATCTATATTGCATGATTAGTATTTTGTGAGCCTTAGTGAATTTTATTAATGTATCTTGTATACGATTATGGCCTAGAATATATATATGGGTGCTAATAATGTTACATTAATTATAAGAATTGAAGATGAGGGATTAAAGTTAATATTTTATGTAGTAATAATAATAATTTAATATAAGTAGAGTAATAAGGGGTAAGATTGTAAATTTGTAAGTGGGAGGATAAATTGGTAATTTTGTAACAAAAGGGCAAATTGGCAATTTTGTAATTAAAGGGGCAAAATAGTAATCTTGTGAATAAAGGGTAAAATAGTAATTTGTGATTAAATGGTAAAATGGTAATTTTGTAAGAAGAGGGCAAAATGGTAATTTTATATTAAAAGGTTAAAGTTGTAATTTTGTAAAAAAAAATGGGCAAAATGGAAATTTTATCATAAAAGGGCAATTTGGTAAATTTGTAATGAAAGGGTAATTTGGTAAATTGTAATAACAAGGATAATTTGGTAATTTTGTAATAAAAGGGTAAAATTGTAATTTTATAATTAGAGGGTAAAATAGTAATTTGTGATAACGGGTATAATGGTAATTTGAGAATTAAAAGAGGTAAGATAGTAATTTCATAATTAGGGATAAATGGAAATTTTATAAGTAAAAGGGCGATATGGTAATTTTTCGGAGTTTAGGGGTAAAATGGTAAATTTGAAGGTGAAGGGGTAAAATGGTAATTTGTAAATCAAAGGGGTAAGAGTGGAAATTGGAAAGGAGTAAATTGGTAATTATAATAATTGAGAAGGGTAAAAATAATAATTTAAATAACTAAAGGGTAATTTGATGATTTAATAATGGAGAAGGGTAAAATCATAAATATGATAAATGTGAGGGGTAATTTGAAAATTTGACCGACTAGAGGGTATTTTGGTAATTTTAATAAAGGAGAAGGGTAGTTTGGTAATTATGATCATATAAAAGGGTAATTTGGTAATTTAACCAACTAGAGGGGTAATTTGGTAATTAGGATAATGAACGGGGGTAATTTGGTAATTTGACCAACTAATGGGTGATTTGTTAATTATAATAAAGGAATGGATAAATTGATAATTTAACCAACTAAATGGGAGATATAATAAGTGTAACAGTTATAGAGGGCATTTAGTGGCCTAATTTATGTGAAAGATAGCTCAGTAACCTAAACTGAGTAAGGGTGTAGCTAAAGTCAAATGTGTGCTATATGTTCTACATGCCTTGAATGCCCTGTATAATTTTTATGTCGAGATCTATATGTTATTATTTTAATTGTCTCACGTGTGGTATGGCTTGGAACCAAGGTGTGTTCATGTGCCCTTTTTGGTATGTGCTGATATGGATATGCTATATTTTATGATGTGATGTGATGTGGCCCTTAGGGACATGCATGCTATGATAATTAATGTGGTAATCGGGTATGGAGGCATGAAAAAGAGTAATGAAAGAGAAAGATGACCAAAGGGAAGTAAGTTGGCTAATGTAGGTATGGGAGAAACTAGGGTTTGCATGAGATGGTTAGAGTCCACATGGGGGCAGACTTTACGTATGGAAAGTTACCTCTGGATGTGAGGAAGGTAACAGAAGTGTCGTTGGGTGTCTGGGAGCTTCGCGCAAAAAATAGTACGTGGGACGGTATAAGGGTGCGTAGGAGACCAAACTAGGGTTTAGGAAGAAACCCTAATGTGAGAAGGTGGAAAAAGAAAAAAGAAAATAATAAAACTAAAAGAGAATGAGTGGGGTAGAAAGTGAGGGTTGGATCTAAGGGTCGTGACGTGTGGGGTGTTGAAATAGTCGGGATGTATACGAAAGAAAAGGAGGGGCCACATAGGCCCGAGTCAGGGTTTTTGGAGAAAACCGAGTTAGGAGGTGCAGAAGTCTCAAGATATGGGACGGGCCCTCTTGGGAGGATAAGTGTGGATATAGTTAGCCATGCATGTCAAGGGTGGAATACTTTCGGATAAGATACGTTTAAAACACTAATCACTTAAAGAGGAAGATGTTGAGTCGGGCCCAGACTGGTCCACCGGCGAATAATAGTGGCCAGGAGTCGGGGTGCCGTGGAGACCGAACCACCGGCGAATAATAGTGGCCAGGAGCGTTTTGCCCTGTATATATTTCCGGTCCACCAGCTATAATAGTGGGGGATTCCGTGCTCAGCAAACCAAACGTAAAATCGATAAGATATGGGAAAGATACTAATCACTTATAGTGGAATACCTTGTGAGTCGGGGCCAGACCGGTCCACCGGCGAATAATAGTGCCCAGGAGCGTTCTGCCCTGGAGACCGACCCACCGGCGAATAATAGTGGCTAGGAGCGTTTTGCCCTGTATATATATTTCCGGTCCACCGGCTATAATAGTGGGGTTCCCGCACTCACATAGACATTTAAAATTTGAGATGATTGATTAATGATGGATTAATGGCCTTAAGGCCCTAAAGTATCGATTATTCATTATGGCCCATTAATATTCGGTTAACTTGTTAAGTATGCAAATGGACAAAGATGAATGTGACGTATACACCATTAATATCTGATTGACATGTTGAATACGTGAATATATGGATCTGATTGTTATATTTACATATGTCGTTATGTACGGTTATCCTAGTATATCATGTGTGACATTGCGTGCCTGTCTTTAAGCGCGTTTTTGAAGGGTTACTCGGTACCGTAGTACTGAAGGGTTCCCCTCATGGGGCCCCTGCCTATTCAATGGGCAGTGCCCCTTTCAGGTCATGTTCGGTGCTTTTCATGTGGGCTTTCAAGAAAGAGCGTAAGGAACTATCCGGTAAATTTATCTCTTTTAACTTCAATGTAATTATTATTTTGTAACCACCATTGTTTGATTTTACTCTGATAAATTATTTACCGCGCTACTCTGATTAATTTATACTTAAGTTTCCTGAAAAATTGTATTTCACTCCTTTAGCCTTAGCACTTGGTACTGGAACGGTATGAGTGAACCGGTCTGGTACTAAGTGTGGCGGTAATACTCCCAAAGTTCACGGTTTATTAATTTGCTTCTGCTAATTTTCTTTTAATTAAACGAAATTTTTCAGTAGTGAATTTTGGGGGTGTTACACTGATCCACTAGCATAATAGTATCCAAGAGCATCTTGGCCTAGAGGCCAATCCACCAGCAAATAATAATGGTCAGGAGCATTCTACCCTATATGTTTCTGATCCACCAGCTATAATATTAATAGTGGGGTTCCCGTACTTATATGGACTTATAAAGAGCATGGTGTGAAATGAGTATATTAACCAGAGATCTAATGAATAAGTGTAACCAGACTGTTACACGACCTCTACTATCTACATTGCTTGTATGGTTTACTCTTATGATCCTGCTTATATTATATGCCTTTTTGTATGGCATTAACTACATGGTTACCTTATTTAGTATGTTACATGCTGACCACCCGTTTCATGGGTGTTGCTCATTCCCAGAGCCGAAGGCCCCGCTAAGTTTGTGCAGGTTGGAGACACCATCTTTGATGCCTATGATACTTATGAGGCATTGAGCAGGGCTAAGAGTTAACCATTAGACTTGACATAGGGGCCCAAGAGCGATGTAGACCAGGCTCTCTTTTACCCTTGTTTACTTATGTTTCATTTTACTTTGATTTTGTTTTATTGTATTGTACCTTTTATCTCTTTTGGGAACTTTCATTATGTACTCTATTAGGTTGTAATAACTTTTTAATGCTCACTCTAATTCCCGTGTTATGAACATTTCAATTTTCTATAAATCTTAGTTTTAAGTATGTCTAATGTGTTGTGAAAATGTTTCCTTAGCCTTGTGGTTGCTACAAGACTGGCTGGGGGCAGTCCATGGCTAGTCCTCCACACATCATCAATTATGATTAACTCCCTAGCAAGATGGTCATAGTCTAACAGGAAATGCTCCCCCTCCATAAAACTGGGATGGGGGATGCTTGTCACAAACAAATCTCTATACACCTCTCTTGTTGTATTCCACGACTTTACTAAAGGGAGGGTCCTCAAAAGGTGGTCCAATCGAAACATATAAGGCCCAATTAATGGTCGGCATCCACCATACGGTTTAGCTCACTAGCAAGCCACCTAACATGCACTCTGATGTCTCCTCTAGGTGACATTCTAAGGTGTATAAAGGGTAGTCTAGTCATTCCAAAAGACATCCTAGGAAATCCTACAAGACACAAAATTTCAATTTAGAAATCATAAACTAATCCACTTTCTAACAAAATAATGCCTCAAACCTCCAATCAAAATTAAGCTCATTCGTTTATACCATAGTTTACCAACAAACACACTAGGGATACTAAATCCAAGACTAAGACCAAAGCATTAATAACTCCTAACTCATAATCCTCACAAGGCTAAACCAAGTTTCAAAACATTTAGGAAATGGAAGCTTTTGAAAACTGAAGAGAGGATTTTGAAACTAAAGTTTTGATACCAACTTGTAACACCCCCATTTTTAGTACTTAAAAATTTTGTTTTGTGGAAGCATTAATTACCAAAGATAATGGGTGTTACCACCACACTTAGCATAAGTCTGATTCCCTCACCTTTCTTATTCCAAGTGCTAAGGCTAAACAAACCAAAACAAAAACAAATCAGTGGAAATAAGAGAGATTACATAAATAAAGATTATAGATAAATATTTTTCATACAATAACAATAATCAAAATATAGCTAGGGACATAAGAGTCCAAAGGAAAATCGATACAACAAAAAATAGTACATGTAGGTACAATACTGGTTTTCCCTAACTCTTAGACCCGTATACCCATTATAAGAATGGAACCTCTTCCCAAGGGCTCCACTTACCATGGCCACTCTTATAAGCTTCATGCCACTCCATGGCCTTCATATACTTATCTGCAAATATAGTATTAGTACGACTTCCTTGTACTGGGTAGATCACAATACTTCATAAGAGGTAGCATACCCACTTTGCACATAATCATGCAATGATCCAAAATATGGTTGAACATAAGCATATGCCATAACAATATATAATAATTCATGGATCAATAGATAATTATAAATATATACCATTAGAGTCTCATGCTTAACATTTAACCATACTCAACCAAGCCACGTCATTTCAAGGTACACAATAACCATATCAAAATCCATGGGCAAAGTCAACTAATCAAATCAATTCCAATTAACATAATAGGGCACTAAGGCAACTACCAAACCATCAATCCAATATATACCAAAAATGAGGCAGGTCACTAAGGTAATCACCAAACCCAACAATACATACCAAGGCCATCAACAAGTATTCCCTTTATTATTTATATTACTAGAGGGGATATAATCAACTCAGGGACACTTAGGTACACCCGGTCATATTGGTGCACAAAGGAAACACAATACCCATACTCTAGAACCCAAGGAAACAATGGTACACCTGTTCATACCAACACACATAAGCAACATAGTATCCTCCAACCTTGGTCAACTAATCCTTAAGTATCGGTACCTCCTTTAGGGCTCATAGGTCACCTATAGAGTAAATAAGAGCCTTGTTGGGGCATAGAAGCACACCAATGAACCAACTCAAATAAGGGCCAACACCTCATCTCTAGGGTAGATAACCCTAGAAAGCAACCATTTCTAAATTCGAGATCTTCCACTTTAAGTATTAGTATTTTATGAGGTGATCATAAACATTTCATACCGTATAATCATTTTCATTTCCATACTTCACTATTTTTCATTATTTTCAATTATTCAGATATAACCTAAGGTCCTTTATTTAGGTTAAAGTTAATGTTAATTCTAAGGTTTGCCTATAAAAATTCTAAGGCCATCCTATGTCCAAATATTCATATTAGGTGTGTTAGGTCAAAAATGACTAAAATGCCCATAAAACCCTAATTTCATCATTTTTATCCAATTCCGTACCAAATATTATTATTACAAGTAATTTGTCAAGAAAAGGATAAATGATAATTATTCACAATATTTTAGCACATAAGTAAATTTTACTATTTAGCGATCAACTATATATTCCACTTTTCATGCATTTATTGAGTTGTGCCCTCAAATCCCTAATCATGCATTCTTCACGTGTCACATATTCCATGCAGCATGTATGCAAATATTAAGCATAATATGAAATTTAATAGGATAGCTTTCATCATAGTATATATAGGGAAAATCTCTAACCAACCCTAAAACATGCGAATGGCAATTATAGTATTCTAACTCTAATCATGCGTATATGTTTTTATGCTTTTTATATCAACCCTAAATACCGTATAATGGTAATCATGAAGTACTTAACATGGCATTTAAATCATCACTTGACAAGCATACAACCCTAATAAAACCCTAGGCATGCATATGCTATCCATACAACACGTTACTCATACATATACTCCACTTTTAATAATCATGGTTATCATTTATATACCATGTTATCATTTTATTATGCATGTCATAATACTTGAATAATATAGAACCCTAGCATGATTATAGGTCTAAACAATCCTAGCATGCTTGCACATAAATTCTACTACCTTATGAGTTATTGGATTTACCTAAATCCAAGCTTACACAAAAAGCACCAAAAACCATCTTCTCCTGGAACTTCAAATATTACCTATTAAATTAATATCCAATACTACATGTTAGTATTTAGTATAACATAAAATTAACACAAATTTAATTAAACTAACTCAAGATCAACTAACCGGCTAAAATAAGGCAACAAGAAAAGAAACAAAGGAGTAACCGGCGGAAGTTGCCAAGAAAGAGAGGAGTGGCAATGGTTGTGTTGTGTGTTGCTAGGGGGTAGGAACAGTGGGAAATTATGCAGAAAGGGTAGGGGCTGCATCAAAGGAAGGTGTAGAAAGGGGGGAGGATCGACCAGTTAGACCGAAGCCAAGGGAAATAGATTTGTAAAAATGATCGAAAAGGGGGTGGGGGTTATGGTGATTTGTGTGTAGCTTGGGGGTTTGTTTTGGCTAATCTTCTGCATCTTAGGGGTGGGGAAAGACATATATTTCTGCAGAAAAATGTAGGCTACAGAAAGGATATGTGAAGTAAGGAAAGGAGGTTTGGTGGGAGTTTCCTATGGGGTAAAAATGGTGGAAAATAAGAACGACGATGGGATTTTTTTTCTTGCGTGAGGGAGCTCTGGAGAAGGAGGGAGCGTGTAGGATTTTTGGGAGGGTTAACACATGATACAAAATAGATAAAATGGAGAGTTTAAGAAGAGCATGGTGTGTAGGGAAAGGAAAAGCAAAACAAGGAGGAGGGAATCGTGCATGGTAAGAGAGTGGTGTGATGGATGGTTATACCAAGGAGGAAAGGTAAGCTGAGTTTAGTAAATTTAGTATAGGGTATCGGTAAATTATTTAGGGTAAAATATCTAGGTAAAAATTATTTGGTTACTAGAATAGGTTTATTTAACGAAACGGATACCTGTTACGATCCAAACCTAAGTTTAAATTTTAATACACACCCTCTAGCATATTTTAACCTAATTAAATTTTATAACTAGTAATTTGTAATAATATTACATATATTAAAAATATATTTAATATAAATTATCATTAAATAATTATTATAATTAATACAAGTAATTGCCAGTTATAATTATTAGGGTTTCTAAAAATGAGGTATTACAACTGATCATAGTGGTTGCACCCCCCCCTGCGTGCTTGAATTTGTTTGTTTTAAACAAAAAATTTCAACTATAATTTTTGGGATGTTACAGTGTCCTTTGGCTCCTCTTGTGGTTTTTTTATTTAGTTTGATTAGTTATTTGGCTCCATCCTTTAGTTGGGTTGCGATCCTCTAAGCCCTAACTACTTATCAGGTGGCCCTTTTGGAAAGTCGGTTTCCCATACTCAAAATTTTAAAACTAATATTCTTTGTTATGTGGCCATATAAGTTAGGGGAATAATACAAAGGTCATTAGTGTATCTTAATTTATTATTTAATATGATTGGTTTATGTATTATCCTCATATAACGTATATATATTCATATGTATATGACTAGTATACACTTTGTATTTATGTGTTATTTATTTGTTCCCCTTTCTAATTTGTTACATGTTTTAAATGAGTTTATAATGATCCATAATATAAATGATGAGGAGATAACCAAGTGCAGAGAGAGTATGAACTTGTACAAGATGTTGATGACCTACATGGTTGCAAAAAGTGAGAGTGGTGGCCATTTAAAAAAATTATTAGTCATCATTGATTTCAGTTAGCTAGTTTCATAATTTTTAATTATATTAGCATTTGTATTTTGTCCTTTCATTTGGTCCTAATTTCCATTAGGTTTACTAAAAATTAATATTTTCTCTAGCTTGAGTTCATACTAAAGTTTGATGTATTTTCTTATTTTAACTAGCCTTAGTAGGTAGTGTAAGTACAAAAATGGTGTCTACTTATACTAATTGTGGTGACAATGCCCTCATCCTATTTAGCTTTCACATATATTTTTACTTATTTATCTTATCGATTGGTTTTAAAAATTTTGGGGTGTTATAGTGAGAGTGGTAGTGACTTTCAAAGTTCTATTTATTATACTAATTTTAGTAGAACCTTTTTATAGTTTTAGTTGTAGTAATATTTTTGGTTCAATGAGTTTTAGAGTTTACTTTATATTTTCTTATTTGTTTGAGTCAATACATAAGTTTTGTGAAATGCCCCGAAAATTCTAATTTTATTATTTATTATTAAATAAGATTTTATTATGAAAATTAATTAAATAAGTTATTTTTATTAAAATAAAAGGAAATTAATTAGGGCAAATTAATAAGAAATTTATAAGTATTTTAATTAGAAAAAATTTGAGTATTTTAACTAATTAAAGATTTTATTTAAAAAATTAATTAAATAAATTATTTTATTTAAAAATTAATGGGAATTTTATAAATATTTTAATTTATTAAATTTAGGGTGATTTACTAATAAAAATGGAATTTATGGAAAATCTTTTAAAAATCCTAATTTAGCCTAAAAAGGGAGTTAAATATTATTTTATTTAAATATTATTATTTTTAAATATTCTAAATATTTTAATTAATTTAAATAACCAATCTAATTATTTTTCCTTTTTTTCTTTTTCCTTTTTCCTTTTCTTTCTTCCTTTTTCTTTCTTCTTCTTTTCTTTTTCTTCTCCTCTCCCCCGACTTGGGCCAACCTAGCGGCCCAAGCCCTTTTTTCCTTTTCTTTCCTTTTTTTACGACCCAAATCCCCGTCCATTTATCCTTTAGCGCAGCTCTACTATGAAATGCCGCTCCTCAACCTTTATTCCCCAAAAACGCATCGTTTTATTTAAAAGAAATTTTAGCCATTGCTCGGTCGGCTCCCCTTCTTTCCTTTTCTTTCTTTTCTCCCCCGAACTGCCGGTTCACCCCCTTTCTTTCTCCTTCCCCCTTCCCTCCCTCCCCCCCCAGTCGTCGACAACCTGCTATTCCCATCGAGCACTTGCAACTTCTTCCGATCGGCCAAAAATTTCAACAACAACTATGCAAGTTCGCTGCCCATTTTCTTCCCCTCTCTTCCACGTTGACTCACAAACCACACCTGTCCGCCCACTTTCCCCCTTTCCCCGCACGTTTTCCCTCTCCCCTAGCCACTTACAGACCACGATCGAGAAAGTGTGCCGACTGTCCTCGTCAGCGGGTGCCCACTCCTTCCTACCACTCCCCCACTTTCCCTTCGACCCTAACTTGCTTTCAAGCCTATAAATACATCCCATAGTAGTGTCGAGTCGACTTTTTGGTTTAAGTTTAGAAAATACCTTCCTTTGCACCACCGCCTCTTTAGATGCCACTTACGCCGCCTCCGGCCAACACCGCCGCCTTTTCTTGCCTCCCACGCCTTCCCTGCACCGCCCTCTAACTAACAAGACCACCCATACCATTTGATTCTTCTTGCACAATCCACCCTGACCGTGAGAATTTTCCTTCTTAACCAAACAATTTTCTGCCACCGCCGCCCTTCGAACCACCCTTAGCCACCTCTTCTGCCACTATCGCCGCTTCTTTCACTTCCCAAATTAATATTCGAATATATATGGTAGGCGTTAGGTTTTTGATTATTATTACTATTATTATTTTAATTGGGTTTGAGTAATATCTTTCCAGTTTGGATACAAGTCATTATGGGAGTAGACCAACTTAGGAACTGTTTTGAGCTTAATTCATATTGTTCTGAACTTTGGATCGGGTTGGTCTACGGATCAAATCGGGTATGAGTAGTTTAGGTTAATCGATGTGGATTATTGGTTCCGAGTCTAACGTTGTTGTGTTTACGTAGTAGCTAGCCAGTACTTCTTACCTGCAGGGGCATGTATTGTTAACACTTATGGGAGGGATACGAGAGCCGCAGATGAGACATCTCCAGAGATTCAGCATGTTGGACGCCATTCAACTGCATGGGTCAGCTCAATACAATCCACATGATCGCTTGGTGAATGACACATGCGTGCAGTAACGATTATGTGATCCCCAGACATCAAACTCAAAACTATCCAGACATCAAACTTGGTGAACGACACATGCGTACCGTACAACCAAGATATACTAGCCGCTTGTTTCGTACGTAGGTTTAAGGTTCTCGTTTATTAACTCGTCTAGTTTTCTATGAAGTTAATTTATTCAAGAGGATTGTCTTTACCTTTCTTTAAAGAATGATTCAGGTGGGCAGACAAAGGAAATTGAAAACCTTCAGACTCGGAAAAATCTTAAACTTTTAGGTTCCTCCTTAACTGTTTCATTTTCAGCTGGCTAGATAGGAGCGTTGCAGTGCTATTAAGCATTTACCCCAAAGTCTATAGCAGTGACAGGATCCATAAGGGTCAGCGCAGCGTTCAAATAATATTCTTAACTACTTTGCCAACCATCCAATGCTCTCACTCTTGCTTGCTCTCGTTGCTCCAGTGGCGGATGTCTCTCAACATGGTCGACGACCCTACTCCTCCTTTCAGTAGTGCTCAACTCAACACTTCTCTATCGTGTGCTTACTGTGGCTATACTACTCTCCTTCTCTCACCACCTAAGGACACGCATTTGGCTACTCGTCCTCCTTCTGCTCTCTTTTGGTCCGTTTTTTGTTCAACTGCTCCTCTTGCTCTGCCACCACTCCTCATGTCAACCCTCTTCTATTTTAGCTCAATTTATTTTCTTATCTCTTAGTACTTGATATTCCACTTTCTTCTTTCATTATAAATATATGCATGCATGTATTTAGCTTGATCTTAGGTTTGTTCTTACTTATATGGTGTTGGTTCATCTAATACCTTCAAATTGAATGAAATATTATAATAATTGATTTGGATACTTATATCAATATGGTGCACCATTATTTTGGTGTTTCCATCCTACGAACTATACATTTAAACATGCTGGCTATAAAACAATTTTTAGAATTGATGACCCTAGCAAGTTTCAGAAATTTTTTGAAAAATTTCTTGATAAGCATATGAGTAAGGATAAAGTCCACTGAAATAACTTGTCTCGATTTATGAGGTCGGCCCATGAATTCACAAGTGCTCCAAAGTATCCTCCATGTGGTTGTATTGGCTCAAGGTATTACAAATAGTACTAGAGCTTTTTGATTTCCACCTTGGAAAATGTTATAATTGAAATTGAGTTTCAGCTCTTCCTAAGTGTTTGAAACTCGGATTAGTCTTGTGAGAAAGTGTGGATTAGGTTCTGTCTAGCCTTAGTATTAGTTTGTGGTCACTTATTAGCCATGATTTGAGTAGTTGTGTAGTACTTGTCTAGGTTGTCTTACTATGTTGTAGTTGTTATCTAGTTTCCTTGAAATGTGCGTTAAATCCTTCCATGTTCCCATCCTAGAGCATTATAACTTAAAATGCAAGATTTGTAAGTATGGAGAAGCTTTTTATTTCCATGGAAGAGAGGGATTTACATCAGCCACCACCTCCACTATCATTTTAGACATCAATACATATACCTACACCAGCTCCCTAGGAGGACTGGTTGCACAGGACACAGTTGCACTTATTGCCAACATTCATGGGTACCGAGGATCTATTAGCTCTAGAGCATTCGAATCAGGAGTTTGAAAATATGTTTGATGATTTAGAGTGTTCACATAAAAAGAAGGTAGTTGCATACTTCTTGAGGGATCGTGCTAATGAGTGGAGGTGTGTAGTCAGCTGATATTAGGTGCACCAATCGAGACTTGGAGCACGTGTTACAAGGGATGAGGGAATTTTTTTCTCAACCAATATCATAATAGAATTATAAGATCATGTCATGACATTATTGAAATGCCCTGAAAATTATAATTTTATTATTTATTATGAAAATTAATTAAATAATTTATTCATTTTAAAATAAAAGGAAATTAATTAGGGAAAATTAATAAGAAATTTATAAGTATTTTCATTAGAGAAAATTTGGATAGTTTAGCTAATTAAGGATTTTATTTTAAAAATTAATTAAATAAATTATTTTATATAAAATAAGAAGGAGAAAATAGTTTCAAATTAATAGGAATTTTATAAATATTTTAATTTATTAAATTTATGGTGAGTTGCTAATTAAAATAAAATTTATGGAAAATCTTTTAAAAATCCTAATTTAGCCTAAAAAGGGATTTAAATATTATTTTATTTATATATTATTATTTTTAAATATTCCAAATATTTTAATTAATTTAAATACCCAATCTAATTATTTTTCCTTTTTTTCCTTTTCCTTTTTCCTTTTCCTTTCTTTTTATTTCTTCTTCTTTTCTTTTTCTTCTCCTCACCCCCGACTTGTGCCTAGCACGACCCACCTTCCTTCTTTTTCTTCTCCTACCGTGGCCCACACCTGTTTCCTTCTTTCTTCTTTCCTGAGCAGCCAACACGCCGAGTTTCGTCTCTTTTTTTCCTAAAGCACGACGTTTAATTTAAACGACCTTAACTTTCGCCCGATCGGCCCGGTTTACCTTCTTTTCCTTCCTATCTTTTTTCCCCTCAGCCACCCGGTCCAGCCTTTCTTGTCCTTCCTCCTTCCTTTCCCTCCGCCCCCATCGTCGATAGTCTGTCATTCCTGCTGTATACCTACAATTCCTTCTGATTAGCCAAAAATTTTGGCAGCGACTACGCACGATCGCTGCCCACCTCCCCCTCTCTTCCACATCAACTCATCGACCACCTCTGCTTGCCCATTTCCCCTCTCCTTGCATGTCTCCCTTTTCCAGCCAACTACCTGCCACGTTTTCTTTTGAATTTCGCCGGCAACCGTTGATGCCGACGAGCCTAACTAACTTGCCAATCTTCCCATTATTCCCCTTTGACCTAAGCCACCCTTTTTCCTCCTATAAATACCCCCTATCTAGTATGCAATCGACCTTTTCCCCGAAACCTAGAATTTCCCAACCTTGCCACCGCTACCCTTTTAGACGCCTCGTCTGCCACCTCTAGTCAACTTCGTGGCCTATTTTGGCCACCAAACCGTGACTTCCTCCTTCCTCGATTCTTCCTGTACGAGCCATACTGGCTGTGCAAAGTTCTCTCCTTAACTAAACTATTTTCTACAACCACCGCCTTTCGAACCACCATTAGCCACCTCTTCTATCGTTGCCGCTGCTTCTTTCACCTTCCAAAATGTTCTTCAGATCACCTTCTACCTTCCCCTACCTTTCTTTCCCTCTCCCTCCCTCTCCTCCACTCTTTCTCTCCTTTTTCCCCATTCAGCCACCTCTACTGCCGTCGTGTGCCGCCACCTTTGGTTGTGCCACCACCTCCATTCTGTTCCTCTCCTTCTTGGTAACCATAATCAGCCCAAATTCCACCTCCATTCTCCCTACCTTTTTCCCAACATTCAACTTTTTCCTTTTTCTTCTCTTTTTCTGACCACCGCCGCCATCGTGCACCATCGCCAGTACTGCTTATCTCCACCAGTCTAAGGTTGAATCCTAGACCCTCTCAACCGTTTTCCCCTATTTTTACAAGCCTCAAATTATTTTTATTTCATTTATTTTAATATAAATCCTATTATTATTATTATTATTATCATTATTATTATTATTACTACTACTACTATTATAATTATTTCCATTTTTAATATGTATTATTATTGTTATTAATATTAATGTTTTTATTATTATTCTATTGAGGGTTGAAGCCCTATTGTAATTTTTAATTTGATTTTATCACTATTACCCTTATTATTTCTATTATTAGTATTATTAATATTAATATGTTATAAGTATACTTATTATTATTATTTCCTATTTCTAATTTCTTTTATTCTTATTCCATTATTATTAATACAACTCTTTTACCGTTAGTGTTGTTAATAACTTTATTATATTATTGTTGTTACTACTACTACTACTGTTGCTGCTACTACTACTACTGCTACTACTACTACTACTACTATCATTATTATTATTTTCAAGTGTTAGTATTATTATTTTATATAGGGTTAAAATCCTATTCTGCTTATTTTATCTTTTAGTAGTAGTATTATAAATATCATGTCTTATTATTATTAGGGTTATTGGTATTTTTATTATTAGTAGTATTTATTCTTATTAGTGTTATTATTATTATTTATTAAGTTATTATTATTTAATGTAGGGTGGAAACCCTACTTCTTTTTATCTTCGATCATTACCTTTACTATTATTATTATTATTATTATAATATTATTATGGTTTTTATCATTATCATTATTATTATTACTACTAAATTTGGTTATTTATTTTAGTAATATTATTATTAGTATTATTTTAGTAAAGGGGCTAAAGCCCTTATTTCACTATGTTTTTGAGTAATGTCCTTCTTATTATCATTGTTGCTATTTTTATTATTCTTGTTAATATTAATATTGATATTATTTTTGGTATTTTTGCTATTATTATTTTAATATTTTATCAAAAGCCTAGTCTTATATTAAGTTAGTGATTAATAGTATTTTTGATAGGAGGAAGTCTAATTTTAGCTTTTCCCTCATAATAGGTAAAACCAATTAAAGCCCTAAAGAGGTGTAGGAGCGTGGTCCAAGGCAAGTGTCATTTTAGGTAAGGGGTGCTAAGGTCTTTTGTGTGTTTATATGCATTATGTGCTTCGCATGCTATATATTATATGTTTATCATTACTAATTATGTTGTATATGATATGATGTGGAGTTTAAACATGTTCTTGTGTTGTTATATGGCATATATATTATATATATGTTATGATATGTGTTGTGACCCTGTAAGACATGCATGTGAGGGTGTTGATGTGGTTTGTGTGGAAGAAAGGATGGAAAAAGAGGATAGGGAAAAAATTTGACCAAGGGATGTGAGCTGAACTAAGTATTTTAATGATTTATGAGTGGAAGAATAAAATAGAAAATTTAGGAATTCATGTGTATAATTTATGGTTTGTATGTGAGAGTCTAATTGATGGTGTTATGTGAGGGAATCTAATTTATGATATATATGGGATAATCTAATTTATGATGTTGTATGGGAGAATGTAATTTATGATGTTATATGGGAGAATCAAAATTATGGTTTTGCTTGCAAGAAACTAATTTATGATTTTATACGGGAGAATTTAATTTATGGTGTTGTGTGGGAGAATCTAATTTAGGGTTTGGTATCAATGAATCTTTGGTTTTATATGAATTGAATCTAGGGTTTGGTATGGACGGATCTTTAGTTTTAAGTGGATTGAATTTAGGGTTTTGTATGACAAAATCTAGGGTTTGCATGGTGGTATTAATGGTTATATGGTGGTATTAGGGTTTGCATGGTGGTATTAATGGTTTGCATGATGGTATTAGGGTTTGCATGGTGGTATTGATGGTTGTATGGTGATATTAGGGTTTGTATAGTGGTATTAATGGTTGCATGGTGGTATTAATGATTGTAGGGTGGTATTAGGGTTTGCATGGTGGTATTAGGGTTGGCATGGAATGTATAACATCTGCATGGAGGGAAATTTATGTATGAAATGTTGGTTTGGGATGTGAGGAAAGTAATGTAAGTGTTATTTGGGTGTTTGAACATTTTAGATGAAAATTAGTATGTGAAGAAATATAAGGGTACGTAAGAGACCGAGCTTAGATTTGTGTGGATAATTAGGGTTTGTTGTGGCTGCTTAGGGTTTTTGTGTTATCATCTGTATTTGGTGATTAAAGTGTAATTATGATTGTGAAATTTATAAATTGTGATATATGAAGTGTAAAGGGAATGATTCATGCATGTCCAGGATGAAAGCTTCTGAATAAGGTAATTAAAACATTAATCACATAAAGTGGAAGATGTTGAGCTGGGCCCAGACCGGTCTACTGGCGAATAATAGTGGTTAGAGCATAATGTCCTATGTGTTTTCGGTCTACCGGCTATAATGGTAGCCACACTTTGTACCTATGCATTTTCGGTCCACCGACTATAATAGTGGGGGATTCCATGCTCAACAAAAATGAACATATTTGTCCTAAGACATAGGAAAGACACTAATTACTTACAGTGGAAGACCATGCAAGTAGGGGCCAGACCGGTCCACCGGTGAATAATAGTAGCCATGTACTATGGTATCCTTGAGACCGGTCTACTAGTGAATAATAGTGATTAGGAGCTTTATGCCCTATGTGTTTTTTCAGTCCACCGACTATAATAGTGGGGTTCCCGTACTTGCGTGGATTTGATAAAAAGCATGATGTGAATCGACTTCTAATTAGAGATTAATTAAGTAACTAAATCGGATTATATATTGGCCTTTGTACTTTTACCTAGATGATCACATGATTTATGTTATCATGATTATGCTCTTTTATTCATATGCATTAATTATGTGATTTTATGAGTTAGCCTTAGTGCTCGGTTATCTTACTCAGTACGTAGTGTACTGATCACCCTTTTTATGGGTGTTACTCATTCCCACGAGTAGTATGCCCTTCTGACTTTGTGCAGATGGGGCGAGACATCCGGCAGGGTTGAGTGTTGAGCATGTTTTGGATCACATTTTGAGAGTGTCGGGGCCGTGTTTCCATTTCATATGATTTTATTTCATTATGTTATTCCTTTGTATCACATTTATTATTTTGTGAATTATTACTTGTATTGAGTATATCAAACAAATCTTTCATAGATTTCAAGATTAATTCCTCCGAGAAATTTTGATTTCGCACTCTGATTTCTATCTTATTATTAACTTCATGCGTACTCTGATTTTGATGAACTCTTGATTTAAGTTTAATATTAATATTTTCTTAGTCTTATCACTTGGTATTGAAACAGTCGGAAAAAACCGGTTTGGTACTAAGTGTGGTGGTAACATCCCCAGAATTCACAGGTTTTAATTTAAGTATTTCTATTTTAATTACTTCCGCTTTCAAAAAGAAATAGTAAATTTTAGGATGTTACATTTATGATAGAGTTCCTCTATAGTAGTGTAGTATCATCTAGATTTACTACTACGAAAACAAAAAATAATAACAGGACATTAATAACGGTGGTTTGAAAATCGTTTTCAAATGCATGAAAATTAATGCACAGGATAATTTTGATAATGATTATAGTTCAAAATTGTTATTAAAAGGGAAACGTTAAAATTTACACGGATATTTTAATAACGGTTCAAGTAAAACCGTTATTAAAAGAGGTTTTAATAATGGTTCATACAAGAACTGTTGTCAAAAGTCTGAATGTTTTAATAACGGCTCCTGAAAGAACTGTTATTAAAACTCCAAAATCAAACTTTTATTTCGCTCAGTTCTGTTTCGTGCCAAAAGTTTTAGACTCTCTGCACTTTCATTCTCTTACTCTCCTTCTCCTTGCAAACCCTCGCACCACCACACTATGCACCACCTCTTCGGCTCATCTCAAGTAAGGGAAACCCTCGCACCGCCAACTCTCCATCACGCCTCTGCCATTGTCGACTTTGCATGTATGTGCTGTCATTGCTCCGAAACTAGCTAGCCAGCACTTGCACCTTGATCCTTCGTCGTGTTTGAAACCCTTGCCTCTTTCAACTTGCTCGTCGTCGTGTTTATAGTTAGCTCACTTTATGTATGTGTTTCTTCTTCCTCTCGTAACTTTTTATCTACTTATATATATATATATATATATATAAATGCATGCATGTTGCTATAAGGTTTCATTTGTTTGTTATTGAAAGATTGTGGTGTGCCGTTCGAAAATGTGTTGGTTGAAAATGTTGATGTTCGTTGTTAAATTTGTTGCGTTATTGTTTTATATTAATAAATGCATGTGTTGGCCGAGACCTTTACATATATATATAATATGAATGTGAGTGTAGAATTATATACATTTACACTCTTAAAAACTATATATATATATATATATATATAGACACACACACACACACACATTTTCATTAATAAGTATAGGACACTAGCAATAAGATATAGGAAATGTCATATAATCAAATGAAAACATATTTTACATATGCACATCATTAAATGAAATTTTCAATTAGAGATGCATATGTTAATGATTGCAATTTGATGAGGATTAAATAGATATAGAAAATAAGGAATATATAAAAGTGAATAATTAAATAGAGAGAAATAATTGTGTATGATAATAATAATAATAATAATAATAATAATAATAATAATAATAATAATAATATGATTTATATGTTATGGTTTAATTATAGTTAGCTAGGTTTAGGGATTAGGGTTTTATGAGGTTTAGGGTTAGGTTTTATTGTGATAAATTATGGTTAATTAGCTAGGGTTAGGGTTAGGGTTTATCGTTTATTTTGGTTAATTAGGGTTAGGGTTAGTATTAATATCTTTTTGGAAATGTATTAGCATGATTCGTATATATATATATATATATATATACACATTTGAGATTAATTCTTTCTAAGCACGATTCGTATCGATAATATAATGGTACATTATGCTCAATACATAACATTCACTAAATACATAACATTCTAACATAATTTATTTATTTATTTTTTTTGTAGAGATATGGCAAAAAAAAAACATTGATAGGAACAACAATGATAAAGAAGGGAAAAAAGAACCTACGATTATGAGAATCATCACAGACATGAGGAATAGAGGAATATTAGTCGAGTTGGGATGAAATACTTACAATCTTCCCATTGGCCGTTAAGTAGACATGTTCTTGATTTACATTTCACTTGTGACCTGTAACCGTGTTCCTATCTCCTATAATAATTGGAAGAAGGTTTCAAAGGGTCATAAGGAGCATATTTTGTAGGAAATCACGATAAATATGCTATTTTATGTGGTCATTTCTGTATGTCAAATGTTATTAATTTTATTACATTAACATCGGTATACATCTACATGTCTTATTTTGCAGAGAGTGTTCAATGTCCCAGAGAGTAGGAAGAAATGGCTTCTTAGACATTGTGGGGAGCGTCTAAGAACCTTTAGGTCATATTTAGCTTGTAGAAAAATGTATAGAAAGAGGGATGGTTCTATATGACAGAAGTCACCCAAACGATATGGTTTCATTGATCAAGAAAGTTGGAACCAATTCATTACTTATCGTCTTACGGTGGATTTTAAGGTACTTGTTAGATAACAATTAAACTTTTTGTATCAATCTCAGTATTATGCTTAATATTGAAATAACCATGTCATTATGTTTTGGCTTGTCACATAGGAAAAAAGTACCCAAAATAAAGAGATTGCCTAGAAAAATAAATACCGGCATAATATGGCTTGCAAAGGCTATGCGGGCCTTGAAGAGGAGTTGGTATGCATTTTGTGATTATCTATTTACATGTAAATGTTGAATTTTATAATAATATTCTTAATTAAGAATATTTTTTAATTTGTACCTCCTAGCCCAAGACTTGGACCCATGTACCTCGTCCATCAATATTGGTACATTATGGAAGAAGGCTAGAGCAATAAGAGATGGATATGTTAATGAATATGTTGATGTTGCAGCCAAAAAAATTGTAAGTTTGTAGATATCTAGAACCCTACTTAGTTTTCTTTTAGAAAACTATTATATTATGCTTATTCCTATAAGTTAAATTTACATATATTATATACATTACAAGATGAACTTGAAACGTCAAATGGTGAGGAGGGGGTATACCAATATAGCATTGTGTCCTAGGCTACAGGAATTATAGAACACCCTGGAAGACATAGGGGCCTTGGATTAGGTGTTATGGGAATGAGCATATGTGGTCGATCTTGTGGTTCTCGTAGCACTAATGAGCAAGTCGTCATCCTCACCCAAAAATTGAACGTGGCATTTGAACGGATGGCAACAATGAAGCAAGAGTTGTCATTTATTAAATCTCATAGGTATAATCCATCTGATTCAGTAGACCATGATCAGCTTCACATACCTAATGTAAATAGCATCAGAGATAGTTGTGAAGCTGATGTACATCTTTCTACTCTTCTCGAGGTAAGCATTACAAACTATGAATTATTATTAAATGTATTCTGTGTAATAAATAATTAATAATGTGTAATATTTTTGTTTAGGATTTGCATAAATGTGACTTATTAGCGAATGACCTTTCAACACTTTTGGAAAAAGGGAAAGATCCGCATCAGTCATAGTACCCAAACAAAAACAATCTAAGGGTACAATTTAGCCCTAAATACAAGGCCGGTGAGTATTGACACTCCAATCATTGGCAGTGCGCACTTGCCTTGTTATAAAGAGGGCGATGAGGCAACCACAGTACTAGAAGCTCATTGAAGCTTCATGGCTTGGCCTGCGGATCAAATACGTCTCACTACTGAAGAGGTATTGACATTCGACATCTTCATTAGACCTTGTTTAGTAGTTATACTATTCATATTTTTTTCATATATATATATTTATATGCTTAATACATATTTTTTTTTAATATTATCAAAAAAGGAATCAAAGAAAGAAGACTACTTTTGCTAGTAAAACCAAGAGAGGCACTAGTAGAACAAGCAACACAAAAGAGGGCGCTGCTAAAGGAAAGAGAGCTAAATCTGAAAAATCAGTTGTCCCACAAAAGATTCCTTCTTCAGATCAGAAAAGCCAACCTCTACCAGCAACAACTTTATTGTATTTTTATGCTAAAAACTACCTCAGGTACAATTATATTTTCATTGATTGTCGTTCTGAGTATGTTGGGAGGGACGATGCTACTTACATAGTATCGACCGTTGACATAAGTGACATTTATAATCAAGAATGGATGTCAACCATGAGTGTCGCCGTCTGTGTCATGTAAGTATTATTTCATTTTGAGATTTTAGTACTCTTACACAACAACATAAACTATCAAAAACAACGGTTACTTATATAACCTACAACGCGTAACATCCGTTATAAATGTAAGCGATGTCTTTAATAGAATTCAAAGACAATGGTTCCGGTCACTGTTGTGGAATAACAAAGACAACGGCTAAACACCCGTTATTAATATTACGATATCTGTTGTTGAAGATTTAAGACAGCGGTTAAACACCCGTTGTTAATATTACAGATATCCGTTGTTGAATAACAAAGACAACAATTAAAATCTAGTTGTTAATATTAAAGATATCCATTGTCGAATTTGAAAAACAACGGTTAAAAACCCGTTGTTAATTTTATAGATATCCGTTGTCGAATAATAAAGAAAACGGTTAAAAGCCCATTGTGAATTTTCAATATATCCATTATCGAATAAAATAGACAATGGTTAAGAACCCGTTGTTAATATTTCAGTTACCCGCTGCAATTATATTTCCACAACGGGTAATAACCCATTGTTAATATCAAATTTAATTATTGTAGATTGTCTTATACATCGGGTATTTAACCGTTGTGGTTTTAGACATTACCCGCTGTTTCATATTTCAACAACGGGTGCTTAAATGTTGTTGATGTTATATTCAAAACCCGCTATATATACGTTTGTATTTTCAACCTGAAGATGCTTTATATGCAATCGGTTACATTCAACCTGAACCTACTTTATATACTCCATACTATATTTAAAACCTGATATACATATGTATACACACACACTCACATATATACATCCAACATGAACCTTCTATAAACACGGTTATATTCAACCTAAACCTGCTTTATACGCAATCAGTTATATATAACATGAACTTGCTTTATTATATCCAAAACCATCTATATACAATCCATACTATATCCAAAACATGTTATATTCACAATTAATTATATATAACCTAAACTTGATATATAGATATATAAAATAAGACTACACATAAATCACAATTTCATGTGCTGGTAGATCCTTAACCACACAAAGTTGTTCCATCTTTTGAACCTCAATCCAGCAATAATTTCACCACCTATGTTTCTCAGCATACAACAATGTTCTATGATGTCCAGTGGACATTATTTACAAGAATATAAAATGGGAAAGAATGTCAAGTCCATGCCCCAAATCCCAACTTGCTCAAAATTATCTGCAAGGAAACAAAACCCAAGTGAGGAAAATTTATCCAACTGAGAATTCAACAAGTTTCATAAAACCAATCAACTGATCAGTGGTCAACAAACATATAAGACATTCAAAACTAATAAGAAGCATAAAACTGACATATGGACTACTCAACTTAGCATAAATGCAACAGATAACTACACAATAATTAAGAGTGTGTGTGTGTGTGTGTGTGTATCAAATATTATTTATATTATTTCATTATTGTTTGGTTTGTGTGAATGCAGCAATAACAGCTCAGACCGATGGTATAGTGAAATATGAGATAATACAGCAAGCATTTCGTGAAATAGAGGACTGTGGGTATGATATCACAACAAACCCTTTTTGTGGTGAGCCTTGGAGATTCCTGAGCTGTTTTGGGGAAGAAAGTTAGCCTACAATACTGATATAGGATTTTTCTAGTTATAACTTGCAATTGTTAGCTTCATCCTCTAAAAATGCAATCAAAATGATTGAAAATTTTACACGTAAAAATTATTTTGGTAGTTAGCAGGTCCAATGGAGGATGTGGAAGGAACCAGCTAATATTTTTTTCCTTAATCATTTTCCTTCACATATGAAAATGTAGGAAACAAGTAAAGCCCAATATTGAACAAATGCCTTGATACAGGAGCGTCCACCTTCATTTTTACTTTCCTTATCGAAAGTTTTGTGATGAATTGGTTGTTGTTCTAAGCACACATCAAGAGCCCTTATCCAAGGTAAATTTTATTCAAGCATTCAACATCTTGAATTAACAAGGGTCCTGAGGCATCTAATCAACACAAAAAACAGCCACTTTGTGGCCTATTTTGTGAATGGTTTTAAGTCCTTTAATTTAGGGCATATGACACTAGGCATGGGGAGTTCAATGGCACTGAATGCAAGCATTTCAGTTAAGAAAATCAGCCCAAATATGCCTATGAAAATAGGTACAAATGAGACATGGAGATGGATGAGTTTTACCACATCTAGCCTGACATTGTTGAAGTTAGTTGTTTAACTTTCTTTTTAATCAACTAGCTGGAAGCCTTTTGCTTTTAGCATATCTTAAGTTATTTTAATTACATGTATTCTTAGTTAAGCCAACTTTAGAAATCTAATGAAATAAGTTTATTATCCAAAATGTATATAAAACTACAGTCAAACACATGTTATTTCTTTGTTGCTAGAGGCAGCTAAATTTGGTTCTCTTTGCACCAACAAGTATATTAAGCTTCAATTCCAATAACAAAAGAATAGTGAATACACCATTCCAAGATCAAAAATTCTTTGACATATTGATTAACTATGCCAGAGATGTACCATTTGTATGGCATATAGTTAATGAGCTTGAAGCACCATAGAAATCCAAGCTGAAGGTGTTCCAACTAATCTGAAAATCAAGTTGGTGTGTGGAAGCACAATGCTCAAACAACACTTTTCCTCATTCCAATCATCCCAACCTTCAATTTCCTCTACTTCTGTGTCTATTTCAAAGTCTCCCTCTATCATCTATTTGCTCTTTACTTGAGTTGAAGAGGTCATTTCAATCTCCAAGTCTCAGTTGCAACTCCAACACAACTCAGTAAAATTATTCAACTTCTTAAACTCTACAACTTGAAAACCCTACAAATACACTTCATCTTCTGTCTCACGGTGTAATGGCTACCGTCATCAACCAGGCACGTAGTAAAATCTTTTTTAAGTTAAACGCAGCATTTGTTTTTATTATTACATATTATTGCCTTTAGATGACATGTTGAACTCCTCAACTTTCATTTCTTTCATCTTTGATTACCTATTCTTTCATCATTACTTAGCCAGTTACACTTTGTAAAATCACTTTTAAATTAAATGCAGCATTTGTTTTATTATTTACATATTAATTGTGCCGCATCATCATCACTTATCCAAGTGTATGTTGTAAAATTACATTTAAATTAAACATTGTTTTATTATTTACATACTTCAACACATTGAATTTCTCTTCCGAGTGTTTTCCACCTAACTTTCCCTTCTTTTATCTTCGATTACCCATTCACTTAACGTGGTGCATGCAAGAAATTTGGTTTTAAATTAAATGCAACGTTTTTTTATTATTTATATATTGTTTCATTTAGACACACATTGAACTCCTCTTCTAAGTATTTTCCTCTAAACTTTCCCTTCTTTCGTCCTCAATTACCTGTCCTTTCATCATTGCTCAACCAAGTGTAGTATGTTGCTGACCTGCTTTTATGAGCCTATGAGATGCATGTAGCTTAATTGAAACTTGAAGTGAACTTAATTTGCAAAATGTGCTCTTCAGCACTCCGACTCTTGATCGGAAGTGTTGAACTGAGTCACGCATGCTGTATCCCTAGGGCTTTCCTTATTTTATTTTGGCCGATATTATGTTTTCTTATTTGAGTTATATTTGACTGATTGATTTTTGTTTTTGGATTTAATCTTAACCATTTTTTATATTTATTATGAATATACATTGTGCTTGATACTCTTCTTCTCTTCCAGTTTAGGTTTTCACCTCACCTACTGCATCTCCATACGTTTGTTGTCAACTTGTGATTCATGTCATCTTTTTTTTTCCTCGAAGTATTTGTGCAGTAAAAGAAGACCCATAAATATCCAATCTTGCACCTTTTCATCTTTTAAATCAAAAGGTAATTGAATAATTTTGTTGGTTATTATATAGGATAATTGAGTTAAATACTATTTTGATCTCTCTAGAATCCTACTTTTCTATTTTGGTCCCTGAACTAAAGAAATGTTCAGTTTGATCCTTGTTTTTTCATGAAATTAGTCTCTATTCACTAACCTAAGGTTTACTATAATCTAAACTCTGCTAGTCAATACTTATAGCCCTGATTATTCTTGTAATCTTAATTGTATTGTTTTTGATAAAATGAAAAGTTTAAATCATACTAAAATAAAACATCAAGAAACCCTCCTTTAGCCTCCTCCATCTTGACCTTTTAATCCTCCTCCTTCCTCCTCATCGGTCTGATATTCTCTCTCCTCTTGAACCACCTCAACATAGCCCTCAACTGTGAAACCATTGTTAGTTGTTCTTGTTCAAGAACATGAAAAATAATGTTTCTGTGTAATTCTCAAATTTTATTAAACCATTCTACAATCATTAAAATAGAATAATATAATTTAAACAATAAAAGCATTTATAGCTTCGTGTTGCAAGTCCTTCAAATTCTCAAGTCTAAATCAAATTCATCTTCGATCTAGGTGTTGCGGCTCTGGTGCACCCATATCAGATGTATCAATCCAATTTGTTCCATTAATTGAGCCATCAGTGCTATCATCCAGTCACACCTTTGACTTTTAAAGGCCATTTTTTTCCTGTGGGAATTAGTGCTTCAATTTAAGAAAAATATGTAGAATCACAAATGAAATATAAGATAAAAATTTAACTTCATTTTGGATCCCAATAAGGAGCACATACTATATACATTTTGTATGATACAAAATTTTCAGATACCGAGAAATTTTAAAGATAAGTTTATTATCTTGGAATCGCAGCCCCATCCGGCCATCCCCACCCCCAACTCTCTTACCATTAATCCGTAACCCAGCTTAACTTTTTCCAGATCTTGACCACTTTACCACGATTTTAAACTTTGAATGCACTGCTAGAGGTAGATGAGAGATTAAAGTAGAATAAATGAGTACATGTTAAAACCATTATTCATTGAAAAGTAGCTTTATAGGATACATTTTGCTTTGCCAGAATGCTTGTATTTAGTGGAAATGGGTTTATGTGTGATATGACTATCTAGAGTCCAAATTAAATGGAAAAAGCAATTGAAATGATAAAAGAGTATACTAATTCCTTATTTCCTCTCTTAGATATTAATGCAGAATACAAATTACAACAATTCAGTTGGGAAATGATGCGATCTTAACAAATCCCAGCATATGATTAAATGTAGGGACATCTCCATAAAAAAATCCAACTAGATCATTCAATCATTTCCAATGTGAGTTATAGTAATGATAAGAAGGGAAGCACACACACACACACACACAACACTCAGCTAGAATAAGGTCTTCAGAACAATAGATATATTGACTTGTGAGGTATTCGGTGTAGTAACTCCATGAAGATTAAAATCACCCATGAGTTTCCATAAGTTCGCCTTCTAAGAAAAAAAAGATCATATTCACAAAAAAAAGAGAGAATTAAAATCACTTACCAAGATTGTTGTTATTTGATTGTACAAGTTTCTTGGTCCCATCTCCAAAACTAGCACCAGCATTAAGAGCAGCACCCCATATTTGCATCTTACTCCAATTGAGATTATCTTTCTCATCAGGTTTGCACTTTATGGTCCATGCATTACCTCCCTTTTTATTCCTCAAGGTTTCTATCATATCTTTACCTGCTAGGTAATCAAATGAGTAATAACCATGGAGGCCCATTCCTCTCAAACTTCATCAATTTCTTCATTGGTGTAACATCGACCACCATATAACGGATAATACTGCAAAATTAATTCAAATTGTTTTTAGTTAATATCCATGAGTAAGAATTATTTACAGCTTAAAAGAATAAAGTTAATTTCTTTGGAATTTGAGGTTGCATTTTCATCTCAGATACAATCTCTTTCATGAACCTCATGACATAATATCCACAATCTATCCCATTTGGCTTGTTAGGACACTATCAGTAAAAATAAAATACATTAGAGTATAAGAAACTTGCATAATATGATATCATTTTCATAATAGAAATAATATATTACTTTAAACTCCAATTAGTTAATACCTCATCAACTATCTCCCACTTTATTACACTTGTTGTCCTAAACCCTTTATTAGCCTCATACATTCTCATAGCTCTGCCCAACATAAAAGAATAGTATATCATATGAAAGGTAGGTTATATAAAACATAACTGAAACTATATGTATACATAAATAGATACTTGGAATTTCAAAAATCTTACATATTCACAATTTGTATGACTTCATCATATCTAGGACCATGTATAGAGTCGAGCCAATAACACATTTGGCATGAAGGATAGACTATAAAAAGTATCCAATGATTCCTGCAATTCAAGAGATTACATGTTTAGTAATAAAAAAAATTTCATTAATATATTACATAAATTTAAATTCTTACTTTTGAATGTATGGAGCAAAAAATAATTTCTTTTGAGGATGTGCACAAAAAACACCTGCTAGATATCGTGCTCGATCCTGTAGTTTGTCATTATAACTCGAAATCATATTTGGACACAATAGCCCAACAATAGATATCCCATCACGCTCACACTTTTCAAATATTATCCTATATAGAAATATATTAACATGTGACAATACATACATAATTAAACATATTAAATTATATACAATTAATCCATGATACTCACTTGTTATATGCTTCCATAATTGAGTTCTCAACTTTGCCTCTATTATGAACTATATTGATACATTCACGATCGATCAGAATATCATATTCATGGAACATAACTACTTTAGGACATGGAATTATGATCGAATCTGTAAATTCCATTCCATCGGCATAACCTCTCAACATCCTCAAGTTGATGCACTTTTTTCCCAAAGTGATAGAACTTGAGAATTGTGGCTTAGACTGACCCTTTGCTGACTTAGAAACAGGTTTCATAGCATTTACCTTTTTCTTCTTAGTTGGTAAATGTTTTTTATGTTGTGAAGGTTGTGGTTCAATCTAATTAGGGTGTAGTGTATCCTGATTAAGGTGTGGTGTATGCTTTACAGTACAACCATCACAAAAAAGTAATACATGAGAATCCATATTAGCATGATCATAAAATAAGTTTTTTGAAATATTAATTAATACTTACCTCAACATTGAGATCTACTAGAGCTTTAGGCCATGCAAAGTAAGAGGAGAGTGCATGCTGGACTTTATACATACCAGCTTCATCATTTGGCATAGGCAATAGAGCATCATCATCCAAAGAAACCTCAACAACAACTTTCATATACTTTTCATCCAAAGGTTTATTGTGTAGCATGACAATTTTAGTTCCATGGCGTATACATACTCTTCCTATTGCCACTAGTCGATTTAAATTACTTACCAATAACAAACATGGTATCTCCCCCTATAAAATTAGACACAAATCATTTATCTAATCTATGTAATGATAATGAGAGATTATTTTGGCTTATTTATCTATTATGCTAGTAAAAAGAATAAGAATATGAATCAAGATGTATAAAGAGCTATGAGTTTATTTATATGGTATCTAATAAAATAGTATTATAGAAATTTCAATATAAAAGGTAGACATATACCTCTAGTAGATCAACAAAACGTTCATCTGAACAACTACCCTTGACACTAGGTGTAGAGGTCATCTCTGGTGTGTGAATTACTTCCTTAACCTTGTTGGATAAGAGAACATCAATCTTAAGCCACCACTCCTGCAACTTATTTTCCATCTTCTCTTGTGTCTCTTTCATTATTTCTTCCTTCATCCCCTCCTTTATCCGAGCTATCATATTCTCATACATAGAAGTTGTTTGAGATGCATCTTGTGAGCGTAAATAATCTCTCAATGTAACTCCCACTCCACCAGTCCTAACACGACCCGAATGTTCGGCCGTTCCCAATGCCTTAGTTAGCAAATCATTAGCAGGTGATGCAAATGATTCACTAGTCTCGGAAGTTTCCAATGCATTCTATCAAATACCATATCCTAAGAGTTATATTTCAAAACATGTTATAAGGCTAATTGAAACTTATAAATGAATATAATAACAAGAACTTACAATTTTCTCAACTACTTCCTTAATAGCTTCATTCATGATAGTACCATCTTTAGGGGCCCTTGCATCCTTCCATAAGACATGTCTATCTATTATAGTGGTTTTAGGATCCAAACCTCTCTTTGTAATCTACATTTATTGAAAAGGTAAAAAAAATATTAGAATTTAAAGTATAGATATAGTAAAATGTATTAGAAAAGTTTCTTAATTTCACTTACAATTTCTTGCTCGAGACCAACATATCCTTTACGAGACAAGTTGTGATGGTATATATTCTTCAAAGCTAGCTCTCGCATTGCTCCACTTTTTTCCTGTGATAATAATCCAAATTACAGTGATATATAAACAAAATAGATATGAAGAATACATGTTTTATACAATTATACCTTATATTCATTAGTCTGCTTTTTCCTTAGAAAATATCCCAATCTGATTGTAAAATTCGATAGTTTTCTGGTGGCTCTTTTTGGATAGTGCCATTATCCTTATAAATGAAATTTCTTCCCAAATTGGACTTAAATTGCCTCCATGCTTTTGTAACTCGAACAATAATTGCCTTTTTTCAATAAATAGGGATGTCGAAAGCAACCTACCAAATTACACAAAATCATAGTCATAGTATAATAATCATACAAAACATTAAATTTCTTTTTTTAAGGTGAATCAACTTACCGATATTTCTTCCCATGCACTTTCTTTTTTTTCTACTGGTACTTCATCCCACGTTTCATAGCTAATAGGCACATGATTACGTGCACACTCTCCTTTGTATGTAGATAATAGCTTACCATTTACACAAATAGTCTGCCCCCTCATGTTCCATTCCAAACTAAATTTTTCATTTCGTAATCGTTTCATCGCCACCTGTTGCAATGTAGTAGGCCCCATTTTTTTACGAGATCCATGGGTTAATGCACGTCCACTAGTTGAAGCATCTCCATCATCACAAGCCATGTCTCTAAAACATATAGTATAAGAAAAATGATGAAAATGATAAAGGAATCAATAAAAGCATTAAGTAGCTTTTTATTTCAGGAAGTTAGCAATTGAAATAAGGTCAAAAGACATACCAAATACTAGAACAAGCATCAACGCCTCTATTGGGTAATATCTCAACTTGTTCTTCTATCTCCTCCTTGCTCTGAAAAGAGAAATATTTTGTCATCATATAATGTGTTTAGGTAAATCAAATTATATGAGGAAAAAATATTATATGGCACCGTTATACTTAAAATAAAAATAAAGGTTCGTACTTAGAATTACGAGATTTTCTCTTTTGTGATTTTTCACTTTTATCTTCTTCTACGATCCATGCTCCTTCAGAGTGATAATGCCGTATATATGTATCCTCTTTATTGGGATCAATGTCATCACCCCGAGAAAATAACGTTCTTATAATAGAGAAGGTTGCCTCTTGTTGAAAAATATAATCATTGAAATCATCATATTTATGCACATTCCTACTCTTTGTAGTTAAAACCACAGATCTCCTCTTATCAAGAGGATCAGTGATATAAAATACTTATCTTGCTTGTGATGCCAATATAAAAGGATCATATTTATGGCCCAACTTATTAAGATACACAAGAGTGAACCCTAACTCATCAACTTCAATCCCATTATTGTTGTCAACCCAAATGCAACTAAAAATAGGAACTGTGAAGAAAGTATAATTCAAATCCCATATTTGTTGGATTGCACCATAATATGACATATTCCCATACATAGGATTTTTATCTTTTGCACTAGCAATATGTAATGCTTCAGCAACTAAAGTCACCCCACTATTCTGTATGGTACTCTTTTCATCTTGGGACTTAGTGTAGAAAGTATACCCATTAATCAAGTAGCTTGTGAAAGATGATACTTCCATACAAGGCCCTTGGGATAACCATTTCAATGTATCAGAAATAGTACTTGATGAGTGTGTCATTTGACAAGGAATGTGATCATGAAACCATTCAATGAAAGATATATTATGCTGCTCTAGTATCCACTTTCCATTCCTAGATGGGTTTTTACTACGTAACATTCTCATATGTTCTTCTATATATGGTTGAACTTCTTCGGTATTATGAAGAACATACAACTATACTTTTTGCCACATATCATGCTCTATGCGTATCAACTTATTACCCATCATACCCACACCTTCACTTTTTCCATCATATCGAGATTTAGGAATACCTATTGCATGAGCATTGGATAAATAATTGGTGCAAAATTCAATAGCTTCCTCAACTATGTAGCTCTCCACAATACACCCCTCTGGTCAATATGGATTCCCTTTTAATATTTTCATAAATTGCTCAAATGGGTACATCCAATGCATATAGATGGGACCACACAATTTCACCTCCCTAACCAAGTGCACGGTCAAATGAACCATGTAATTAAAGAAAGAAGGTGGAAAATACATCTCAAGTTGACACATGATGATGAAAATATCTCTCTGTAGTACATCTAACTTTTCAAGTTCAATAGCCTTAGAGCATAATGCCTTGAAGAAAAAATAAAGCTTAGTAATTGCATTTCTAACACTTTTCGGAAGTACGGAACGAATAGTGATCGGCAACAGTTGTTACATCAAAACATGACAGTCATGCGATTTCTTACCCACCAATTTCAAATCTGTCATTGAAACAAGGTTACTAATATTTGAGGAAAACCCTTCTAGAACTTTAACTCCTTTTAGGCACTCACAAAAATCAATTTTCTCCTTTCTTGAAAGGGTATAACACGCTGGTGGCAAATAAGTACGATTCCCATTCCTTTGTGGTGCTAATTCCCTTCGAATACCCATCTCAACCATGTCTCATCTTGCATTGATGCCATCTTTGTCTTCCATGGCACATTAAGTAACGTACCAATCATATTATCACATATATTCTTTTCAATATGCATTAAATCAAGGCAATGTCTTATATATAAATGTTCCCAATATGGAAGATCAAAGAATATTGATCGTTTCTTCCATCCACTAGTAGGAATTGAGGCTTTATTCTTCTTCCCAAACTTAACATTCAAACCATTTATTCTATCAAGTATCTGTCGGCCACTCAATGGTTCCGGAGCTCCTAGGAATTTAGGTTTTCCATTAAAAGCTTTTCTTTGCCTACGATAAGGATGGTTCATTGGCAAAAATCTTCTGTGTCCGAGGTATATGGTCTTCTTCCCATGCTTCAATTGACAAAAGGATGTATATTCTCCACATATAGGACATGCATAATGTCCTTTCACACCATATCCAGAAAAATTTCCATATGTAGGAAAATCATTAATAGTACAAAACAACATTGCCCTTAAGTTGAAACTCTCTTCACGATGTGAATCAAATAATTCAACACCCTCATCCCACAACAACCTCAAATCCTCAACAAGAGGTGCCAAATATACATCAATATCATTTCCTAGTTGTTTCAGTCCCGATATTAATAGAGATAATAGCATATATTTTCATTTCATGCACAGCCATGGTGGTGGGTTATAGATTACCAAAATCATAGGCCATGTACTATGGGTTCCGGAATTATGTGGATTCATTCCATCCACAGAAAGAGCTAATTGTAGGTTTCTTGGTTCCTCTCCAAAGTCGGGGAATCAATAATTAATCATTCTCCATTGTGCAGAGTCTATGGGATGTCTTAGTAAGCCATCAGTTAATCTTCCATTAGCGTGCCATGTTAAGTTTTTAGCATCTTTAGGATTATTGAAGATGCGCCTAAATCTTGGTATTATTGGAAAATACCATATAACCTTTGCTGGAACCCCTGGCTTTTTATATCGTGATGTGTGGCATTCGGGGAAACTCTCAAGAGATGTATATTCATTTCAATATAAGACACAATCTTGAGGGCAAGCATGTATCTTCTCATAATCCATACCTATAGTGGAAAGGACATTTTTAGCCTCGTAAGTGCGACTAGGGAGCACATTATCATTTGGAAGCATATCTTTTACAAGTTCTAATAAGGTTGTGAAACTCTTATCGGTCCGACCATTACATGCTTTCAAATTATACAACTTTAAAATAGCAGATAATCTGGTGAACTTTGTACATCCACTATATAGGAGTATTTCAGAGTCACCCACCAACTTATCCAACATTTGAGGACAATCCCAAACTCTTTTCTCAACAGCATAAGTCATTTCTTCTAAACGATCGCCATCATTGATCCCAAAAATATTTTCCTAACTTTCCACATTAGGTCCCACATGTTCCGTTTCACCATGCCATATCTATCTAGTGTATTTTTTTATCAATCCCATATAACAATAAATGATCTCTAGCTTCAGATTCATTAACTCGCTTTACAAAACAACACCTTAGGCAGGGACAGACAAATCTACTATAGTTTCCAACATGAGCAACTGCACACCTAATAAATTCCTCAACTCCATTTTCATATTCTTGAGATAAACGATTAGTAGACATCCAAGAATGATCCATATTGGCAATAAAATCTATATGTATAATAATTACGATGTTAGATGATACACTTAAACATTAATAAAAATATATAATAAGCTAAACTTCAACACTAGTATATAAATTTTTCAAAGACCTGAGAATTATCATCTTCCTACATTGCAAACTTGTAATGCACAACCCTTTGTATTATGTTTATATAAATTGTATGAAATTAATAGTTCTATGCATATTAATATTTTAGTTAAAACCTAACTAATTAAAATTAGTATTATGTTGTAAATCATGCAAACATCATGTGCTCCCTAAATATAGTGACACTTTCGAGGTGATTATTCCAAGCGAGTATCAATTTTTTTTCTAGTTGACCATTGAATCTCCCCGTAACCCTATTTGTAACAGTTAATGATGAATTGAGATTTTTTGTATTCATTACCTTGCTATGTATGGGTGGTGATGATTTTTTCCCCTTCATGTTTAGTTTTTGTTTATATAGAAGTCAGCAACAAAATGTTGGAATTATATGAACAGAGCAGGGCACATCCTTCCTAAGCCTAGAGTGGTGAAGCTGAAGGTAGCACTGCAACAGGGGCTGTGAACCAGGCAGCATTTAAGGCTTCCACTGAAGAACATTCCCAAATGGCATGTAATAATAAGCCTGTAAGCTTGAAGCCAACTATAAGAAATCATATTCCTGATCATAATGATAACCATGGAGTGGGTTTGAGAGGCAACCAGAAGAGGAGTACTGATTATGGAAGCTCAGGATTGAATGATGAAGACCATAGAGAAAATGGAGAATGCAAAGTTAGTCCACCCTTTTACCAGGATGATGCTGGTGATGTTCAGAAGAATAGATCTGGTTTATCTTGGCATGAGGATGATGAGAAAGAAAGAATTGTAGGGGGAAGTAGAATGAGAGAAAGTGGAGAATTAAAGGATGAATATCATGGGCAAAGTATGGTGGGGAAGGAATCTTCTGTGATCCAATCACCACCTGATGTGATAAAAATTGGTGAAGACAAGCTGAAGGAGCTTCGTGAGAAGAGGAATAAATCACACGGGGAGCTTGTTCGGAGAAAAGCTCATATATTCTATTTGTTGATATCTCTGGCAGTAGATGTGTTCCATTCTGTTCATACTATGAGAACCAAAAAGAGCTTTTTTATTTCCTTTTTTTGTCCTTCATTTGAAGATCCTTATTTGAATACATCTTCTAATGTTAACTGGGAGTGAGTGTAGAGATGAGGTGTATAATATATCCTGAAGAATCAAGGTACGTGATGAAACTTTATCATTTCATCAATACTGTTGCATATTTCTGAATATAATCTAGTTGGAATATTAGAAATTGAAAGCTTTGAAAGGAGCTTCGCTGAATTAATTTGGGGTTTAGGATACATTTAAGTCCATTCTTTTAAAATGTAAGTGGAACATTGAAACAACATGATACCAACTTGAAATATGTTTAGGGTGACATATGCAGATGATGTACAACCTCTGTAATCCAAAAAGGTGACTATGAAATTCCTTTTAGATGGTAGATCGTGCTGGATTTAGTAGTGGCATAGTGATATTTTTTATTTAACCTTTATAGAATGACCCTCTATTAAGTCAAGTACATGAATTGAGCTCATAGAATGCTCGTTGAGGATCGTTGAGTCCAGTGAAACTCCTTGAACATACACACTGAAGAGTCCCATCACAATTCATAAGTGTGTATTATTTTAGAAAATATGCTATATATTGCCTGAAACACGCCCTTTTAAAGATTGTCACCTTCTCCATGCAGCAGATTAGCAATACAGAAGTAATGCCCTCAGCAAAAGGGACACTAAACTTTATGTTGTTATTATGCTTGTAGTTAGCATGAGATAGTTCTACTATTACAGAATTTATAGATGTTTATTCTTGCAGTCTAATTATCTTGGCTAGATTTTATTGCATCAGATAAATCATTCACATATTGCAAAAGTATAGGGAAAATGCATATAAAAGCCCTAACTAATTCGAGTAATTCATGCCCTGTTAGAGTATCATGCCCTGTTATCTATGCAAGAGGAAAATTTGAAAGAGCAATAAAAGCCCCTATTATTCGAACAACACAAACGTAAACTTAGAATTATCTATACAACAAACACATATTGCAGGTAAACGAATCTAATTTGGCCAATCAAAACACCAATATCAAATCGGATTCATTAAACCCTAACTAATTAAGCCTGGAAAATAAATCAAGAATATAATGTAGTAACAGATAATTACCTCAGTGTGCACAAAGAATCTCGACTAGCTAGAATGAACCATGAAACTAAATAGCTTGAGGAAGACGACGCACACTTCAGGATGATAGAGAAAGGAAGACAAAGCCAGACGTTCTGGAACCGACGTCTTGATCAGTTGAAGGTTGTGCTCGATGGAGGAAATTAAAACTAGATGATTTTCACTACACACGCAAGGTAGAAAAGAAACCCATCATCGATCAATTACGAATCTGAGAAGTATATACGAAAGTGAGAACGGATAAATCACCGTTGTTGTTAGCGGATGTCATGTTAATCTTTAACAATGGGTTTAACACCGTTGTGGTAAATCCTTACCCATTGTTGCTTTAATTCTTCAACAGCAGGTTTTAAACCATTGTGGTTATACAAATTACCCGTTGCCGTTTTATAAATTTTAGGACGGGTTAAAAACTGTTGCGGTTATCCTAAATACCCGTTGTCGTTTTATCTTATATACCACTGCACACGAACCCATTGTCGTTTCTCTAGTTTACTGTTATAATAGTAAAACAAATTAATCCATGCTTCTAATTTTAAATATTTAACAGCGGTAGTATAATATTAACCGTTGTTAAATATACTTTATAACAACGTTATTTATGATCCGTTGTCTTTTATGCGTTGTCTAAAATAACTTTTGTTGTTGTGTTATATGAGTTATTAGTTATTAACAAATATGCATTGTTTTTGTCGTCCATAGGTTGGCAGCTAATCGCGCTGCAATGGAGGGAATGATGTCCTCTATTGTGTTTGTGTGCCCATACTACATAGCTGACGGTAGTACAATAAGAAAGGGTAGGCACATAAACTATTTAGCGGATCGCATTTTGATGGAGGGACACAACAAGCTCTATCTCATTCCTCACCTTGCAACTGAACATTAAGTTTTGTATGCTGTCCGAATTGATCTTAATAAAGTCTATGTGTTTGATTCCCTTTGAATCTATGACGTGCCTTTCAAAGTCACTCGTCTTGGTGGGAAGGAGTTTATCAACATGTTAGTATACTTTTCACTTCTTACTTTATTAGCTTATTTTTACATATATTCTACTAGCTTTCATTATTTGAGGTCTATATACTTACAATATTGTGTATCCAACTCTTTTATTAGCGCACTATGGCCAGCGTATCAAAGGAGAGGTGGAAATGGTGTCCCAGACCCAAAGAGTGTTCAATACGAGCCTGTCATAGTAATTTGGAAGACAACTATTTTATATTTTATTTTAATTAAAATTAATATCTAATAGTTAGAGAGATAACTAAATTCATTTGACAATGTCCACAATAGCAAAACAATAATGATTGTGGATACTATGTATGTAGAGCAATGGATCTGATAGTCTAGAACAGATTGGTCAACATAGATCCAAGCCATGTATGTTTTTCTTTTCGATATTTTTCCATTAATGAATCATGACATATATGTTTGGTGCTTGACGTAAGTGCTAACTGTATATTCATCGAAACTTAGGCATTGTAGTTTTTCACCGATGACTATGCACGAGGCCAGCAATACCACGTTGATGAAATTGATGAAGCTAGAGACCAATGATCCAAGCATACACACTCATTCATTCGATATTAGGTAGAGATCTATATATTCTACATGCATGTTCAGGTTTTTATTTTGTCTGTCTTTCAGTCTTCTAGGCTAGATTTATGAAATTTTTTATTTTCGGGTGTAGAGCTATCAAGTTATGGTATGCCTATTAATTTTGATTCTTGAGTATATATGTCTAGTGTATTAAGACATGCATATTAATTAGAGATTGATTAAAATTATGGTGTGATTGCAGATTTGTTATGAATTGATGTTGTTTTACAATGCAGATTTGGTAATTATTTGAACATACAACTATGTATGTGGGCAAGAACAAAACTGCAAAAACGTTAAAAAAATATATACTTTTAATAACGGTTCTTATTAATAACCATTATTAAAACCACGTATTTCATCTGAAATTTATGCTCAGTGAATACATATTAGGGTTTAATAAAAGCATAATCAATAGCCAAAACCATAATTGGATGATAGAGTTTTAATAATAGTTCTTATGAAAACTGTTATTAAAACGTAGGTTTTAATAACGGTTTTCATAAGAATCGTTAATAAAAATGTACATTTAATCTCAAATTTATACTCATTTAATACGTATTAGGGTATAATAAATGCTTAATCAATGTCTGAAACCCTAATTCGATGATGTTTTAACAATTATTTTTGTAGTAACTGTTAGTAAAACTATTTTTTTAACAACGGTTTTTTTATTAAAAACTGTTATTAAATATACAGTTTATACTCATATTAGCAGTTTTTTTTTATATTTTTGATAACAGTTAGGAATCATTATTAAAGATTTAACAAAGGACGGTTTAATAAGGGTTTAAAACCGTTATTAAAATGCCTTTTTGGGGTAGTGATTTCACATATCTAATGCATTTTCCTCCAGATGTTGGGGCTGGGGAAGAGATGAAGATGCACTAGTTTGAGATGGGTTTGACAACCCGTATCCAAGGGTTGCTCTTGAGCTCTTATTTCCCCACGCTCCTTGAAATGTTTGAGAAGGTGACTAAGGCTACAAGGGTTATTCAGGTTAGGGTTAGTGAGACTTGAGGAATTAAGAGGAAGTCAAAGGTTTTAGACAATGATTGTAGGATTCAGCCTCAAATAGGGAGTTATAGTAGTGAAAAATAAGGATACCAAGGTGGGTTCCAAAGCATAAGTGGCCGAAGAAAATCTAGGCAGTACCACTAGAAGAATTGTAGATGTTACCATCTAGGGAAAGATTGTTAAGGTCAATTGCTTCAGTGTGACATTTGTGGCAAGTAGGGTCATATGAGTTTTGAATGATTCCAAGCACCCCATAATGATGTTCAGATGATGCAAGTGCAACTTTCAAGGCTAGTCACCCACTAGTAGTAGCCAGCACAAAGGACCCCACAACTAGCAAATAATTCAAAAAGTTGAGACAATATGGGTAAGGCTTAGAGATATCGCTCACCTCCATAAGGAAATGGTTTTAGTTAGGGATTCAGCAATGGTAGCGCCCAGAAATATCTGACGGTTATGGTGATTCATTTGATAAGTCATTCAAAGGCAAATGCTCAGTTTAGGGGCTTTGAAAACCCTCATCCCAATATTTTAAGCATATTTTCTTTGATTCCTGGAGTTGTAATTTTAATGTGTTAAATGTTGAATTGTTCCCTTGGTGATTATGTTATGGTGGTCTTGGATTATGGTTTTTCTTTAAGGAGGTAGTGACCTCCCGTGTGTTATGTGAGCCTTATGTGTTTATTTTATGTAATATGATGTGGATATCAAGGATGGAGTCCCCTTATAAGGGGGCAGTAATGTAATGCCCTATTTTTAACTAATTCTAATTATGTATAATTAATTAAATAAATAAATTTAGGATATCTTATGGCTTCAAGATTTTTTGGATTATTTAGTAGTAACTCCAATTTTATAGCTAGATATACATTTCTTATAAAATATTATTCTTATAAGTAAACTTTTGAGTTATAACATGAAAAATATTCTCATAAAAAGTTATTTGGTTCTTTAATGGGTTTATTTGTAAATATAGATATTTTTGTTCAATTTTATTTATGTTTTTTATTCCTTTTTTAATTTTATATGCAAAATATATAATTAAGGTATGTTAGCTAAAAGTAACATCAATTTTGTGTTAAAAATTATGAAAAATTAAATTTCTATTGAAAATGTATAAATAAGAGGGTCTAGAAATTTTTATGATTTTAAAAATAGTTGCCATATTTATTTTTGTAAGTATCTTATAAGATTGATAATTTACCATCAAATTAATTTTTTATACATAAAATATAATTTAAAGTTCATTAAAATTTACATATGTGTTTAAGGGTTTTTTATATAAATTTTAGAAATTTTATGAGCCTTTTTACTCTTTTTCTTAATTTTATCATCTTTATTGATCTTTCTACCACTAAAAGTAATATTTAATCCTAAAATTACTATTCAACCAAAAAATTCCTTCTCTACATTTCCATGATTATATTAAGTGTCAATTTGACAATTTCTTGTTCATTCAACCAAAATTTAAGCCAAAGTCACTTTCATAAACTTTCTACTCATGCTAGTTGTGTCTTTTTGACTTTTCTTATAACCCTACCTTCTTCACTTGCATTTCCAATTCTTAAATCTGGACCTAAACCTAGAAACCAGCACCTCCCCTATCCCCTGGTTGACTTCTTGGTTTTATAACTTCATTCAGCCTAAATATACTCCACCACCTTACACTCTCAACCACCTTATAATTTGTCATTCAAATGTTGAACAAGCTACCTCTCCCCCTCTTGTGGATGTAGATATTATTTCCTCCATCCCCTATTTATATCCCATCTGTCTTTCTTTATTTTTATTTATCCTTTCTCTCATTTGCTACTCTCGGTTGCTCCTACCTCTCTTTTTATTTTGGTTATTTTGCTAAGTGTTCTTAACTTTATTGAGAATATAACCAAAACCTATCCTCGTCTCTTTCTCCATATTCTCTTATTTTCACTTCTACATTTTCTTCTATCCATCCTTTATTTATGTTTGAAAAGGTATAGAATGTTACATTTTTAGTTAAAATGTGAAGTTTCCATCTTTTATCTCCTCTTGTGTCTCCACTTTTCGAAGGTGCTGAAATTCTTTTTGTGGTTGTTTATTTTATTTTTATATTTGTGCTTAGAAAGAGGTAAGCCATATTCTACTACTAAATATATAAAAATTATTCGATTGCATGTTTGGGGTTTCCTAAGTTAAGTTTGAGTATAACTTATGCTTCCTTATATTCTTAGAAAAATATGCATGCACCATGTATTATTATTAATTTTTCTAAGCATGTGAGTATTTTTTGTATACAAGAGCATATTAAATTTATGTACTTAAATATAATTATTATAGCATTCTATAATAGGGTTGTTATGGTAAAAAAAAACATTATGCATGATTAAGGTTTTATGTGCTAAATGGGCTTACTTGTGTTTTAGGGTCAAACTAGTAATTTTATCATCTCTAAAATTTTCTAGAATTGAAATTTTATATTAATATATCTATTTTGGTGTTATTTGGTGGTATCATGAATTTTACTTAATTCTAATAACAATTAGTGTTAAAATGAGAAAATATTAAGTAAATAATATATATGGGTCTTTTGGTTATTTATGACTTATTATGCCGAAAACTATTAATAATAGAACTAGGATGACCTTAATGGATTCCTAAGTTAACCTTAGTGTTAACTTTGATTTTAGTTTCAATTTTTGACCTTGTAATCAACTTAAGTAGTTGTAATTGGAATCATTGTGCTTTATGTGATATTTTATGATCACCTTATAAAAATATTAATGTAATGCCCAAAATTAAGCGCAATATTATAAGGATTGATCTACCTACTTATATCACCATGCTTATACCATCCTTTTGGTTATTCCATCCAAAGAACTCTATACTTCTGTGTGTTGGTCGTGAAATAAATTTTAGGAGGGGTGATCTTTCCAGAAAGTATTAAAACTTTCTAAAAACTTCTCAAGAAGAACATGAGTGAGGATAAATCATGCTTAAAGGATTCTTATTGATATGTTAAGCTAGCTGATCAATCCAAAATCACTCTAAGGTAGCTCCCATGTGGTTGTATTGACTTAGGGTGTTACAATTAATATTTAAATTATAATTCCTCAAAATTTCAAAATGGTTTCTCTTTAGGGTTAGTTTCCCAAAAGACGATGTAGGAGCCCTTAATTTAGTGTGGTGGTTCTTTCAGATGCCTCAACATTTTGGTTAAGGCCATAATCTACTATATAGATGACCCTCATGCCCTACGGGGGTAATAAATATAAGAATTAGATGTCGTAGGATAGGAGGACATTGTGTTGCCTTATTATACTAGTATGATCAGAGTACTTGTATGTCTATGGGTTATAAGTTGGGATGATAATATGTTACTTTAGTGCACCAATATGATTGATGTACTTCATAAGTATTTGAATTATTATTGTATCCCTTTGAGTAATTAAAAATGGAAATAATTATTATATAAGGATTTAAATGAATTGTTGTGGTTTTTTGGTTTGGTAGTTGCCTCTGTGTTGGTTTTAGTGTTTTGCTTTGATAGTTGCATATATGCATTACTTGGATTTGGTATATTGTTTGTTAAATATCTTGATGATTTTCTTATAATTTTATAAGTAGTATAGAGATGGTTATCATAAATGGCCTTAATTATGGTTTGGTGTTCCCCTTTGTGGGAAACTCTTGGTATAATTGGATTAATGGAATAATGGTAACGTGCTTAAGTTTAATGTGTTGAACATGTAGCATATGGTATAATTTGAGTTATAAAATTATTGTAGCACTTAGCTATGGTAGGTACTATTTAATGTGTTATCCCATGATACGTTTTGTTAACTTCTATGTGCTCCTTGTGATAATTGCATACTTAGTATTGTGTATTAGTTTACTCAATACTATTGTACTAATGGATTCTGTTTTATGGTCTCTACCTATCCAATGGGTCTTTACCATGTAGAAGTACTTTGAGGTTACAACTTGATGGCTTTTGGTAAGGGTTGAGAGTTAGGACTATACGGTGTCTATTCCAACATCTTATTATCTAGATATCTCTTTCACTCTTATGCCTCATTGTATTTTTCTTTCCCTTGTAAATTGTAACTATTTTATATAATCTTTTAATATCATCAAAGTTTAATATTTTAATAAATCTTTCTCTACTTCTTATCAATTGTTGTTATTAATTTAAGAGAATAAATGTTTTAGCCTTAATACATAATGTAAGAAAGGTAGATGAACTAGACTTATATTAAGTGTGGCGGTAATACCCTATGTTTTTAATGGTTTAACTTCTATATTCAACTCCTTTTAAATCAATATCCGGTGGACCAGCACTCATAATTGTCTTCCAAGACAACACGCTCCTGGGCTACCATTATAACCGGTGGACGAGTACTCAATGTCATAATTTAACTGGGCCCGACTCATTAATATTTCACTTTTGTGATTAGTGTTTTTTATTTCTTTAATCAACGCAACAATTCCATTTATTTGCCTTAGATGGGAAATTAAGAACCCGGGATGCAAAGGTACCCTAGTCGTACTGGTACATAAAACTACTCAATACCCTACCGACAAGGACACCTAATCAATAAGTATGCATACCCCCTAAATAAGTCCATAGAGCTAGATAGAGTAAGATATAGGGCTTAGTTGGGGCACAAAGGAACACTCGCAAATACCAGAATAATTGTGGGCTAAACTACATCTTTAGGGTAGCGACCCCTAAAGAGTCACCATTCCCGATCTCGAGGTCTTTCACTTTAAGTATTACTGTTTTAATTAAAGTGATCATGGAAAGCACAACAATTAGATGCTTATTCACTTTCGATCATTCTTATATCATTAGACATTTCTTATTCATACGGTTATCTAAGATAACACAGAGGAATCATTAAGGCTATCATAATATCATCCAATTCTGATTCAGGATATGTTCTCATGATACTTACTAATCGCCAAATACTCTTACCTTAATATTTAGTGTTACTTGAGTCTTATTACGAACCTCCAGTGTCCCATTAACATGTTACATATGAATTACTGATTTATCCCTTACTTGTATAGTTATTAAGCCATCCCTTCCTTACTTGCTAATTTACCATATCACCCTTCAGGTTTCATAATTACCAAATTACCCCTTACTTGGTTTAGGTTACCAAGTTATCTCCTATGCTTTTTAGATCACCATTCACCCTTCATAATTGTTACACTTATTATATTTCCCATTTGGTTGGTTAGATTATCGAATTACCCTTCTCCTTTGTTATAATTACTAAATTGTCCTTAAGTTTGATAAATTACCAAATTACCCTTCTTTAAAATTATTGATTACCAATTTTCCCCTTTAGTTGATTAAATAATTAGCAATTTACCCTTTAGTCGGTTATATTACCAAATTGTCATTCTTCATTATCATAATTACCAATTTTCCATTTAGTTAGTTAAATTACCAAATTACCCTTCTACAATCTCATAATTGCTAGATTACCCTTATCCATTATTATAGTTATCAAATTACCCTTATCCATTATCATAATTACTAAATTACCCTTTTGTTGGTTAAATTACCAAATTACCCTTTTTCATTATCATAATTACCATTTTACCCTTCTCAATTATTATAATTACCAATTTACCCTTCTCCATTATTATAAATACCAAATTACCCTTCTCCGTAATTACGATTGCCAATTTACCCTTCTCCATTATTATAAATACTAACTTATCCTTCTCCATTTTTATAATTACCTATTCACCATTCTCCATAATTATAGTTACCTATTCACCCTTCTTCATAATTATAATTACCAATTTACCATAGTGCCCTTTTATTATGCCACTTCAATTAACTTATCATCACTACATGAATATTAATATTAATACTCCGCTCTCCTCACCCAAATTATGTGAATTATTATATTTCACATCATACTCCTCATCCCCCACGCTTATTAGGCCACATTCTTGCATAAGATATATCACGAAAATGCCCTTAAGGTTCACAATAATATTATTCATGCATAAATAGTCATAATAACATAATATAGCATAGATAAGTACTCAACATTTTCATTAATACTCAAACTCTTCCCTTGAGCAATATTTCTACACATATCATATAAACTAACATGTTTTCCTTTTTATTAATCATTATAAGAACTACATATAATATATTAAACAATATTTATATCAGGAAAAATAACATATTAAAACCCTAATGTTCTAGCATATGTTTATCTATGCGTTTAAGTGAGGTTTAACGATTACCTTAATTCCAGTTAAAGATTAAAGCTTTAGATAACAAATCAACACCTAAAAGTAGTATCAAAACTTATCATATTAGACATGAGAAACCAAAGTATAAAATTTTATAAACATTAATTAATGAAATACTTAGTTAAAAATGCTATTATACCTTAAAATTTTTGAACTAAAATAACTAATGCATGCAACTACTTATACTGCTCATGCAGCATGAGCTGCATGCAAAATAAAAGGTGAAAGGCTTGAAGGTGGGTTGAAGAAAAGGAATGATGGGCTCTTTCAGGGTTTGGGTTTTGAGGCTAGGAAAGAAGGTAGATGGGGGAGGATTTAGGGCAGGGAAAGGGTGCAGTGATGAAGAGGGTGTGTGGGTGGTCGTTGGTGAGGGTGTGTGGGTGGTCGTTGGTGATGGTTTGTTAGTGGCCAAGGGTGGTAGCGGCGGCAGTGAGGCTGCGAAGTGTGCTTCAAGAGTGGACGAGGCTGAGAAAGAAGGAAAAGGGAGGATGAAAATGAAGGGATGAGGGGGCTTGTTTCAAAAAAAGGAGGTTTAGGGCTGGTAGAGGAGCTTATAAGGAGTGGATTGGTGGTTTAAGTGGAGGTAGAGATAGCGGGATGGTGGTGGAAGGAGGGGTTGCAGGGAGGCTACTGAGAAGGGAGAAAAAGAAGAGAAAAAAATAAGAGAGGAGGAAGAAGGGAGTTGAGGGGGTATTATGGTGGTTCAGGGTAGTAGTATAAGGTGGCAAGAGGCACTACAGGCGGTTGGTGTGGCGGAGTAAGCGACAGAGGGGCGGTGGTGCACAAAATAAGGATGGAAATGGAAGGAGAAGAAAATGAGAGGAAGGAGGTCGGGGAAGGTAAGGAGCTCAAACAATGAGGTAGGAAAGGGGCTAATGAAGAGAAGAAAAAGAAGAGGGAGAATAAGGGGTAGCTAGCCGGCCAATGGCAGGCGAGGTAGTGGGGTGGCAGGGAGGGGAGATGAAGAGGGGGCAAAAACAAGGAATGAGGGGTGGTTTGTAGGGCTATCTAGGTCTAATAATGGAAAGAAAATGACGAGAGAGAGGGAGAGGCAGGTGGTGGCAGCGAGAAGTTGCATGTCGTGGTTGGGCATGGCATCGAGGGGTGTGCGTTGCGTTGGGGCTGGAGGCAGAAGAAGAAGAAAGAAAGAAGAGGAGAGGAGGGGTAGGCCAGGCTTAGGGGGAAGAGAGGAAAGTGGGCCGATCCGATCTAGGGTGAAGGGAAGGAAAGAAAAAAAAAAGGGAAGTTGGGTTGTATTTAAGAGAAGGAGAGGAGGGGAGGGAGTGGGTCAGAAGCCCAAGCGCAGGGGAAAGGGGGAGACATGTTTGGTGCGGGTGGCCCAAAGGAGGGAAAAGGAAATAGAAAGAAAGGAGGAAAAAAGAGCAAAAGGAGAAAGAAAGGAAAAAGGGAAAGAGGAAAAGGAAAAATAACCTAAATTAAAATAATTTAATTTATAAAATAATAGAATGTAATATTTTTGGTAATATATTTATTTACTAATTTAATTTAATATAATTGAATATATAGGTTTAAAAAGGATAATTTTAGTAAAATATTGGTTTGAAAAATTAGTTAAATAAAAATAGTATGATAAAATAACAAATTATTTATTTTAATTTAGTAAATATTCCTATCCACTTTTATATACTAAAAAATCTATAAAATAATAAAAATAAATAATTTTAAAAGCTAATTTACTTCAAATAAAAGCTATTTATTAAATTATAGGTTTTCTAAAATTTTGGAGAATTACAAGCCACTTAAAACACATAGGTAATAACAAGTTAGGGATATTTAGGAACATCATACAATCATAAAATAAACATAATTGATAACATCAAATCAACTCCGCATAGCGAAGGTAGGTGATGCAGGAGCAAACATTCAAGATTTGGCATTCATCATTATGGAACCAATTTTTCTTTATTTAGAAAGGATCTCCTACAAAATTAAAGACAGACATATGGTTACATTGCTAGTTATAAATAAAATGTACCATACAAGCTACTAGGGGCATATCGCGTGCATATGGCATGTAGAGAGGAAAAGGCTATGTTCATGGAGGACATGTCTACATGCACCAGGGAAATAAAAGCCAGATTGGAAGTGGATATTATTTATTTTAGTTAATTAATTAATGAACAAGTTGAGTTAAAAATTAGCTAAAGAATAAAGTATCATAAACCTATCTTTTAAAGAGTATTCAATTTTCTAATATCTTCTAGCTAGTAGATGGCAATATCTTGTAATCAATAGCTTTAGATATATAAGCCATAGAACACACATTGAAGAGGATATTAGATTAGATTCAATTTAAATGAAAATTGCAAGTATTACTTATTGAATTCTATGTGAGTTCGTCTGAATTTTAATCGAATCTATGTGAATCATTAATCTTGAAACCTTTAATCTCTTCATCCGTGTGAATTAGAGATTAAGTACTATCTTTCTAAACTCCATAATCCACACCATTCTTGCCATAATCATCATCCTAATTCATCACAAATCAAAATCGTAATTTACAAAACTCCAACCCTAATTTATAATTTAAAACCCTAACCCTAATTTGCGACACCAAACCCTAACCCATAAAGCCTTCTATATTTAGACCCTAATTGCCAAATCATTATCATCTTCTCTTCATCATTATCAAATCATCATCCTCTTCATCTCATCATTATCAAATCACCTCCATCATTCATCCATCATCATCAAATCATCATCATTCTAATACTTAATTCAACATCAATGAGTCATCATCTTAATATCCAATCCCAATTCGAGTCCTAATATCACCATAATTATAATTCCATATTCACATCCACATCAGTAGGGCTTTGAGAAATTGCCGAAACCATGAATCTAAAGTACTCCTAATACCAAGGTAAGGCACTATGATAGTCATTGAAACAACACATCCACATCAAGGTAGCACATTAAAAAAAAATAACTAAACACATAACAAACCATGGTAAGGCACAATGACTACCAAAATATTACTCAGACTAAACCATTTACATTCTAACACAATCTTTACTTTCAATTTTAATTACTCAATGGTAATACAATAATAACAAGGAGACATAAAACAACATAGATGATACCACCACACAAAGCATCAATGTACCCTCCCAACCATCCAACCTAGAGGCATAACAACACATTGGTCATATTGGTGCACAAGGCAATGTAGTACCCTTGGCATCTAGGACACCTAATCCTTAAATATTAATATCCCCTATATGGTTTGTAGGTCATCTGTATAGTAGACAAGGACCTTACTAGGGCACAATGGCACACTAGTGAAGCATACAAACTAAGGGATCCTACCTTGTATCTAAGGTAGTGACCTATATAGAGCAACTATTACTCAACTCAAGGCCTACCACTTTAATTATTAGTACATGATAAGATGATCAAATATTTCACACATAGAATAATAATTTCCTTTCCATACTTAATAATTTTCCTTTATTTCTAATTATCCTATTCAACCCAAAATTTAATAGTTTAGGTCAAGGTCAAAGTCAACACTAAGGCCAACCTATCAAAATTTCTAACCCCATCATGTGTTTAATTATTCATAAAAGATGCATTTAGTTGAAAATGACAAAAGAGTGCTCAAAACCCTATTTTTACAATTATTATCAAATTTTCATACCACACTCTATTATTATGAGAATTTATTGTGAAAAGGCTAAAAGATATTGATTTAAAATATTTTAGTACGTAGGTAGTATTTATGACTTAGGGATTGATCATATTTTCTACGTTTCATACATTTAGTAAATTATATCCAAAAACTCTAATTATACATTCCTAACATGTCATATATTCCATGCAACACCTACAAAAATATTTATAGCATGATATGGCGTTTACTAAGAAATTTACATCATAACTCTTTTAAGGAAACATTTCTAACCTAGAACATACTAATGACAATTATTCTATTCTAACCCTAATCATATATGCATGCTTTTATGAATTGTATATGAATCCTTATCTACTAAGTAAAGATAATCATGGTACACTTATCATGGCATTTACTTCATAGTCTCAATAGGTCAAAACTCTAACCAAACCTTAGACATAAATACATTAACCATTCAATAAAATACACATGCATATATCTTCTATCTAATAACATGTTGAATAAATGCTAACTAGTTAAAATCAAAATTATATGCTTCACATCTATTAATAATAATTGTATACCTTTTGTAAACCTTCAGCATATATATACATATACATATACATACATAGATACATACATACACACATATAAATATATATATTCTTTTAAAACTCATGCATAAATCATACCCTAATTACATAACTACTTTTATGTATCACCACATGATTTTACATCTTAGTATAAGGGTACAATTACTTCTTACCTAAGCAAGAAATAAAGCTAAATTTACCCCATCTCCACTCTATCATTAAGGTTCATCCCCAAAACCCTAATTTGTGCTCTCTTACACTTTTCTGTCTTCCCATGTACTGCAACTCCGCTATATCCACCAACTACCCACAACACCCTCATGGTACCCCCAACCCTTCTCTCCATACTATCCTTCCCTTGATCACCCTAAAATGAGGTCTCACTAAGTTAGTCTTATCCCCATGTAAGGTACACTTTCCCTATGTAAATTTTATTTTTTTTACCTTAACCCCTTTTTCATCAATATCCCTTTTCATTACTCCAAAATGTTTTTCCCAAGGAATAGTTAGAACACTTCCTTATAAAAATTTTACTTATACTATCCCTCACTCTTTTGTTCCATCATCCCTGACCACCCAAGCCCCACCTAAGACTCCTTCGCTTAAATATACCATTTTTCATAAGACACACAAGACCTACTTCATCACATGATAAAAAATTTTCAATCACGTATAAAATCAAGCAATGAGGGTCATGCACACTATTACCTTAGGTCCTTGCAAGCTAATTTGCACAACAAAATTAGATCACATATACATATATGCGCATTTCATAAAAGTAAACATATTTCACAACCATGGCACATAAGCACAACCCTAACTATAATTGTATCCTTACCAAAATGGTTATGGTCTTAAAGTAATGATATTCTATACCTCCTCATTGGTGATTACTGGTTTGGTACCTACAATGAGAACAACCAACTTAGCTAATTTACTCCTTTTTCTACCCTTTTCCTTCTCTTTTTTTTTTCCTATTTTCTTACCCAAAATAATAATGATAATAAGGATAAATGTAATGATAGTAATTAATAAGGTAAAAGCTTAAAATAAGTAAGAAGGGAGGAAATGCGATCAGAATAGAAAAAATAAGGTGAGAGTGTCGTGGTGGAGGCTGTAATGATGATGTAAGTAGGGGGATTTTTGGGGTTGGAAGAAGGAGTAGAGCAAGGTTTCTTGAGGTGGTGGAGGTGTTGACATAGGTGGCTAGTTGAAAAGGTAGCAATTTTGTGGTGGAGGTGATAGTTGTTGTTGTGGCGCTCCTAAGAAGAAGGGAGGAGGAGAGGAAGAAGGGTGGTGGAGAAGGCCTATGGCATATGGAAACATACGTGTGTAGGAAGGGAGGGAAATGAGGAAGAAATGGCCGGTGGTGGCAGCGGCTCGAGGTGGTGTTGGTGGCGTGGGGTGGTGTAAAGCGTAGCTCAAGTTACCTACTTTGCATGCTCGAGGAAAGAAAGGGAAAGGAAAGGAGGGGGTGTAAGGGGCTTAGTGGGAATAGGGAGGTGCAAGTAAGGGGAAGGAGTGAAGTGAGGGTGGTGGCATGGCTTGGTGGTGGTGATGGTGGCACTTGAAGGTATGGTAGGGGAAAGGATGGCAAGGGGCTCAAGGTAGAAATGAGAGGAGAAGGATATTGTGGGGGCTTTATAGGAAAATGGAGGGAGATGAGGACAAGGGAAGGAAGAGAACAAAGGGGGCCTGGTAGCTAGCTACCAAAAAGGGTAGGGGAGGGTAGTATAGGAGGTGTAGGGGATAATTACAAGTGACAGGGTACAGGGATAGGGTAAAAGAGGGTGTGTAGGGGGATCGTACAAGGGCATGCTAGCATACATACCTTGCTGGCTGAAAAACAAATGGGAGAGGGGGAGTGGTTGGGAGGTTGTGAAAATGGCAGTGGGGAGGGGAGAATAGGCATAAGGTAGGGGATGGGTTAGAAAGGGAAGAGGAGGAAAAAGAGAGGGAGAGAAAAGGGGAATAGGGGGCATGTATAGTTAGGCTATTGATCTAAGGGAAAGAAGGAAAAAAAAAAGATGGCCCTAGGCTAGTTAGAGAAGGAGAGGAAGAAAGGGAGATTTTGTGTTGTAGGGCCTACTATGTCACAACACAAACTAAAAGGAAGGGAGGAGAAGGGGAAAGAAAGAAAGAAGAGGAAAAGAGAGGAAAAAATGAAAAAAGGGGGAAAAAGAAAAGAGATATAGTAGGGCGTTTTGGGTTTGTGGGGATTTATAGGTAATAAAGAAAATAATTAAGATTAATTTTAAAATTGTCATAATGTATCTATTGTTCTTTTTAGGTTAGCTAATTAGAATAACTTCCAAATAATAATTTTATTTCATTTGTGTTGTCATAATTGGTATTATTTTTTTTATAAGGTGTACTTATATTTTAGATTTACTCAATAACTCATTATTTTATCCTCTATTCCTATAAAATTTAAGGTATTACATGAACAATTAGACTATGGTATGCTAAGATTTATGTTATGAACATAACACTTAGTTGTGGTATATACTATTTAACATGTTATGATGTAATACTTTGGGTTATCTTTTATGTAATTCATGTGATGTTTGCATACTTAGTATTATGTATTGGTTTACTTAACAGTATTGTTCTAATGGGTTCCATTTTATGGTCCACTGCTTATTTAATGGATAGTCTTTATCTTGTAAGAGTACTTTGAGGATAAAACTTGATGGCTTTTGTTAAGATTTAATAGTTAGGATTATCTGGTGTCCATTCTGACATCTTTTGATTTAGATATCCCTATGACTCTTATGTACCATTCTGTATTTATTCTCTTATATATTGTAACTCTTTTGTTTGATATTTTGTTATCTAAATAATTTAATATTTTAATGAAATCTTTATCTCCTTCATATCAATTTTTGTTCTTAATTTAAGTTGATAAATGATTTAGCATTAAAACTTTGTGTAAAAAAGGTAGAGGAGTTGGACTTATACTAAGTGTGGTAGTAACATCCTATATTTTAAAGGTTTAACTTCCCCAATCAACTCTTTTAAAGATATATTCAAGTGCTAAAAATGGAGGTGTTATAATTTTTGGGTGTCAAATTTGTAGAAAAATGAATAGGGGAGATGAAGAAAGAAAGGAGGAAGAGAAAGGAAGTGGGGGGGGGGGTATTCGACTGGTTTTTTTTTTTTTTTTTAACAAATATATATGCAAAAATGAGAATACTAAACATCTAAAAATGTGAACGGATAATTTTACCTAAAAATTAGTTAACATAAATCATTTTATAAAAATTTGAAGGTATAAAATTAATATAAAAGCTATTTTAATGATTTGGAAAATCTTTCAGAAGAAAATACCAACGAATGTAAAGATTTATATTATTTAAAAAAATACATACTAAGATATCAAAAATTATTTAAAACTATATATAAATATTTAAAAAAAATTCTAAAGAACTGAGATTAATTCAAATGACTTCCAAAAAAGGCCATCCATGAACCAAAAAGAAAAAATAAAAAAAAATAATTTCGAAAGAAAAATCATAAACTTGTTACAAAAATATTTTAAATTAAAATTTTTCAAAGATATTAATGACTTCGGGAAAATAAATAAATTTAAACATGAAAGTATAATCTATGGATAAAAATTATTCTATTTTAAATTGAATTTTATAATTTATATAATTTATTTCATTAACAAAACATAAATTAAAAAAATTATAATTACAAGACGAAGTTATAATCGAAAATGAATATAAAATATTAAAAATTAAAATACGAGAAATAATGTAAATATATATTTTTAAATGAAGATTGAAATTATATAAATATAATAAAATTATTATCGTGAATAAATTTTTTATCTAAAATGATTCACAACGATAATGATTAATTAAATTCTAATATGAAGTTAAAATCATCTATAAAACCTTAAAAAAATAAATATTAAAATAATTAAATGTTTTTTTATCAAAGTTCACTAATAAAATTATCAAGCTTAAGAAAATTAAATTAAAAAAATATAGGGTATTATAATACAAACAGATATTTTCTCAATGCTCGTTTTTCTAATTGGCAATTTTTTTTGCTACAATTTTTTTTTATGAAAGAGCATTAGCGACCATTTGTGTAGTCGCCAAAGAATGACATAAAGAGTTTTATGACATTTATTCAATACCAAAAGTTATTGCAATGAATATTTTTATTTTATATAATGATATTTTTTTTGTCATGAAATAGTATTTGCAACGATACTATTTTGTTACCAAAAAGCTTTTGTAACTGTAATTTTTATGAGTAACAAGTTTTACAATGATTTTTTTTATTACCAAATAACATTTGCTTTAATTTTTTTCATTAGTATAGAGCTTTTATAACGATATTGTTTATTAAAAATTAATTCAGCAATGACATTTTTTTCACTATAAATTATCTTTGGTAACAAATTTTTTGTAGCTAAGACTTTTAGAAACAAATAAATAAACTATACATATTTGGTGGCGACATATTTATTATAACAAAAAAAAAAGTTATTGCTGATTTTTTTTTCTTTTTGTAACATTATTATGTAGAATGATTTATATAGTTACTATAACTATCTTTCATAACAATTTTTATTTTTAATGATAAATTTTTTCATTGATAAAACCTAAGCTTTTATTTTACTAGTGCTAGAAATACTTTGTAAGGTACATCAAGAACTATTATTTACAAGTTTATAAACTTTATTAAGGTACGTGGAATTATTTTTATAATTTTATATATTTTATTTAGATTCACAATTTATATATGAAATACGAGTGAAATATGATTATAGATATTTGAGAGATATAGTAATAATTAAGACAACTAGCCACAAATAAAATATTTTTAAGAATCCAGACATTGTGTCAATTTGCACTTAACCTTAGTAAAAAATGATTTTCTTTTTATAACATCCTCATGTGGAATAACCTGTGGTTACTAAAACTATCTTTCACGATAATTTTTATTTTTAATGACTAACTTTGTCGTTGCTAAAATCTAGGCATTTACTAGTGCTATAAACACCTTGTAAAGTACATCCAGAACTAGCTTTTATAATTTTATAAATTTTAGTTAGATATATAGAATTATTTTTATAATTTTATATATTTTATTTAGATTCACAGTTTATATATAATATTATTTTTTTTGTACGAGTGAAATATGATTATATTCGTAGATACTTAGAAGAGAGAGTGTAAAAAAATAAACTAATTGTTAACCTCTTCCGTCTTTTCTTCTGCAAACTATTTCTGTCCTAATCCAAACAGATATATTCTTTATTAATCTCCCACTCTTTCCTATATCTTTGCACTATCATGATTTATCCTTGAACCGACTTATCGCAATTTTATCGCGGCTCCAAACTGCCGCCGACTTAATACAATATAAAACCCCAAGTCTGGATACACTAATTCTATCATGAACCTTTCTTGCTTCCAATTCAAAGATTCTGCGGCTATCTCAACCCTTAATTTCTCCGTCCCTTTCTGCATTCATCAACCATGAATCTCGATCATAATCTAATATCTGTTCCTGATGCACCTACGTACCATGAGCACATCATCAACTACGACGTCTTCGTTGCAGGCATGACAACTTACGTGAACAGCCGCCATCTGCAGGAATCACCGCCTCCACCCTGCCCTGCCTTTGAAGTCATCATCGCCAAAACAAATATCGATCGCATCATCCATGACAATCCTTCGGCAGAAACAGTGTTCTACATCGACCATCACCTCCTGATAGCCGAAGCCAAATACCAAGTTAGTTGCAATCAACAAATTTTTATCAACAATACTGTATGGCCATGGCACTCGTTCATAAGAGGACGCCTGCTTGATTCGGGCCTTCATTCGGGGGATTGTGATAATATCATTCGGAGAATACGGGGTTGGTCGGATGTATTCCTTCGTACCCATCGAGCCTGCGGCTCGACCGATCTGGTCATGATACCTTGTATCGTAGTCAAAATTGATTTTATTTTTCCTGAAGTCGCTCGGTCCGATGATATCAGTGGCGCCGAGTTTGATTATGGTGAGGCGACTATTGATCCGATGTTGGATGCCTCGTTTCTTGAGCACCAAGTCATGACGGTTCCGGCATCAGGTGCTTCCATACGAGCTTTGGAGATCGTTAAGGCCATCGATCACGGCGCGGGATTGATGGGATTATCGGGCATCAACGGCGACGATCGGTGTGCTATTTGCTTGGATGGTTTACTAGGAGGGGACGACGAGGAAGATGAAGATGGGGCGCTTATTCGCATGCCATGCAAACATATGTTTCACCGAGATTGTATCACTACTTGGCTGAGTAGAAATCGTGCGTGTCCCTTGTGCCGTTACGAGTTGCCAGCCGCTTCTCAGTCATGAACGAACGTACCACGCCAGATTACGTGCATCGGAAGATTTTCGTTAATTTTATCCATTTACCCTGGGGGCGAGAATTACGCAACCACTTAAATGATTAAGTTTTAGATACCAGATATTTTATGTTTTAGGCCCTCCGAGCATATAACTTTTATCATCTTGTTAGGTTGTAATTGTAATTCTAGGAGAAAAATTGTTATACTTCAACTTATACTTGTTAAATTTTATCATTTTATAAATGGTTCTCATTTATTTTTATTTTTTTTTATTTTGATGGATCTTGAATTAGATTTAGATATTGTATAACGAGAATATATATATTCAGCAATACTTTTATATCCATACACAATTGTGCTATATGTATGTGTGAGTGTGTGTGTCTATATATATATACATAGGTATCTATATTAAATGTAAGGGTATTTTTGTAGTTTTAGAAAAATAAATATTTTATATTATAATTATTATTTTATCTGATAAATATTAACTCGATAATTGTAGTATTATTTTTAGGTACAAAAATTGATTAGCAAACCTAATAATTTTTAGTAGATTCCGCTAATTTTATATTTTTGATAGAATTCTAGTAACCGTTGTACCCTAGCATGATAGCATATTAGGATTTGTAGGGTATGCTTAGATTTAATTATGGAATAATAATTATGAATGTGTGTCCTAGGGGCAATTTAGTCATGTTTAGTGTATTATGATATTCATCCTAAAAATCATGTCTAATATATATTATTTGTTTTTGATTATGTGATCATGCGTTTTATACGTTTCAAAAGTATATGATAGGATTTTGTATGCAGAAACAAGGGTGAGGGCAAAATGGTCTTTTGACATAGCTAATAATATAAATTGCATAATAAATAATTTAATTATTTTGTTTTAGCCTTTTCATGACAAATTGATAAATAAAATAGATTTAGTATTTAAATGGATGATAGTTAGATAATTATTGGCCTCAGGGGCATTTTGGTCATTTCAACCTAATATGCCCAAATGTGAATAATTGGACATAGGATGGCCTTAGACTTTTGGTAGGTTAACCTTGGTGTTGACTTTGACCTCATTTTGGACCATTGGCCTTAGGATTAACTTAGATAATTAGAAATAAAGGAAATTTTAGTTACTAATTATGGATTAATCTGGCTTTATTTGATTAAAATAGTGGGAAGAAGACATAAAAACAAGGATTGAAGGATGAAGAATATATAACTTAATAGTTTTGTACTTATTTGAAAGCCACATCTTAGGTCAACGATGTCCATTCCAAGCAAAAATCTACATGAAGGAAGATAAATGCCAATTAAGCATATCTAAAACTACGTGAAGGTAGAAGAAAAAAGTAAGATAAAATGAAGACATACACTCACCAGAAATTATTCTGAACAACATATGATACTATTGGCCTTCCAATTATCTATCTACAAATCTATTACTAGGCTCCACTCTATGGCGACGATTGCAAACTTAAGAAATAAGAGGAACATGTACCCTTATATTTTATTTGGACCATTGTACACCAAAACTCTAGAAAGTAAGAGAAAATGAAGACAAGCACTCACCAAATTGAGAATGCTAGTAACGAGATTCAATAGTGGAGATTGATCGATGAGGCATGGAGATCAATGGTAAAAATCATTTGTGGAGATTAGCAGTGGAGATCATAAAAGAAGGCATGTAGACGAGCAATGGTTGAGATGGAGGATAATGGGGATCATGAATGGATTGTGGCAAAGAAGAGGAGGATGTGACAAGAGACTCAATAGTGGAGATTGAATAACAAATTCCCATTTAATTTTTTTATTTTTATTTTGATGGGGAATTGAATTACCTTGATATCTAATATAATGAGTGAATATATGTTTTATTTTACAATAATTTTACATCCATATCCAACAGTACTATATATATGATAATTCTAATATTATATGTACATGTATGATAATTCTAATATTATATGTACATATATGATAATTCTAATATTAGTATTAGAACCAAAAATCATTTAGGTTGAGTTGAGTTGCTAAGATAAATTTCTTTGAGCAAATTTTTTACCAATAAAAATGATGTGAAGATTTTGATTAATATTAACCATTTACCTTGATTTTTTGGATTTATATTACAAGTTCAAAGGATTGCTTTTAGATACTACATATTTTTTTATAATATTCTTTTATTTTATTTTTTTTCAAGTATAACACTTTTAATTTTATCATAAAAAAATTATTTAATTTTTCTAGGTTGTAATTGTATCCTTAAATGGGAATTTATTTTTAATCTAACTTATATTTATCAAATCTACCCATTTGTAAAAGGTTCTCATTTAAGTTTATACTTTCACATTGATGGATTTTGAATTCAACTGAGATCTAGTATAATGGGTGTATATATGTTTCTATTTAGAAGTGTTATTATCTCCATATCTAACTATTATATATATTTCTGTTAAAACTAATAATCATAGAGATTTAGCTGACTAGTGAAGATTAATTCCTTGGATAAAAAATTTAACAAACTTTTTTATTTGAAGACTTTGATTAATTTTAACCATTCACCCTCACTACTTAGATTTATGTTACTAGTTAACATACTAGCTTTTAGATACCATATATTTTATGTTATAATCTCCTTTTCTTTTTCTTTTTCTTTTTTGTCTCAAATATACCATTTTTATAGTTATGTTAAAAAAAATTATATGTAATTTTGTTAGGTTGTAGTTGTAATACTAGGTCGGAACACTTTTTTACTCTAACTCATATTTGTCAATAACTACCAATTTATAATAGTTTCTCATTTAATTTTTTTAATTTATTTTGATGGAATTTGAATTAGTCTGAGATCTACACTACTAAGAAAACGGGAAATAATAACGGGACATTAATAACGGTAGTTCGAAAACCATTGTCAAACGCGTGAAAATTAATGGGCGGGAGAGTTTTGATAACGGTTCTAGTTAAAAACCGTTATTAAAAGAGCAGCGTTAAAATTTGGACGGATGTTTTAATAACGGTTTTATGTAAACCGTTATTAAAAGAGGATTTCATAATGGTTCATATTAGAACCATTGTCAAAATTTAGTAGCTTTTAATAACGGTTCCTAAGAGAACCGTTATTAAAAAGAGGATTTTATAACGGTTCCTGAGAGAACCGTTATTAAAACATCTTTTAATAACGGTTCTTCCAGGAACCGTTATTAAAACCCCAAAATCAAACTTTTATTTCGCTCAGTTCTGTTTCGTGCCAAAGTTTTCAGACTCTCTGCACCTTCCTTCTCTTGCTCTCCTTCTCCTTGCAAACCCTCGCACCACCATACCGTGCACCACCACACCGACTCCTCTCAAGTAAAGGAAACCCTCGCACCGCCAACTCTCCACCACGCCTCTACCATTGTTGGCTCTGCATGTGCGTGCTGTCATTGTTCCGAAGCTAGCTAGCACTTGCACCTTCATCCTCCGTCGTGTTTGAAGCCCTTGCCTCTCTCAACATTCTCACCGTCGTGTTTGTAGCTAGCTCACTTTATGTATGTGTTTGTTCTTCCTTTCATAACTTTTTATCTACTTATATATGTATATATATATAAATGCATGCATGTTGCTACAGGGTTTCGTTTGTTTGTTATTGAAAGATTGTGGTTTGTCGTTCGAAAATGTGTTTTTGAATATGTTGGCTGAAAATTTTGCTGTTTGTTGTTGAATTTGTTGCGTTATTGTTATATATTAACAAATGCATGTGTTGGCCGAGACCATTACATATATATATAATATGAATGTGAGTGTAGAATTATATACATTTTCACTCATAAAAACTATATATATATATATATATATATATATATATATACACACACACATTTTCATTAATAAGTATAAGAGACTAGCAATAAGATATAGGAAATGTCATATAATGAAATGCAAATATATTTTACATATGCATATGTTAATGATTGCTATTTGATGAGGATTAAATAGATATAGAGAATAAGGAATATATAAAAGTGAATAATTAAATAGAGAGAAATAATTGTGTATGATAATAATAATAATAATAATCATAATAATAATAATAATAATTAATAATATGATTTATATATTATGCTTTAATTAAATTTAGCTAGGTTTAGGGATTAGGGTTTTTTTTTGTGGTTTAGGGTTAGGTTTTATTATAATAAATTATGGTTAATTTGCTAGGGTTAGGGTTAGGGTTTATCGTTTATTCTGGTTAATTAGGGTTAGGGTTAGGGTTAGTATTAATATCTTTTTGGAAACGTGTTAACATGATTCGTATATATATATATATATATATATATATATATATATATATATATATATATATATATATAATAGCATGATACATTTGAGATTAATTCTTTCTAAGCATGATTCGTATCGATAATATAATGGTACATTATTATGCTCAATACATAACATTCTAACATAATTTATTTATTTATTTTTTTGTAGAGATATGGCCAACAAAAACATTGATAGGGATAGCATTGATGAAGAAGGGAAGAGAGGACCTACGATTATGAGAATTATCATAGACATGAGGAATAGAGGAGAAGTAGTCGAGTTGGGATGGAATACTTACAATCTTCCCATCGACCCTTACGCAGATATGTTCTTGACCTACATTTCACTTGTGACCCGTAACCGTGTTCCTATCTCCTATAATAATTGGAAGCAGGTTCTACAGGGTCATAATTAAGGAGCATATTTGGTAGGAAATCACGGTAAATATGCTATTTTATGTAATCATTTTTGTATGTCAAATGTTATTAATTTTATTACATTAACATCGGTATACATCTACATGTCTTATTTTACAGAGAGTGTTCAATGTCCCAGAGAGTAGGAAGAAATGGCTTCTTAGACATTGTGGGGAGCGTCTAAGAACCTTTAGGTCATATTTAGCTTGTAGAAAAATGTATAGAAAGAGGGATGGTTCTGTACGACAGAACCCACCCAAACGATACGGTTTCATTGATCAAGAAAGTTGGAACCAATTCATTACTTATCGTCTTACGGTGGATTTTAAGGTACTTTTTAGATAACAATTAAACTTTTTGTATCAATCTCAGTATTATGCTTAATATTGAAATAACCATGTCATTATGTTTTGGCTTGTCACATAGGAAAAAAGTACCCAAAATAAAGAGATTGCCAAGCAAAATAAATACCGGCATAATATGGCTTGCAAAGGCTATGCGGGCCTTGAAGAGGAGTTGGTATGCATTTTGTGATTATCTATTTACATGTAAATGTTGAATTTTATAATAATATTCTTAATTAAGAATATTTTTTGATTTGTACCTCCTAGCCCAAGACTTGGACCCATGTACCTCGTCCATCAATATTGGTACATTATGGTAGAAGGCTAGAGCAACAAGAGATGGATATGTTAATGAATATGTTGATCTTGCAGCCAAAAAAAATTGTAAGTTTGTAGATATCTAGAACCCTACTTAGTTTTCTTTTAGAAAACTATTATATTATGCTTATTCCTATAAGTTAAATTTACAAGACGAACTTGAAACGTCAGAAGGTGAGGAGGTGAACCAATATAGCATTGTGGCCCAGGCTAAAGGAATTGTAGAACACCCTGGAAGACACAGGGGCCTTGGATTGGGTGTTACGAGAACGAGCATATGTGGTCGATCTCGTGGTTCTCGTAGTACTAATGAGCAAGTCGCCATCCTCACCCAAAAATTGAACGTGCCATTTGAACGGATGGCAACAATGGAGCAAGAGTTGTCATTTATTAAATCTCAAGGGTATAAGCCATCCGATTCAGTAGACCATGATCAGCTTCACATACCTAATGTAAATAGCGTCAGAGATAGTTGTGAAGCTGATGCATTTCTTTCTACTCTTCCCGAGGTAAGCATTACAAACTATGAATTGTTATTAAATGTATTTGGTGTAATAAATTATTAATAATGTGTAATATTTTTGTTTAGGGTTTGCATAAATGTGACTTATTAGCGAATGACATTTCAAAAATTTTGGCGAAAGGAAGGGTCCGCATCAGTCACAGTACCGAAACGTAGATAATCCATGGGTACAATTTAGCCCTAAATACAAGGCCGGTGAGTATTGACACTCCAATCATTGGCAGTGCACACTTGCCTTGTTATAAAGAGGGCGATGAGGCAACCACAGTACTAGAAGCTCATGGAAGCTTCGTGGCTTGGCCTGCGGATCAAATACGTCTCACTACTGAAGAGGTATTGACATTTGACATCTTCATTATACCTTGTTTAGTAGTTACACTATATATACCTTTTTCATATATATATATATATATATATATATATATATATTTTGTTTAATATTATCAATTAAGGAATCAAAAAAGGAATAAAAAAAGAAGACTGCTTCCTAGTAAAACCAAGAGAGGTACTAGCAGAACGAGCAACCCAAAATAGGGCGCTGCTAAAGGAAAGAGAGCTAAATCTGAAAAATCAGTTGCCCCACAAAAGATTCCTTCTTCAGATCAGCAAAGCCAACCTCCACCAGCATTAGCTATATTATATTTTTATGCCCAAAACTACCTCAGGGACAATTATATTTTCATTGATTGTCGTCCTAAGTATGTTGGGATGGACGATGCTACTTACATGGTATCGACGGCTGACATAAGCGACATTTATAATCAAGAATGGATGTCAACCATAAGGGTCGCCGTCTATGTCACGTAAGTATTATTTCATTTTGATATTTTAGTACTCTTAACTTATACAATTGGAATTTTTATGACCTCTTATATGAGTTATTATTTATTAACAAATATGCATTATTTTTGTCATCTATAGGTTGGTAGCTACTCGAGCTGCAATGGAGGGAATGCTATACTCTATTGTGTTTGTGTGCCCATACTACATAGCTGACGGTAATACAATAAGAGAGGGTAGGCACATAAACTATTTAGCGAATCGCATTTTGATTGAGGGACACAACAAGCTCTATCTCATTCCTCACCTCGCAACTGAACATTGGGTTTCGTACGCCGTCCGACCTGATCTTAATAAAGTCTATTTGTTTGATTCCCTTCAAACCTAAGACGTTCCTTTTGAAGTCGCTCATCGTGGTGGGAAGGAATTTATTGACATGTTAGTATACTTTTCACTTCTTACTTCATTGGCTTATTTATACATATATTTGCCTAGCTTTCATTATTTGAGGTATATATGCGTACTTACAATATTGTGTATCCAACTCTATTTATTAGGGCACTACGGACAGCGTATCAAATGAGAGGTGGGAATGGTGTCCCAGACCCAAAGAATGTTCAATACGAGCCTGTCATAGTAAGTAGGAAGGCAACTATTTTGTATTTTATTTTAATTAAAATTAATATCTAATAGTTAGAGAGCTAACTGAATTTATTTGACAGTGTCTACAACAGCAAAACGATAAAGATTGTGGATACTATGTATGTAGAGCAATGGATCTGATAGTCCAAAATAGATCGGTCAACATAGATCCAAGCCATGTATGTTTTCTTTTCGGTATTTTTCCATTAATGAATCATGACATATATGTTTGGTACTTGACGTAAGTGCTAACTGTATATTAATCAAAACTTGGGATTTGTAGTTTTTCACCGATGATTATGCACAAGGCCAGCAATACAATGTTGAAGAAATTGATGAAGTGAGAGAGCAATGGGCCAAGCATGTGCACTCATTCATTCGGTATTAGGTAGAGATCTATATATTCTACATGTATGTTCAGGTTTGTATTTTGTCCATGTCTTTAAGTCTTCTAAGCTAGATTTATGAACATTTTACTTTGGGGTGTAGAGCTACCAAGTTGTGGTATGCCTACTAATTTTGATTCTTGAGTATATATGTCTGGTGTATTAACAAGGGATTGATTGAAGTTATGGTGTGATTGCAGATTTGTTATCAATTGATGTTGTTTTACAATGCAGATTTGTTATGTGGGCAGGAACAAAACTACAAAAACTAAAAAAAAAAACTGGAGTTTTAATAACGGTTTTAATAAGAACCGTTATTAAAACCTACATTTTAATAACGGTTTTCATCAAAACCGTTATTAAAACCCTCTTTTTTAACAACAGTTTTTCTGAAAAACCGTTATTAAACTTGCATTTTATGCTCATATTGGCGGTTTTTTTTTATATTTTTGATAACGGTTATGGACCGTTATTAAAGATTTAATAACGGACGTTTTTTGGGGTAGTGGTAATATAATGAGAGTGTATATCTATGTATTCAACATTACTTTTATATGTATACCCAACCATATAATATACATATATAGAATAATTCTTATATTATTTATTCATTTATGATCATTATAATATTACTATTAGAACTAACTATAATTGAGCAGTTAAAACTATTTCTTTAGAGAAAAATTTAATGGGATTATTTTGATTAATTTTAGCCGTTATCTTGATTTGTGCAGTTTTTGTCCCTTGTTAAAAGTCTAGTTTTTAGATACCATATATTTTATGTTTTAATCTAATTTTATTTTCTTCTTTTCCAAGTAGAATACTCGTACAGTAAAAAATGTTTTATGTAATTTTATTAGGTTGTAATTATAATAATACATGGGAAATCATTTGTGCTATAACATTTATTTATCAAATCCTACCCATTTAAGAAAGGTTTCCATTTATTGTTATTATTATTTTGATGGATATGGAATTAGCATGATATTTAGTATAACGAGTATATATATTTTTTTATTCGGTAGTACTTTTATATCCACATCAACAGTGCTTTATCTATATATATATATATATATATATATATATATATATATATATATATATATATATATATATATATATATATATATATATATATATATCCAATATTATATAGAAACATATGATAATAAAAATATTACTATTAGAACTACAATAATTTAATTTTACTTGAGTAGTTAAGACTAAATCCTTGAAGAAGAAATAATTATATGAAGATTTTGATAAATTTTAACCATTTACCTTAGCCCGTAGGATTTATATTAATAGTAAAAAGACTTAATTCTAGATACCACATATTATATTTTCTAGTCTCCTTTTCTTTCTCTTTTTTTTCCCCCAAGCATGACACTTTTGCTATTATGCTAAAAAAATTATATGTAATTTTTCTAGGTTAAAATTGTAATCATAGGTGGATAAATTTTTGTACTTTGACTTAAGTTTTTCAAATCCTAAAAATTTATATATTGTTTCCATTGAAATTTGTATTTTTTAATTTTTCTAGATCTTTATTTAGCTCATATCTTATATAACTGATGTGGTTTTTATCAAAGTAATGAAAGGTTGGATTGAAATTTGTATTAGAAGATTTCACCCAAATAAGTCGATTTGAAGATAAATTTGAGGAAGGATTAATCCTTGATTTTCCTTGCTCAATATGGACCCAAAAGAGAGGATTATACTTTAGCTAAATTGCTCAAATTTTGATAAAAATTTTCATTCAATATTCTGTACACAATCATGCGCACAAGGAAAGCTTATATAGGAGATAATAAGCTCGGTGGTGAACTACTTAACCAATAGAGTATCCTTACTTAATCCATCCCATTAACCAAGGTTGAATTAAGCCCATATTAACCCTAATCCAAAGCATAATATAATTGGTTAAATGTTACTAAGGATTAATATTACAAAGCTATACAATTGACTAAGATACATTCATGAAATTATAGTCATACCCTAACTTATATAAAATATACTTAGGGTTGGGTTTTACAACAAGTTTATACAAATAATGAATATCATCACTTTATCTCTTGTTTTAATGTATCATCCTATGTATGTAATAGTCTTTTATGCTTTGGAATACGTGTATAAATTAATGTGTACGAACATCATCTTCTTGCAAATATGTAACATGCTTATAAGAATAACTTGAATGGTTTTCAATGTCCAGCACATAAGAATTATCAAGAATATTTAACATGATAGGCTCCAACATTAAGAAAGCTAAATCATCTTCCTTACCTTGAGGATTAGAATGAATATGACAATCATTATGTTCATTGGATGCTCCTGCATCAATAACAAGCATTGGTGGTGAAGGAGTGAACGACCTTGAACAATTATAAAATAGTCATACCAAATTCTCTTATACTATTGTGATCATTTGATGACAACAATTTAATATTCTATTTTTTGTTCCCTCCTATACTTACCACAATCATGCCCTTCCAAAGTGATCCTATTGCCTATAATTTTAGTAGGTTATTACTAAGTCAAGTAGATTAGGCACAAGATGTTTAGGTCAAAATCTTTTTCTCCACTTTGTTTTTCTGTAGTGTAATAATAGTTATAGTTATTAATATTATCATTACAAACTCTCTATGAATAAAAAAGAAGCTTATAGGAAAAAAAACATTTATCAATACTTTTTGGTAAGATTTATGCTTTACAAGTTCATGTAAATAAGACATCAAATTACTTATTATTTTATGGTGCTTAATTTTTATTTTTTCAATTTTTTAGTTTATTGAGGGCTTATTAAAACAATTTCACTGGTGTTGTTTTTCAAAAGGAACATATATATATATATATATATATATATATATATATATATATATATATCAAAGTCCAATTTATATGCAAAACTAAATATTTGAATATGTTTATTTTTTATTTTGTGTGTGTGTGTGTTTGATCAAGTTTCATCTAGAGCACGAGGGGTTTAATGCAAGTAGAATTTAGATACAATAGATGTTTGGTGCCTTAGGTCCCAAATAAAATTTTCTCTCATGCTTCATGTGGTTTATGTTGGTTAAACAAGTTTTTCATTTTATTAATTTTCTATTATTGTTGTTCTCTCTCTCTCTCTCTCTCTCTCTCTCTTTCTCTCTCTCACACACACACACACAAAATTTCTTTTAATATTTTATTATTATTTATTTATATATTTAAATTTTTATTTGTGTCATTAAGTAATTTATTTTTATTTTATTTTTTCTCTAATTTAATGTATTATTATTTTATGATTTCAGTTATGTTATCTATAGTTATTTACACTTTCCTTTATTATACATTCATTTTTTTAATTTTCATTTTCCATGCTTTGATTTTTATTTAAATTATTATTACATATCATGAGGTATTTTTAGTTATAGATTTTTTATATTAGTTTATTTATATTAAGGAAAAAGAAAAACTAAATGAATAACTAAAATGAGCTTGAATCTTAATTTAAAAATAGAGCATAAAATATAGAAATTATAAAAAAAAACTCATTACATTAAATGTAACATAGATTGACAATTAGAGAATAATGTATAAAATAGAATAATCTAAGAATAAAACACAAAAGTATTGGAATATAAACTTGATTAGACCTAAATAGTAATTTTATAAGGAAATAAATGTTTATGTAATGTGTCTTAAAGATGAGATAATAATGGCATCCATTTGCTAGAATTATTTTTATAAAAAAAAACTTTTGGGGAAGAAATTTATAAACCATTATGTAATTGTTTAGATATTATCATGCTTCTCTATCATGAGTTATCACCATTAGATTCAAGGTGTATTGCATAATCTATAGTCACTTAAGAAAATGGCATGGCATGAATGGGGATGAATTCTTTTGTTTATAAACAAGCTAAACATCTAAGTTAATGTAATTAGTCAACAAAATCTTAAATTTTTAGGTGCTAGGTCAATCTATACTGATTTGATTAGGAATGAGTGTAATACCCCAAATTGAGTGGAGTTTTATAAAGATTGATTTGGCTACTTATATCAACATGATATACCATCCTTTTAGTGACTTCATCCTAAGAACTCTATAGTTATGCATGCTAGCCGTAGAGTAATTTTAGGATGGGTGATCCTCTTGGAAAATTTTAAAAATTTTATAAAAATTTCTCAAAAAGTGTGTGAGTGAGGACAAAGTGCACTGAAAGGACTCGTATTGATCTACAGGGCCAACCAATCAATCCAAAAGCATATCAAGATAACCCCTCATGTGGTTGTATCGACTCAAGGTGTTACAAAATGATATCAAAGCAAAACTGCAACCACATGCTAAACTTGAATGAGCCAGTCATGCACTTAGCGAGATAGTTCTTGGGATAAAAACTATATTAAGATAGTTATTGATTGAGGTGTAATGAGGACATTGCGTCTTTTAAGTGGGGTTGAATGTGATACCCTAAATTAAGTGTAGTGTTTTAAGGATTGATTTGGCTACTTATATCAACATAGTATACTATTCTTTTGGTGACTCCATCCTAAGAACTCCACAATTAAGTGTTCTAACTATGGAGTAATTTTTATGATGGGATTTGAAAAAAATTTAGGAAGTGTATGAGTGAGGACAAAGTGGTCTGAAAGGGCTCACGTTAATCAGTGGGGCTAAGTGATCAATTCAAAAGCACTCCTAAGTAACCCTCTCATGGTAGTATCAACTTAGCATGTTACAAATAGTATCAGAGTGAAATCATGACTGTGAACTAAACTATGATCACTAAATCAGCTACCTAGCAGAACAATTCTTAGGATAAGCTATATAGAGACAGTCGTGAGTGGGGGATAAAGTGCACTGAAAGAACTTATGTTGATCTGTGGGGCAAGCTGATCAATCCAAAAGCGCTCCAAGGTAGCCCGTGTGGTCGTATCGACTCAGAGTATTACAATGAGCTAATAATGAGTTTGTTTTGTTATATAGATAATAAACTTCATATGCTAGCAAACTGTAGATTTCATTGGCATTATTTGAGTTTTTTGAGCTCCTAAACTATTGATAATAGTGGCATGATTTTAGTTAGTTGATGAAGTTATAGAAGTACAAGCTAAGGGATTTTCCTAAGAAAAAGGTTTTTTTTTTCATTTGTGGGGAGGGAGATTCATTAGTTTATTCAAAAGTTTCTTCATAAAATTCTCAATATAATTTCCCAAATTTTGAAGTGGATAATGGCTTTTAAATGAATTGATATGACTACGTATATGAATAATGAGATCATTCTTTTTTTAAAATATATTATTATAGTTAATTTTGTTTAGTTTAAAATAATTTGAGGATAGGTGCCCTTATAAAAAAATTCTGAAGATATATATGGACAGAGAAAATAAATGTTAAAAAGAACTTGTGTTGATATATGGTGTAGATATTATTCCCAAAACTACTTTTGTAACAACCACAACATGTATTAGGGTCTAAGTTTTACAAACCAACAAGGTGTTACAAATTGTATCAGAGCAAAATTATAACTACGAGCTAGATTTGGTTTGGTTAATCAATTGCCTGGTGGAAAAAATGTTGGGATTGGAGTATACTAAAATAGTTGGTTATCTGATTGCAATGAAATCATTGCCCTTTTTGAGTTAGGGACCAAAATTGTGAATCTAAGATGAGTGAAATCAATTTTTTTTGAGTGCATGTCCATGGTTAAAAAAGATTAAAAAAAGATTAATATTAATCTAAGGGATTACATAACAATTACTAAACAACTCTATTAAAAATCCACAAGTTTAAGGTAAGAAAGAAAAAAAGGCAAGCGAAACACTTCAATAAAAAAAGTTGCAAAAAATTAGGATCATAGGCTTTCTATGGATATACCTAGATTATATACTTAGAACTAGTTTCCTTTCCAATTATAGTCTTTTTATTCTTAAGCAAGAAAAATAATTCTTATGTGTGACTTGGTAAAGGCTCCTTGGACAAGGTCTTACTTTATTTTATCCTACTAATTATTAGGGTGTATATTATCTCAACTCTATTTATGATTTATCAAATAATATTTTATTTTAATAATAATATAAAACTAATGACAATAACTATAATAATGATAATAATAATAATAATGGTAATAAAAATATATTAATTAAGATGCTTATAATAATTAAATAATAATATAATGATTTTTCAATTAAGAATAGATAAATTGAAATAGGTAGAAGAGATTAGGTCCTATCCTAAGCCTAAAACACAATTAATACCCATAGAAAATATATCATTTCATATCAAAGTAGTGGGAATCACATGTAGGATTACTGATAGATGAGATTTATATGTTATTTTGCTAAGTAAAAATGTCATTTATTCCTCATTACTTTTATAACATGTAATCTTTTCTCGAGTTTTTCTCTTTTGGATAGATTTTGCAGGAAAAGATAAAAATGAAGAAATTCAAAGGAGAAATCGATGGAAAGAGAAAAGGCAACAAAGAACACATCAATAGATATGGAATCAATGGAAGAAAAGACTGGAAATGAAGAATATATATCAAAGGGAAGATTGTGTTGAAATTTCAGGAAGAAATAATGAAGGAACAAGAAACACGGCCCCCCCGTGTTTCCTAAACACGGCCCGTGTTTTTCTATCAGCACACAAATTTCAGCACTTAAAATTCAGCATTTGGCCGAGAGTTCAAGGAAAAACACGGGGGTCCCGTGTTTCCTAAACACGGACCGTGTTTTTCTCAAATTCTGTAACCGTTCGCGCAACGTTTCCCCGATATATTTCTAAAGTTTGAACATTCGAAAAGTGGTTCGGGGGAGTTCGAGAATGGGACTATCTCTTTCTCTCTATACTCTCTAGATACCACATGTAATTTGTAATTCCAATTCTCTTTCTCTCCATTGTATTCAATTGAACAATCAACAATCTGCAATTCAATTCGATAAGTTCTTCTCCATTCCTCTTTTAATTGCAAGTTTTGATTTTTGATTGAATGCAATTCAATTCTCTTTGTTGCATTATTATTTTTCTTATGTTTGGTGTTTCATTGTTAATTTATTTATAAGCATTGATGTTAATTATAGATTATTGCATTTAATTGTGTGTTATTGCAATTATGTAGATAGTATAAGGTAGGAGGATTTGATGACGGAATTAGGGTTTCGGATATGATAACGTATTTTGAATTCATGATTTTAAATTAAATTTAATTGAATTGATGGACGGAATTGAATGATCTCGCATCATAGATTAAGAATTTAAACTAATTAGACTGATCACCTATCTAGTTTAGATCTTAATCTACGCTAGGATAACGAAATTAGCACGTAATTGTTAATTAACGTTTCCAGAGTAGCAAAAGATTAATTATTAATCTTGTCCATTAATTCGTTCGATTGCATGATCCGAGCTTGTGTGATTATGGTCGTAGTTGACTGCTTTCCATTCGTAATGCTGCCATTAATTGAATCTAGTGTTCTTAACCTAGGTTATTAATTGGTTAGATGATAAATTGAGAGCTTATTCAATTTATTAGAATTAAGAGAAGGCAAAGAGATGAATTATTATGAGTTTCTACAGGTCAACGTTAAATCATTTAGAATCTTTCGTTTCTCCAAGATTATTTGATATCCTAATTCCATAATCAATGCCTTCCTGTCCTTATTAGTTAATTAGTGAGTACAATGTTTTATTATTTATCCATAGTTTAGATATTGATGATAGAATTATACGTTATTGCATAACCGGGGTTTTAACATCGATTACAGAATTATTGATTATATTCCATTCCTTGTGGGTTCGACTCCTTCTTGCCATATACTACGTATTTGGAAATTAGGATTTATTTATTAAATTTGTTGTGCATACGACAGTGCATCAAATTTTGGCGCCGTTGCCGGGGAATGGCAATTATAATCTTTATTTCTGTTTTTGATGTTGTTTCTATATATATAGTAATGTGTTTGCATACATGTGTCTTGTTTTCTAATTATGTGATCTTGTGTTTGTTTGTGTCTAGACAAGAAGTGTTAGATTTGATTTATTCATTCATTAGGTAACCAAAGTAATGGGACTAAATTGTTTTATAAAGGTTATTTTTGAATCATAATACTGATTTGATCACCATCTTCCTTATAAACAGAAATTGAGATTGAGATTGTGATAGTGGTGAAGGAAAGAAAGTTAGAATGGTTAGGAATCAATCCATGCATTAATTATGAATGAGATAAAATGAAATTCAAAATTGGTGGATATAACATTGTGAGCGCTTGAGCCTAACCTTTGGATACATTGCTTATCCAAAATATATTTTTCTTTTGTGTGTGTTCTCTAATGATATGTGAAACTAGAATTTGCCATTAGTTCTCTTCAAGACTGCATAGAACTTTAGGATATTTGAAAATGATAAAGGCACTCTTCTTTCTTTGTTAGCTACATGACCAAATAGCTCACCTGGACAATTGTTATCCATTGCATAAACCCTTTGAGCCTAAAGCCTTATACTATTGATCTAACCTTTATTAACAACTAATCTCCATATGTATTTTCTTTCCTTACTCTATAACTAGTGGAGCAAAAATATTTTTAAGGAGAACTTTTGTTTTGTTAATAAGGTGAAATCTAAGTATGGGGGTGTGGATATCATAAAAAAAAATGGAGGAAGTGGCTAAGAATTTTTCTTCTTAAAAAAAATGAAAAAAAAAAGAAGAAGAAGAAGAAGAGAATAAAATTTCATGTCTTTTGATGTTATTTGGTCGAATAGAAGGGTGTTAAGATAAAAAAAAAGTTAAATAAAAAGGGGGGAGGTGAAGTAAAGGAAAAGAGGAGGAATTGTTATTTAATTGAAATAAAGAAATTGCTTCTCTAGTTGGTAGAGTCTAGCTACAATCCCAAAATTCCATCCCACCTTAGAACCCTAACCCCATGACAACCAAATTTCAAGACCTTTTGATTCCGATATACTTTAGTTCTTTTCAGTGGTGGCGAATTGAGAATAATGGCAAACATATGGGCGATCATTATCATTTGGAGAAGATTTGAGAGTAAACACATCATACCCTATACACATAAGAGTGAGCGTTTCCACATCCCGAAAGTAAGAATCTACCAATTTAAATTTCATTAATCTTAATCTAAATTTGCATGGTGAGATACTAACTATATTAACTCTCATTCCCTAACCACTTAAGCATTTGATAAGACTGTTTATAAGGTGTGTTAGATGTATGATCCAAAATATTTTCAACATTGTGATTTTATGATTCATAAGTGTTTTAAGTCCCAATGCATTGTTAAACTCTATGAATGAATAAATCCAATCTAATATTTCTTATAGTTTAGAACTTATCTCATTTGTAATCCTTGATGTTTCTTTTGTGCATGACATGATGTTGCTTGAGGACAAGCAACGATTTAAGCATGGGGGTATTTGATAGATGAGATTTATATGTTATTTTGCTAAGTAAAAATGTCATTTATTCCTCATTACTTTTATAACATGTAATCTTTTCTCGAGTTTTTCTCTTTTGGATAGATTTTGCAGGAAAAGATAAAAATGAAGAAATTCAAAGGAGAAATCGATGGAAAGAGAAAAGGCAACAAAGAACACATCAATAGATATGGAATCAATGGAAGAAAAGACTGGAAATGAAGAATATATATCAAAGGGAAGATTGTGTTGAAATTTCAGGAAGAAATAATGAAGGAACAAGAAACACGGCCCCCCCGTGTTTCCTAAACACGGCCCGTGTTTTTCTATCAGCACACAAATTTCAGCACTTAAAATTCAGCATTTGGCCGAGAGTTCAAGGAAAAACACGGGGGTCCCGTGTTTCCTAAACACGGACCGTGTTTTTCTCAAACTCTGTAACCGTTCGCACAACGTTTCCCCGATATATTTCTAAAGTTTGAACATTCGAAAAGTGGTTCGGGGGAGTTCGAGAATGGGATTATCTCTTTCTCTCTATACTCTCTAGATACCACATGTAATTTGTAATTCCAATTCTCTTTCTCTCCATTGTATTCAATTGAACAATCAACAATCTGCAATTCAATTCGATAAGTTCTTCTCCATTCCTCTTTTAATTGCAAGTTTTGATTTTTGATTGAATGCAATTCAATTCTCTTTGTTGCATTATTATTTTTCTTATGTTTGGTGTTTCATTGTTAATTTATTTATAAGCATTGATGTTAATTATAGATTATTGCATTTAATTGTGTGTTATTGCAATTATGTAGATAGTATAAGGTAGGAGGATTTGATGACGGAATTAGGGTTTCGGATATGATAACGTATTTTGAATTCATGATTTTAAATTAAATTTAATTGAATTGATGGACGGAATTGAATGATCTCGCATCATAGATTAAGAATTTAAACTAATTAGACTGATCACCTATCTAGTTTAGATCTTAATCTACGCTAGGATAACGAAATTAGCACGTAATTGTTAATTAACGTTTCCAGAGTAGCAAAAGATTAATTATTAATCTTGTCCATTAATTCGTTCAATTGCATGATCCGAGCTTGTGTGATTATGGTCGTAGTTGACTGCTTTCCATTCGTAATGCTGCCATTAATTGAATCTAGTGTTCTTAACCTAGGTTATTAATTGGTTAGATGATAAATTGAGAGCTTATTCAATTTATTAGAATTAAGAGAAGGCAAAGAGATGAATTATTATGAGTTTCTACAGGTCAACGTTAAATCATTTAGAATCTTTCGTTTCTCCAAGATTATTTGATATCCTAATTCCATAATCAATGCCTTCCTGTCCTTATTAGTTAATTAGTGAGTACAATGTTTTATTATTTATCCATAGTTTAGATATTGATGATAGAATTATACGTTATTGCATAACCGGGGTTTTAACATCGATTACAGAATTATTGATTATATTCCATTCCTTGTGGGTTCGACTCCTTCTTGCCATATACTACGTATTTGGAAATTAGGATTTATTTATTAAATTTGTTGTGCATACGACAGTGCATCAATTACTTGAGAATGGTTTTGGGTGTTCAAACTTTCATAAGCATAAATTATTTTTTAACTATGTTTAGACAACCATAAAAAAATAAAAAAAGTTTAATATTCATTTTTTTAAATGTGCTCTTTAGGGAACATGGTAGAAATACTAAAAGTAACATAAAGCTAGTATTTAATAACACTAATTACTAAGTATATGTACAATTCATAACTTAATTATGCTTTTATAAGAAATAAATGAAAGTCTATATTTAGGTGAGAGTTTTATATTCAAATATTTTTTTCAACCACTTTATTTTAAATTATTTTTAGTAAATTTATTTTTTAAATAAAATAAAACAATCAATAAAAATAATTGACAACGTTATCAGTTTCTCAACCACCTTATGCACATGTTACAAAAACCATTCTATATTTTAAAAATGCTAATAATATTCCTATGGATCATGGTTAAGAAACTAAAAATAAAAATAAATATCTTTCAATAGCATCTATCCACTTATGTATTTAAAGTGCGTTTCTAAATTAATATCATTTTGAAAATAAAATTAAATATTTATGAATAGCTCTAAAAACTATTGTTAGCAACATTGTTATATATATATATATATATATATATATATATATATATATATATATGTTATTTAAAATATGAAAGAATGAAGGTAATTTGTTGTACTTACTACTTTTACATGATACTTAACGTACGGATATTTATCCATAATTTTTTTAAATAATAAAGTAAAACAAGGCCAAGATGTATTTATTATGAAATAAATTAATTAATTCCATATATTTTCATTAGTATTTTAAATTTTAATTTTGGGTGGAGAAAGAAATTATATTAATTTGGAGTAATAAAAAAGGTTAACGAGAATAACCTCATGTGCACCATAGGTATAGTAATATATTGTGATAGTATTTAGTAGCTAGTAATTAATTGGGCAGTGAATGATAGGGATATATTAAATTAATGATTAATTGGTATAGATTTGAGAGAAATATTTTAAACAAAAAGTCAAATTTAGAAGATTGGAATTTCCATTTGTGTTATATGTTCACTAGTTTGTGATCACGTGTGAAAAATATAGCATATTTTAAAGTATTAATTAAAAATTATTCATTTTTTATTAAATATATTTCTAATATTAAATTGAGTTAATTACATTATAAGTTCATCAGATATTTTTTTTCACATTTAGATTTTTTTTGGTACAAATCAGGTCAAATTTTAAACTAGTTTCTCTATTATACTTTTTTTTAATTATAACAAAGGTATTTATAGATTTTTTTTACCACAAATTATTTAATTTTAATGTATCTCTCTCTATAATCCTTTACATCAGTAATATCAATCATGTAGAAATACAAAATCTCCCACTAATATACAATATATATGTATATATATAGACACATGCATGTTTAAAAATACTATTTACGACATGTATTATATATTACATGTTCCTCAAAGATACTATATATACATATTCATCAAAGATTTTATTTACTACACATAGACGTGAAAGATAATCTACATTATACCTTCAATAAGAGTATAATATACTATATATTGCAGATTGTATATTAAAGATATTATGTACTATATATTTTACCATGCTTGTCAAATTAACATAAAAAAATCTATAAAATGAAAGTCACTAACTTTATTTATCATGGTCATAACATTAAATATCTCATCTTATTATACACGTTACTGTCTAAATGTAGAAGATATGTTTTACATGTCTCATCATAGAGCTAAGGAAATTCTACAAGATCTCAACAAGAGTTTCAGTAGTGCTCATATGATAAATGAGAGAATTGACATAGAATTATTAGGAGAGATTCATGAAAGAGAAATATTTAATTAATTGCAGTTTGTTAAAGTAAAAAAACTGCATAATTAATTTAATATGGTAAAATAAATTAGGAGGATAAGTTGATCTAAAAACCGATATGATATACATATATATATATACTTCAACCCTATAATAGAATGATAAGTCAAAACGAATCTATTGTAATTTTCTCTATTAAATTATGATTTGCACTTGTTTTTAAAATTTAAGATACTAAAATATTTTAACTATGTGGATGAAAATTAATTAAACTAATGTTTCATATTTTTGAGTAAAAAAAATAGAATTTATTGGAGTCCCATTATTATTAATAATGTTTATTGTTTATCAATATTGAATAATGTGTATTAATTCATCATAAATAATCAAATTTATTTTAACTAACTTACCATTATTGAGGTAAAATCAATATCCATTAAACATAATCAATTACTTAGTATCTCACATAATGATCATTATCTAAGTAGAGTACAAGTTTCCTTCTGGATAAGTAAATTCGTATTCCAATTAGTATTTTTGAATCTATTACAACTAAATTAAATATAGTTTGCATTGATTATACGATGCTAATTAAGATTTTTCAGTTCATTATTATTTATTAATTGACATTAGTTACGCTAAATAAATATAGTAAGTATTAGCCATTAAATTTTTATTATCTATTCAAAACTTAATAATAAAATTTTTGGATTATACATTGATTGACTAATTAAAATTATACTACATAATCGATTGAAAGATGTTAATATCTATTTATTAATTTCAAGAATGACAATTGAGTAACAATTTATTTTTTCAAACAAATATAATTAGAGAGAAACAAAAAAATGATAGAGCATAACATGGATCTAAATTTCAAAATATTAATTAATTAATAGCCAATATAAATATAAAATATAACTTTATAATTGTAGATTTTTTTTTTTGATAATTCGTTTAACACTTATCAAAAGGTATAGCCTCTAGATGATATCAATGAGACACCAAAAAGAAAAAGAAAAAAACCTCTTCCTAAATGAAAAGAAAAGCACCCAAAATGAAAGATTACCATGTAGAGGGAAATTCCTGTGCTTCCTATCGCAAAATCATGGGCAACGAACTGTAAGAGGATACAACCAGAGAGATACTCAACTCAATAGTGACCTGTTAATTTCTTCAACAATGACCATGGCATGCTCTAACCCATTGAAGCTTGGTGCAACTCGGCCATAACAAATCAATCCTAACACAACCAAAACACCAATTTCATGGTACAATGACAACCTAGGAGTCCACAGAGTCACAATTGGAAACCCATGTTGATCTCTCATTAAGAATAATAATTTTTGGCCTAAAGGGAGAGGCAAAAATTTTAGATTTGGTCCAAAATATTATGCATAGCTTCACTAACATTATGTTACCCTCAATTTTGATCTTCTTGTGGTTGAAGATGCAGTTATTCCTTTGATCCCAGATATGCTCTAGCATTGCTAACAAACACACATTAAACAACATTCTTCTAAACATACCTCAAATGGCTCTAATCTACACATGAAATTCATCATTAAGGGTAGAAGGCACCCCCATGATATGTCCCACCATTAAACTATCCCATCCAAGATTTTATAAGTGATTAAACAATGCAAGAAAAGGTGATTTGCATTTTCATTTTGTTGCTTTCAAAATGGTCAATGGTTCTCATGTGAGATAATTCTCAGCTTTCTCAATTTATCACTAATTTTTAACTTATTTTGGATAGCAAAATCTATAGTTTCCACCCTTGGAGGGACAATTACCATCCAAAAGTTTATAAAATCACAATCATTTTGTTGTGTGTCACATATATCATCAAAACATGGGTAGCATCAGGATTTCACCAAATAAATATCTTCCTCAATTAACTTCTAAATCACTCTATATTCACTACATTGATCTAGAATGTTAAAATCTAAATTTCTCATAAAAATCCTTTTCTAAAGTCTCCCCACACTCATAAGGGGCATACGCAACATTAAATTTCATCTCCAAATAAGGCCATTCTAAAATCCCATCTTCTTAACACTCATATTATGATGTAAAGAGATTCTATAAAGCCTTGGGAATCTAAATTTCAAGGTTGCCTCACCCACATATGTATTCAACTAGAAGATAAAAGAGCTACCGTCACCTAAAATTTTCACCATACTATCCTTGATCAAGATTTTTAGCCTTCTATTACATGTACATAAGTTAGTAATGTATTTATATGGCCCTTTATTAGCTAAATTCATCATTTCTTGGATGTTATCGTCCTACTTCAAGTTATATATTTTTTTGAGTGTTCCCTTCCATAAGGATGACTCATTTAAATAAAATCACCACCACCACTTGAAAAAAACCCACATTCTTGATAACAAGATTATAAGACGTAAATCTCTAATACTTTTAAGTCTCTATATAAATTTCCATTTTACCAACAAAAAATATTTACTTGATTCATACTTAGTCCAAAAGAAGTGGCATTGTAAAGCTATAGTGATGTGTAAGATATTGATGATTATCTTCACAATTGTAGGATCTTTAGAAATATATTGAAATTCAACAAAGTTGACTTGAGAAAAGAAGAATTTTAAGTTGTACAATTGGAATGTTTGGTTTTAATGCTTTTATTTGATCTATTCCAAGATCAAATGCACTTCTAAAGAGAAATCTCTCATTTCTCTAGAGAATTATTCCTAAATTTTATTCCTCACTTAAGAGAAAGCTAAGATGTTGACTCTTGCTCCTTGATGCATTGAGTTCTTTATTTATTCCTCCATCAACTCCCCTTAATTAAGCTAACCTAAGTAAACAAGAGTTAAACCAACACATGTTTATATGGTATACAAGATGAGTTAAAAGTACAATGAAAATATATTATAAAGATTATATAAAATATTAAGGCTACATAAATCTTAATTATGATAATACATGAAATAATCAATAATCAAGCTTTATGTCTTCTAGTTTTATCTCTCATGCAACTTTGTAACTCTTAAATTGTAATTATCTTGCATAATAGATATTATTGGTGAAGTCCTATTCTTGAAAACATATATAATACTTGAAAGAATCACTTAATGAAATACTATTAGCAGGATTATAAAGGTGTTCAAGATTTCCTAAAATAATTAGTATTACCTCTTGAACTTTAACTTGAGAAGAATCAAATGGAAATGCTCCTACATCATTCTCCCATTGTGAAGAAGGATTTATCCTCAAATTAACATCACTATAATAAGGAGATTAATTACCATTGTTAAAATTCCTAGAAATACCTCCATAGGATTATGTTAATTCTAATTCATAAGCATTATTTCTAAATTTTCTTAAGATTTTCAAAGGCCCATCTTCTCTTGCAATTATTTTATACTTTCTAAAGTTTGGAAAATTTTCTTTTCTTAAATGCAACCATAACTAGTCTCCCATTGAAAATATTAGTATATTTATATTTTTTTAGCTTGGTTTTGGCATTTGGCATTAGATTTCTCAATATTATTCCTTATTTTTTCATGACTTTTTTAAAAAGAATTCAACTCTTTCTTTAGCATTATAATTTTTAATATCACATTTTTTCGATGATAATATATCAATAGATAAATAAGGATTAACCACTACCATTGAGTGAATTTTTTCACTTTATCTATCATACTCACATGTGTCTTCTTACCAATAGAGAGAGCCTAATATTAGAAAACCAAAAACTATCATTTCTCTATAATCACATCTTCATTTCTATTTAGCCTACAAAACTTAGTCACAACACCTTTCAAGTATGTAAAAAAAAACTTAATGCTTCTTTGGATACAAAACCTTTATCAATAGAACCTTCTAGCTGAGCATGATTATGAATATACTCCTTAAACTCCTTTAACTTCCTTTCAATCAGAGACATCCATCTCCTATAAGTTAGTCCACTGAGTCTTACCTCATTAGGTAAGTATCTTAGTGGGTGAACCATGACACGAAAAAGGGATAGATGAAATATATGTTCCATCTTACATAGGATAAGCATAATATTTTCATATAATTTTTCTAAATCATCCATGTAATATTTCCTTGCACATATTTAACTACATAAGTTACTCAATTTGATAATGGTGTTGCTTATCTGTGTGATGCATAATAATTATTAATAGATGTTTCATCATGAAATAATGGTCATGTAAATTCAACCTATTTAGTCTACTATCAAGAACATATTCCTCAAATTACCTACAAAACTATCAGAAAACTCTGTATCCCTTGAGAATTTAGGGAAGGTTACCTTATCATGCGAAGAAAGCATATACTATACAATAGGATTTATTGACTTATTCCCATCATAATAAAGATAAAAGATCATGCCTGATGTTCATATCTACTATGTTACATCTCCCATTATCAATTTCCTTTGTATCAATAATAAAAATTAACATCACAATCAAAATAGAGGAAACATTCTTCATAGTATACATATCACCTAAATTATGTTTAAGCATGCTCATAGAAGATGATCTTCATTTTCAAATTCATCTCATTAGTACCTCTCTTCTTCTTACCATAATACTTCTAAATACTTCTTAAATGTGTGATCTTGTATGTGGCATAAGTGAATCAAAATGTCATTTGCCAACAACTTTTGAGGTGAACTTCTTTTATCAACCTACCCATTAAATAGTTTGTTTTTCTAAGTCGGATGATTGGTGGGAAGCAATCATTGATGGCCAATGTATACTATCTCACTAATAAATCTAACATATGGGGTACATTTATAACAATTATGGCATGCAAGATAGCCTTAACCTATCCATCTTGAAAGATGTGATTGAGTAGAAAAATCATTAATAGTCCATAATGACATTATAGTCACTTTAAACACTTTATTCTGGAAAAAAAATATCATGTATCAAATCCTAACACTCACAAAGTTTTCAATTCATCAACCAATGGCTTGAGAAATACATTAACATCCATCTTAGGGCCATGAAAAAAGGGGATTAAAAAGTCAACATAAAAAAATAGATCTTTTATGAATTTCCACAAGGGTAAGTTATATGTGGTCATAATTATCGATTACATGCTATAATTTTTGGCCCTGTCAAATGGACTATAATCATCAAATGTCAACCCTAAATAAACACTTAGAGGATCTATAGCAAAATCTAGATACTCCACATCCAAAAAATCCCATTTTTGTCTATCAATAGGATGTCTTAGCACCCCGAATCCTTTTAACACATAGTTAAATACAATATTATATCTTTAAATGTGTTTGTAAGTATACAACCCCTTAAATCCTGGCATCAACCTCTTTCTTTCACTTTATACCTTCATCAACCCATCAAGAGGTACCACACATTGGAAAACTATCTCTGTCAACATTTACCTTTCAAAAATGGGCACAATCAAACTTTCACACGTGAATCAATTCATAACCTAAAAAAACGTGCTCATTATTTTCCTAACATTGTAATAGATCTAGATAACTTATTTCCCTACAAAATATCCTTTTTCAGTAATTTTCATAGTCTATAAAATGAATTAATACTCTACTTGCTCAATACCTTATGATGCATTTACTTTACTAAAAAGTTCAAAGAAAAGAAGTTATTACGTCTTAGATATGATTTTATCTCCATATCCTAAAATAACTCTATATAATATTAATCTCTACCATTCCCCAAATCACCATCTAAAGACATGTCATCATCTCTATCAATCAATAAGTCACCACCTAAGGTGTCATTGTCATTCATGTCATATGAATGAGCCTCATAACTACCACCTAACAAATCACCCTAAATATGTGTCATCTTATCTCCTCTCTCCTCCTCTATTAACACCAATTTAGTTTCACAAGCTCAAAGCATAGTAATCCCATCCAAAATCTCATTGGACCTATAATTTTTCAAATTCATCTAACTTTGATTGATTATCATCTTATTTATTATATTTATTTAAAGTAAATTATTTTCACCCATCTTATTGATAAGGAAATTTAGCATCCAATAATACTATTATCTCATTGTGTGTATAATTGATACAAAATTTAACCAAAATACAATTATTATGTACAACAACAAGACAAAATATGGGTCTAACATCTAATAAGGAACCTGAATACAAAAAGTCCTAATAAGGCTAGTACAATCCAAAATGCCTCATGAGGATCAACTTCTAGTTTCACCGTAAATGCTTTTATTCACCACCAATGCCCATAGTAACATTTGATGACCAACTCTTAATCACCTCATGAGTCCACCATTCTCGTAAAATCATCTATTCTCCTAATTCTTCAAAAGAAGGTCCATCCACCTTTAATGAATCACTAAGATAATTGAGGTATACATTGTTGGTATCCCATGAAGAGACCTCCACTCATCATTAATTATTAACAACTCCCTAGATATCTAACCATAGTTCCCCATAAAATATTCAACCTTAATAAGTTTAGGATATGGAACACTAGTGACAAATAAATAGATTTCTAGCTCTTGCCTCTAACTATAACACCTTCATTTTTTTCGAAACTAACTAGAAAAATGAGGAAAAATATATGTAGAAGCTATATACAATGAGAGTATTACCATCAAAACTAGTGTAAGTAGATGCCAATGTCCCACTCATACTAGCATCTAAGGCTAATTATAATAAAAAAGCACACAAAACTCTATTTTTAACTCAAGATAATATAAAATATAAATTTCTAGTAAACACATTGGAAATAAAAACCAAATAAAAAGAAAAAAACGAAAATATCAATGATAAGAAAAACGTATGAAATTAGTTATTAAAAGAAAATGACAATAAGGAATTCCTTAAAAATAACCACCGCTCTCTCTTTTCTCCACTATGCATATCATGAACACTTTAAACAGGTCCACACTCAATCTATACTTGGTCATATGCTCACCGAGTATATCATGGATCATCATAAACCCATTTAAAATGTGGAATAAGTTATGTAAGGAAAAAAACTAAGTAACACATTAGTATAATGGAATATAATATAGACGTATATATATATATATATTATGTAAGGAAAAAAACTAAGTAACACATTAGTATAATGGAATATAATATAGACGTATATATATATATATATCAAATGTTTTATTTATTCCCATTTGGTTTTCTTATATGATTTGATATATATATATATATATATATATATATATATATATATATATATATATATATATATCGAATCATATAAGAAAACCAAATGGGAATAAATAAAACATTTGATCATTAATCTTTACTTTAGATGATCACGTCCTCTAATTATTTAAGTTGGTAAGCCAATTAGGGGCAACCTAATGAAATAAAGTCTAAAGACCTATTGCCAACCACTAGAGGATTAGAAACCACGCCTAGATTATCTTAGTGGACATAGTCCAAAGGAGATAATAAAAGTCTAAACACCTATCACTAATCATAGAAGGACTAAAACTCACACATGAGAAATCCCAGTGGATGTAGTCCAAGGGGGATAATAAAAGTTCATAGACTTACCACCGACCATAAGAGGATTAAAAATCACACATGGGTCATCCTAGTAGATATATTCCAAAGGGGATAACAAAAGTCCATAACAAAAATCCAAAGACCTATCACCTTGGTCCTCTTGAACTTAAGTGTGCACACCCCTTAATAGGGTCTAAAAAAGCTTATAGAGTAGACAATAAGCCTTAACTAGACATAACTGACAAATAAATGAATATCCACAAGATAAAAGAAAAAGGTTATTACTAATCTCCAACTTTAAGAGACTAACCTTGAAGGACCTAAAATCCTACTTGTGCCCTATAAAGTATTAATGCCTTATTAAGGTGATCATATAATGCACATAAGCAACTATTCTTCATTAAATCTCTTTATTTTATTATCTATTATGTAAATATGGAAACTTTCTCAAATATAAAACTCTCCAAAAAAGATAACTTTCCAAAAATAGACAGGTCTAGCTAGAATAACTAGCTTTCTATATCCAACTCAGATCTTTAACCAAAATGTGGAAACCACACGTATATTAAAATATCATGCTCTATCAACCTAGGTTAAAGATTAACATTTAGTGTTAACATAACCACCAAACTAAATATTGGTTAAAAATACACCAAAAAATTAGCTTTGTGAGTTATACTAACTTTCCATATTCAACCAATCCTTACTATAACCCATTATGTTTTCTATGCATAAAGACAAATTAAAAACAAATACTTTCTATGAAAACTAGACTTATAGGGCTTCAATTTGATATATAATCTGATTGGTTAACTCTCATTATTGAATTATGTGTAATTTTTGTAAAATAATGTAAAGTTGTAGCCAAATCGAATCTACTATGAATTTAATATAAAGTCAAATATTATTAGGCTAATCTTATTACATATATGATGTACAAAAATAGAGATATAAAAAGGTATAAAATTATATAATAAATAAAAATTAATACTTTATAGACATCATATTCCACATATATATAATATATGTATATAAAGTTTTCAATACTACCTTATGTAAAATCCGTATATATAGAATATAAGGTCTTCAAGTATGAAGAATAATCGTATGACACCAAAATAACTCTAGGATTTGATGATATGAAAAGAATAATTATTCCTCCTACTTAAATGAAGAACAAGAAACACAAAAATTGGATCTTGAATATATAATCTTGAAGTTGGTTTAATATTTTTATGAATAAATTGAAACTCTTCATGAATTGGTTCAAGATATGAAAAACATTAATGGGATATATAGAACATAATCCATGGCACAATAGGAGAAATAAAAATGTAGGATTGGCTATTAGGGTTTAGTATAGGCTTACATGATCATTTAGAATAAAAAGATATAATAAAATTGGATACATAAGATACCATCAACATTAATTGTTATTTTTCACGAAGTTAAGTATAGATATTGGGAAAAATTTGTAGATATTGAATTTATATTTCTAATGTAGAAAGAATCGTTCAATTTCATTATTAAATGAAAACATTATGGCTAAATTAATAAATTTTGGTCTATTTAACTATAAATTTGGAGAAACGATATAAAGAAAGATAAGTCATATAATATCATTTAAGATAATTAGTAGCTAATAATTAAAAATAACAAGGAACAAATAAAATAATAAAATTTTATCATATATCACCCAAAAAATGTCTCTCTCCAAAATATTTTAACTAACTACAAAAATAATGTAAGAATTAATCATATGAACACATAAAGAAACTTTCATATTAATAAATTTAATATTACTAAATAATTAATTAACAAAATATATTTGAAATAAAAATGTTATAGCACCATATGTCACTCATAAGGTATACATCTTATTATTTTGATAACTTACTCTCCTTTTTCCAAAACATATTTGTTTAGAAAATTCCCATTTTAAACTTTCACTATTTTATGCAAAATGATGGTTTAAACGAACAATTTAAATTGTAGGAAAAGTAAATCTACTAAGTGATAATCTTTAAAATACTTTCAAAAAATTATCACATGAAAATAACATTTTCCTAAAAGTAGTAACTTTAAGGTTACCAAAAGCATTCTAAAATAGTGGTTTTCTTTTTTCTTAAGACTTCTAAAATTAAAAAGAAAATTTTATCTTAACATTAAAATGAATAAAATACTATAACTGTAATGTAATTTCAATTACAAATATAAGGTATTAAATCATCATAAATGATTAAAACAATGATTAAAAAATAAAAGGTTTAAAATTATAGGGTATTACACTAACCATTATTGTATAGTATCAAGGTTTGTATAAGATAATATGACTTGAAATTCTATGGTTCCAAATACAAACCTCTCTTTTCCATACGATATAGCACATCATGGACCCCATCTTATATGGTACCTAATATTCCTAGATAAAGACATCCTAATTTAGTGTATAGGGTATGGGTGTGGAAACTGATATATCATAGCACCTATGAAAAGGGTATAAGATTACAAACCTTCATATCAATGTTCAATTTTAAATTGATATTGTCTTTATTTCATTTATTTTCCATTAATAATTAATCTTAAAGACCCTTAACAATTTATTATTCAATATTCTTAATTATAATTGTATTATATATATATATATCCAGTTGTCATCTCCGTGACTATATCGCTCATGTGTCCATTTCACTCACAAAGTTTCCTTATTTTCTATGAATTTATAGATATATATTAGTGTGCTAGATCTATTTGTAATTACCCCAAATTTCACTCTTGAAAGCTTTCATTTAAAATAAAAATATATTAAAGCCAAGGTAGAAAATGAAAAATATTAATGCCACACCTAACATAAGATAGATGCACAGAATCTATCTAATGTTAGATGGAAGGATAAAACCTATCCAACTAAAGTTGAAACTTCATTTAAACTCAAAGAAGGAGTTATCCAAAGGTGGATGGAAAGCAAACAGTTTCACTAAGCTAAGATAAGGGAAACTAAAATTAGGTTACAACACCAACAAATTTTCAATACAACAATTGCAAATCCCCAAGCTACATAATAAAATCAAAGATAAATCTCCAAGAGATAAGACTCTTGGTAGCCTAACTATCTTAAAGCCCAAATCTTCAACCAAATAGTATTAACATTTGATCTCAAACCTATATGAAAGTTCTACTCTCCACCATTAGTAGATCATCACAAGACATATTCAACCAAGGTAGTATCAGTATAAATCTAGTACTGAGTAAATAAAAACTACCTAACTTATAAAGAAAACATAGTACACATAAGGGCATGGTAATCTTTAAATTACAATACTCATGCTCAAATATACATGTGATACACATATCATCCATATTATACACCAACTCATACAATTTCATGAAGTATATATCATAACATTAATCATTTATCCAATAGGTATAAAGGAAAGTTATACATGAAATGAATATAGAAAGATACATATTTAATAACTAGAGTAGAGTATGCTAACATAGAATATCATAGTCATAATTATTAAAGGTATACATGAGTACATGTGATAACATATGATAAAACATGCAATCATAGAATCATACTTGTAAGCATAATATTGGATGATACAACAAATGGGTATGAGTATATAATACAACATGAAATCATGTTGAATAACACAACTATCATATAATATAGCATTCTGCACATAAGGTCTACATGCGAATATAATAATAGACCATGCGATAACAAGATAAGAACAATCATCATATAGTAGAAAAATTGTAAGGAAGATAGCTAAGCAACATGCGTAGGATGATGGAATATAAATTCTATGAATAAAAGAGAAAATTAAATGTTGTATTGAATTATTGTGATTGCACCCATTTGATTATTCTAACTTGAGAATAGAGACTCAAAGAAACGACAATAACTTATTCAGTACTCAAATGGTACTAGTCATAACTAGCCCACTTAGAAATATAACATGACCATGAAATAACATGATATCTAATCACTTAATTAAACATACCCCCTTTTAGGGATGAAATATATTGAGATACCTAAAGAGTAGAAAAATACCTTCTAAACCTAGTAAGACACCTAGGATCATAGAGGAGAAAACACAGGAATGATACTAAGTGAACACCAAACATGAATCTCATAGCTACTCCAAGTGGTACAAGCCCCAGCTAAAGATCTTTCACTTTAAGTGATTAATGATATATTGATATAGTTAACCAAGCATAAATCATTCCCACATAATATCATTTAAATTACTTTTGTCACATAATACAATTATGTAATTACATCCATTCTAATTGTTTTATTGAAACATTGCATACCTTCATTTATCTTATATTGATTCCACGCTCTCTTTTTTTTTTACATGTATACTTTATTTCATACCAATAGTGTTCTCCTTTTCTCAATTGCTAAGTTATGCTAAGGGAATTTATGGCATATTTAGTTGATGTGATCAATCATTATTTTTAGGTGAACAGAAACCTACATCCAAATATTTTTTGTGCTAGAAAAACTATCAATATCAAATGTAATTTACCTCTAATGTTGAGAAACCAGACACTCCATGATTGTAGCCTTTATGTAATTATGTCAATAATGACATAGTCGTATCCAACATATATTGTAGAGAAATTGAGAGGCACCCTTAAGTACTTAAATGGAAATCTTCCTTATCTAAATCCTAATTCTTTTAATATTTATTAATAGCATCTGTTTCTACTCTACTAAGGTATACAAAACTCTTTGTTGAGTTGGCTTGCAATCTTAAAGTAGCATTGAACTCTTAGAGCTTTGCCATTATTACTTTTGTTGAATAGAAGTGTCCTTTGTAGAACACATGTAAATCATTTGTAAAACATAAATTAATGATACCTAATATTTTACACTCTATGTAACACCTAAATCTTAGATACTCCCATTATGTTTTGAACTCTTGATGGAAACAGGTAAAATAGGATCACCTTATCTAAACCCCTAAAAGGTGTATAAAGGCTACCATTTAAATAAATAAAAAGTTGCATACTGGTAAGACACTATAGTATCTAGAGTATAATATGAGTAGGCTAGCCATAGCCAAGACATAACTAATTAATGAATCCCCATAATAATGTATCATACATCTTTCTTAGGTCAACTTTTAGCATAAATTTTGGATTTTTTCCCTTTCCTCCCATACTTCTTAAGTAATTATTGTTTTAGCAGTATGTAATCTCTAATACATCTCCCTTCTAAAAAGGAATTTTGAGAAAAATCTACCATCCCCCCATGTTATGCTTTAATATATTGGTGAAAACCTTTTAGATGATTTTGTGTGCTATGTTGGAACATGTAATAGGTCGATGCTAATCAATAACAACTTGTTATTTCCATCACCTAGTTGTGTGTGGTTGATCATGCCTTTTTTGTTGCAAGGACTAATCTTGAATTTTTTCTCCTTTTTGTCATTCTTGTTGTATTGCTATCTTCATTTAGCATGAAGAAATATTTGTTAGATCTCTATTAAGATATTATTCACCCTTTTCCATACCCTTGTAACTTCCTTCATGTCAATACATAAATTACTAAACTGACTAACAGTAACATGTCTGAGTACTACTTTCAACCATTTCAACTTTATTACCAGCTATAATTATTTAGAACCTTACACTAGAATTTCCATGAATCTTCAATTATTTGAATAAATATTTCAGTGTTCTCTAGAAGTTGTAAAACTTGAATGGTTAAAGCTCTAATGATAGTTGTGTGTGCATTCTATATGGATTTTGTAATGGTCAAAAAGATAATCTTCATTATCTTCTGCATATATAACTAGTTGTGATTCTTTAACCATTGCTAATTTCCCACTGGCCTATCAATCTTACAATACCCTTCTTCCTAATTCTTTATTATTTATCTAGGTTAATATTGGCCCCATGGTTTTAATACCTATTAGACCACACTCTATACACTTCTGAAATTTTATGATATCTATAGCAAGCAATAATCCTCCTTATTTCTCATATGACTTCAACACTATTTTGAAATCACCCATGACCAAATTTTCACCCAATTTGGAATTCAAAGAAATAAGTTGGTTCCATAATTCTCTCCTAGTAACAATATCATTACTAGCATACACTACAGAAAAATGGAACTCTTAATCATTATGCATGGTCAAGGGAAATTGCATTACTTGACTTTTTTCTTTATTTGGTAGAATATTTGATACATGTAGGTTCCAAAGTATTAAAATCCTATCATTTATATGTGAGTAATGGTTTTGAATATAGTTTTAAGTATATAATATTCTCTCTGTTACTTATGTCATATTTTCCTCCTTTACTCATGTTTCTAGAAATCCCACTACATGTATGTTCTTTGATTATATATACTCACCTACTAGTCTTTGTTTTAAAGTTTTAGTAATGGTTATAATGATCAAAATTGAAACAATCATGTGATATTAAAGTGAAAAAATTTAGAATACCTCTAATCACCTTTCCCACCATAATCAATGTCAAACATTAGCTTATTTTCGATTGCTTTATCCTTTTCCTTAGTAGTTATAACAACATCGTTGGAAAAAGATGTTTATATCATAATATTGCCATTTTTTTCCATTATTGAAAGGATTGATGGATTGGTTATAACCTTAAATGGTTTCTTGACCTACCACACTATCCCTCTTTTCTCCTCCCTAATAGGGACTCTATTATGCACAGTATTAGGTTTTTTGCATTACCCTATAGCATGGTAAATTCATTCATGCATAGTATAAAAGTGAGGTATTTATTCATACATGATTCATTACTTACTTATAGTTCCATTAGGTAAACTAATCAACACATGTTCAACAATTTGCAGACTTATATCCACTTCCACAAAAATTTAGGGACATTAGACTCTATATCGGGTTGCAATAAACTTGTTAACACACATGGGGATTCCAACAAAAACTCATATATTAATTAATTATTAAGGGTAAGTTCTAGTAATGTTCTCTAGAGAGACATATTTATCCAATTCTTCCCCTCAAATGGTTTGTTAGGGTTCCACTTCTTAAAGAGTATAGGCCTCACATAAAATAACCAAAATGATTTATCTAATGTATCCATAGAATCATATATAGATTGGAATAAAAAAGTGAAGAAACCCTGGTCATGATGATATCCTAAGGTATCGCAACCAATTTACCCTAGTTCTTTGTTACAAATTTGACCATATTCTAAAAAGATGGCTAGATTCCTATAATTTTTATGACCCTAATATTCCTCCTCATTCTCAATTTCTTAGTCCTTCAGATAGCTTTAATTTCACCATCTACAATCAATCATGGTGTATAAGTTAACTTTAGGACACCATTGTCCATACAATTCTTTATCAAAATTTCATTCTAATTGAGAACATCATGCTCTTTAAGTTCCTCTATTATCTAGAATCTCTTCACTAGTTGTTGTTCATGTTTATTTCAACATTTTGTGATTTGGATTCTTATATCCCATTTTGTATTTCTTTTCCTTATCAATTGTAACTCTTTTATTCAATCTTTTGTTATCAAAACAATTTAATATTTTAATAAAAAATTTCTCTTCTTATTATCAATTGTTGTTCTTAATTTATCCTTAAAAATTAGTGTAAGAATGGTAAAGAAACATGACTTATACTAAGTATGGTACTAACATCTGCATTCTAATGGTTTAGCTTCCATAATCAACAATTTTTAATGAAATTTTCAAGCGCTAAAAATGGGATGTTACATTTAATTTATTTTACTTGTTTACCTAAATGGTAAAATAATTCACCTTTCCAATCCCTTGAGATAAGAAAGATGATTTTTTTTTTACCATTTGGACACTAAAGTAAAAAAATTAATTTTAAATATGATGGCACATTCGTACCTCAATGAAATTATAAAAAAAATAAAGGTTACCCAAAAATATTAAGTTGAATATCAAGATATATACATAAAACTTATCCTAATAAAAAGGGGGGAATAAATTAACAATAACAATCAATAAAAAAGGGGGGACTAAATTTATGATAACAATATAGTAATTTTTTTATTTGACTGATAATGAAATAGATGTGTATAAAAAATATATAATACTTATATTATTGATACAGAATATGTACGTCTAATGATCATAGCTACAAATAATCAACTTTAAGGAGAGATATATGTTATTAGTGTAGCTTATCATGAAATTGGTCACATATTATGAATTTTTTCATCCATTGAAATTTATAAAATATTTAATAAATTATTGATATACTAATTATAATTCCTCGAGTCGATACAACTACAGGGGCTACCTTGGAGTGCTTTCGAATTAATCGGCTGGTTTCACAAATCAACACGAGTCCTTTCAGTGCGCTTTATCCTCACTCATGCACTTTCCAAGAAATTTTTAGAAAACTTCTAAAACATCCTAGGAGGGTCACCCATCCTAAAAATTGCTCCACAACTAACACACTTAACTATGGAGTTCTTAGGATAGAATCACCAAAAGAGTAGTATACCATATTGATATAAGTAGCCATATCAATTCTTGTAACACTTCGCTCAAATTGGAGTATTACACTAATTATATATTTTGTAATTTTTTTGATATTACCTAATGTAGATTAAATAGTTATATGTAGTTATTTTAAATGATTGACTGGATTAAAAACATGTTCATATTAAAGTAGTTCACTCAAATGGTATCAGCACTAGAGTTGCATACATAAATCATTAGGGTTCGATCGCATCTAAGGGTGTAAATTACCCTTTTTTAAAAATAAGATTTAATGATGATGATGATGATGTATTAACCATGACGATAGTGACAGGGAATAATTGTATAGGATTAGAAATGTGCTATTAGTTTCATTTATGTGGAAATCACTCAAAAATATAAATTATGTATGTTCACATGGTTATCAATAATGTATGGGTATTATAAGACAACTTATACTTTCAAATTATTTAGACTCTCTAAAGTAGGGAAAACCTCTTATGACAATTTTATAGCATTGCTTGGATAAAAAAAATGTAGTTATCATAGATTAACCATTTTATGATATAATGAAAAAGTAAATCCTAATAGTGCCTTTTTTATTTATTGCATAACTACAATAAACTATATAAAAGTATTGATTGCTTAACAATAGTAAAAAATTAATATTACCGTCGAGCGATAGAGAATAGGGATTGAGTTGAAAGGTGTGATATATTATGATTAATTTATTCAAGAGTACTAATTATGTATACTTAAATAACAAATGCAGTTATAAAAAAAATTATGCAAAATGTTTGATAAAATATGGTTAATAATAGGATAGATCATATTTCCATATTTTTCAGAAAAATATTTTTTTCTCAAATAATTGGTTTGGTATAAATATTGCTATATTAAAGTTACTATTTTTGAGAAACTAAGAAATAAAAGTATAATGATTTAGCAACCTATTTTCAATTAATAATTAAGATATAAATATAATATTGGCAATATATTATTAATTTGTCAATGGATAAGATGTATAAACAATGGTGGTTTATTGATTGGCAATGAGCTATATTATGCTTGTAGCTTAATATAAAAGCACTTACATGATGACCATTGTGTATGCTAATGCATATAGTTTCTTTTTTTTTGTTCTTTAGTCAATATTAATTTAACAAAAATTTTATAATTATGTAGTTTACATTTTCCATAAGTTTCTTCATTACTTAAATTAGAATAAGTACTATAGAAAGAATTACTTAATGCTCTACATGGTTCTTGTAAAGTTTTAAAGAAATAAAGAGGGAAATAATTTGTTGTGATTGGTTTATATAAGATAATGAGATATAAAAAAAATAAGGAATAAAGTTGTTAAATATTACTTATTTGATTTTTCTTAAGGATGGTTTCAAAACAAAAAGTAATTTGATTTGAATTTTACTTCCTTAAAACTTTCTTAGAACCATATAAAGTCTGATTCTAACTATTAATTGGGAAAAGATTAACTGTTATAATAAATTAATTATTTATTAATTATTGTATTAATTAAAATATAGTATTCAATACTTTTGAAATCTCATAATTGTTACAGAAGGAAAAATCACAATGAAAGCCATATATTATATTATGATTAAATAAATGATTTATGGAAATCGGTAATTATAAACGATATATTATATGATATTATATGGTCATAAGAATATAAAATAATGATATATATGCGCTCATCCAACTCAGTATCTCGGCCTGATCAAAATGGGAACAATATTAATAGCTAGATTGTGTCCGGAGCCTTTGGTCCAAGAATAGTGGCCCCAGAGTTAACTTTAGTGTCAGCGAAGAAGAAATGAGAAAATAATACATTTTTTACTTCATAAAGTATATTTATATACATTTTAAATAAATATTGATGAAAAATGGAAACAAAAAAATTGAGAAACATTTTCTGAACAAGGATGAAATTAAACAAAATATTTATGTACTTATATTTCACTCCTAAAGACGGCAGTTGTAGGTAGTCTTCAACCTATCATGTCTAACAGTCTCTCTATGACTCTCTTAGATAGAGCTGATAATCAGACGGATCAGGTTATCATCGGATAGGGTTACATGATAATCAGGTCATATATGTTTCGGATAATATCGGATCATTTTGTTGGGTCAGGTTTGATTTAGATCAACTCAATATCAGATAATCTTCGGTCATCCTAAGCTCTTGGATCAGGTCTGGTTGAGATCTGATGGATTCGGATTCAAATAAATTTGGTTTGTTCTAATTTCGGTTCGGGTTCGGATTAGGCTCAGGTGAGTTTGAATTATTATATTTTCGGATCGAATTTGGATTGGATTTAGGTTATTCATATTTGATTCATACTTATGTCATTTTCTTTCTTCTTTTTTTATTGAAAGCTAATTATTTTTATATCATTTATTTTAATTTATCTTATTCAATTAAAAGTGAATTATTATATTAATTGTTTTGGGGCCTTAGAATTTTTTGTCATTATTTCATCTTTGGAGATGTATTTTACGGTTCGAATCTAAAAAACTTCAAATCGTATCACTTTTCTTTATATGTTAAGGTATAACTTATAATTCAACTCCATTATTAGCTTGGTCATATTAAGTTTGACTATTATTTTAATTTTATATTATATTTATATCTTGTACACTCCTTACATAATATTAACTTAAAATAATCATTGATAATTGATAACAAATGAAGGCTTTAAAGGTTGTACTTATCAAATTATTTTTATAAGAAATTTATCACATCATATCAATATAATTTTAATAAATATAATAATAATAATAATAATAATAATAATAATAATAGTAATAGTAATAGTAATAGTAATAATAATAATAATAATAATAATAATAATAATAATACAAAAATAATGATAACAATAATAATAGTAATTAATGAATATCAATTATGGAAAAAATAATAATAACAACACATTAGTTTTTTTTATATATTTTGCTAAATAAGATAAAAATTAGATAAAGTAATAATGACTATTATTGACCAAAGACCAATTAATATTGACTTTTTACTATTTAACATTGTTGATGTAATAAAAAATATTAATCTTCAATTTTCATAATGAATAACTAACATTCTTACTCTAGATTTTTCCTACTTTTCTATTATGTTGTAGTTGATATATTGTAAGGTATGACCGTATAGATACTAACATATAGTGTTCTAGGCTACACTGTTATTATATTATGATACTAGATGGAATCATGGAAGTGAACTAATATTTAGATGACATAGTAGAGTTTTTCCTTTTTTTTCTTCTCTACTTTAATACTGGTATCAATGGATATTGTATTTGTATATACATAAGTGATATAAATTTTAAGAAAGTATATTGTTTCTAGATTTTAATGTAAGTGCTAGTATGGATTAGTTACACATCTATATTATTTCATGTTTTATGAAGTTTTGAAAATTTTGAGTTATGGGTTAATGCTAATTTTCGGGTAGTACCGGATTGAATGTTCATACATTTATAATTTTTTGGATAATATCGGATTTCGGATAAATAATGGATCGGGTCGGGTCATTTTGAATTTATGGTTTTTCATGTTATATCAGGTTTCGGGTTAGAAGCGAGTCAGGTCAGGTTTATTTCAGGCTATGATTTTTCAAGTTATATCGATTATCGGATATATATCGGATCGGGTTGGATAGGTTTCGAACTTTTAATTATTCGGATAAAATCTGATTGGATTTTAGACGGATCAAGTCGGTATTTGTTGGATTTTTCGGGTCGGGTTAATTTTTCCAGCTCTACTCTTAGATACTGTTATTAGATACATCCAGCTGGAGCTGATATGGTGTGACAACATTTTTTTCTTTTTTCCTTAAATAGAGGCTTGTGTGATAGGGTGCTAATAATTTTAGTATTTATGTCAGTATTTTTTGATAATTATCTTATTTATTTTAGTGATTTTGTCTCAAACTTCTTTGCTTATGTTAAAATTTGACGATTTTTTATTGCGACCCATACATGGTGTGCATGATAATGTTAATTAATTTATATTATCAAATAAATAAATAAATTATATCTTAATAATCTTGGTTTTTGTTGAATAAATAAAACTTATGTTATAAAAAAAAAACAATGTGTGCTTTTCTTTTATATTTTCTATACTAAGAAAATATATTTATTTTTTATGATTCTTTAATAAGTGCATTGTATCAAATATGTGTTGTTGTTTGTTATTATATATATTATTATGATTATGTCTCTTATGTCCATTTTTTATAGGGATTACGTATCTTCACGTTATTTTTATATATATTCTATTATGATCTAATATATTTATTATGTATATTTTAATAGTAATTGTATCTGATATAATGATAATTATGTCCAGTATTAATTTAATTATGTCAGTCACTCTAATAATTTTGTAGCATTTATTGTAATTATAACCATTATTTACTTATTTTATATTATTTAATATTATCTTCATGTGCTATAAAAAATATATTCTTTTTTATTACGTTAAATCAAAATATATTAAATATATTCTCAAAATATATTGAAGCGTTTCAATTTATTTGTTGGACGCTTGCCATATATGTTCATCTTTGTCGTCGTATTAGATAATACTTTTTATTTTAATTTTTATAGACTAGGTTTGTTTTGTAAATATTTGAATAAACTTAGAATGATAAATATTTAAACCGAGATATGACATTTAAACCCTACTATAAATATGCAATTATAGCTATCGTCATGAAATCAACCCCCCCCCCCCCGGTGACTCCAACCTCTCTTGATAACCAGAAATTCAAAGATCATATTCTGCGCACTTATATCTAACCCCTGCGATCTCTCTCTTGTTAATTTCCTTCAACAATGAATGCGCCCCTCGTCTTTCCCGTTTCCGTGGACTACTCCGTCCGTCAAGCAGGCACAACAACGTACGACTACAGCCGCCACCAGTCCCAGCTTCCATCCTGTCTAGCCTTTGAACTCATCGTCTCTGCTACAAGTATCGATCGCGTCTTCCCAGACTCGACAATGGAGACGCTTTATACCGATTTTCGTGATCCGATACCAAGCTTAGCCAGATACCAAGTGTGCTGCAACGAACAAACTTCTCTTAACAATGTAACATTGCCATGGCTCTCGTTATTCACCACAAATCTGACTGATTTCGGGGTTAGCTCGGCCGAGTGTGATGATATAATTCTCGGGATACGGAATCTGTCGGGTAGGATCCTCGGTCGCCATCAACACTGCAATTCGGGTCCTGTTAGGATACCGAATATATTGGTTAATATAACCGTTATTACTGAGTATCTCGAGCACGATTACTTGTTCCTCAATGGTTTTGAATGTGATTATAATCATGGGAACGATAATAACGAGTTGTTGGATGCCTCGTTTCTTGCGTACGAAGTAACGACAGTTCCGGCATCAGATGCTTCGGTTCAAGCTTTAGAAAGAGTTATGGTTGATAATTCCATGAATGGGGACCGATCGGTGGGATCATCAGGTACTGATCTGTGTACTATTTGCTTGGATGGTTTTACAGGGAAGGGAAAAGCTGAAGCGGATGGAGATGGGGTGCTGATTCGCATGCCGTGCAAGCATCTGTTTCACCAGGATTGTATCACTACATGGCTTAAAACGAGTAATGCCTGTCCCTTGTGTCGTTCTGAACTTGCACCTGCTTCTCTATCATGAATTCGTTTTCTTTCAAGGATTTATGCCCCTCCAAAGTTACCCATCCCGTAATTTCAGTAGGTTATTAATTAGCGAGGTAGATTGGGTAAAACATGGCTAAGTTGTAATCTTCTCCTCTTTTTCCGGTATTTGTATAATAACCGTTATGGTTATCAATATTGTAGTTATTTATATTGTCCTTAATTACAGACTCTTTATCTATACAAAAAGGGAGCTTATAGAAATAATGTTCATATTTGCTCTTTGTTGGGAGTTATGTTTTACAAGTTTATGCAGGTAATTACATATCCAATTCCTTGCTGCCTTTACGATGCTTAATTTTTATCTATTATTTAGTTTCTTTGTTTATTGGGTGCTTATAACTACAAAGGCCCACACAATATCACTTAAATTATAATATGTTAAATCGATATGACATCGAGGGACTACATAATAGCCACTTAATAGCACCTTAGACCCATAAGAATTGAGGGTTTATTCTATAATACTTTTATATTGATTGATTGGCATAATACCCCATTTTCTCCAATCTTAATTATCATAAGTTATTGATCTAGTAACATATCTTTATATATATATATCAAGTCTCATTCCGTTCCTTTTAATTTTTGAACATTTCGTTGATCATTTCTTTCTTTTCCAAAAAAAACACATTTATTATAATTTTTTTATTCCTGTATTTTCACTCTTTTCATCCCATTCAAAATTTGTAAATCAATGCAAAAATATTTTTTAGTTCATTCGTCTATTCTATTCATTCATGTTTCACTATCTCCTTCCAAATTATTAAATTATAGAAAAATCTATATATGCGATTAGACAATTTTAGTTATTTTTGCTATTTTTAATTCATTGAATATCAAATGAGCTATGAAACCAAATATTTTTATATATTTAGTTTTCCAAAAATATTGGGCATCAATCCATGGCAATTTAAATCTCCCAATTATTTGTTTTGTGCATTTGAAGAAAAATGTATTTTCCCAACTTATTCTTTTTTGCTTGTTTTCCATCTGTCAAGCTTCAAACCAACTCTGATACTGTAACAACCTTAATTTTACTACTTAAAAATTTTATTTTGTGGAAGCGTTAATTATAAAAATAATAAGTGTTGCTGCAACACTTAGTAAAAGTTTGGCATTCTCTACAATCTTTATATTAAGTGCTAAGGCTAAAATATTACTTTACTTAAATAACATTTATAACAAATGTAAGATAGAAATTTCATTACAGATTATATTATCCTGATATACACAAAAAGATCAGGTAAAGAGTTGCAATATAACAAAAGGTCAATATTAAGGGACTTAAGAGTCCATGAAATATCCTGATCAAAAGAAGTTGGGGCAAACACCGGATAGTCATAACTCTCAACTCTCTACTAGAAGTCATCAAGCCAAACCCTCAAAGTCTTCCTACAGGGTCATAACTACCCGTTGAATAGGTAGGAGACCATAAAATAGAACCCTTCGGTACTATAGTACTGAATAACCTTTTATATAGAACTAATATGAAAAGCCAGTATGGAACACGTACAAGGCATACAAATAACATGGTGTAAGATATTTAAATATACATATGAGGATGGATATTGTAATACCCAATTTTTAACTAGTTCTAATTATTTGTACTTAATTACATAAATTATTGTATAATATTTTATAGCCTAATGATTGTTTTGGATTATTCGGTAGTAATTGTAATTTTGTTGCTAGACGCACTTTACTTATAAAATACCATTTATATATGTAAAATGTTAAGTTAAACCTTGTAAATTATCATTATAAAATTTTATTTAGGTCCTAAATTCATTTAAATGTAAATATAGAAATTTTGGTTTAATTTTATTTGTGTTTGTTATCCCTTTTGAGTTTTATATGCAAAATATATAAGTAAGGTATGCTAGCAAAATATCATATCATATGTGTGTTAAAAATTATGAAAAAATTATATTTAGTTTTTAAATTATTAAATAATATTATCTGGAAATTTTTTTGATTTTAGGAATAGTTTTGGTATTTATGTTAGTAATTACCTTGCAAGATTATTAATTAACCGTTATTTCAATATTTTATATATCAAAACTTGTTGTAAATTAATAAAATTTTACATGTGAGTTTAAAATATTATTTTAAGGGTTTTCATAAATTTTCTTTCCACCACTAAAAATAATATATAAATTAAAAAATTACTGTTCATGCACGAAATTACTTCCTTACACTTCCATGATCATATTTTGTATCATGTTGACCATTTTCTTATTCATTCAACCAAAGTTTGAGCTAAAGTCACTTTCATACACTTTCTACCTATGCTAGTTGTATCACATTGGTATTTCTTGCACTCAACCTTCTTCACTTGCATTCCCCATGCTTAAAGATGACCTTGGACCTACTCACCATCACCTCCCCCATCCCTTGGTTGATTGATTGGCTTTCATAACTTTAATAAACCTAAATACACTCCACCACCTTACACACTCAACTACCTTGTCCTTTATCAGTCAAGTGGTGAACAGGCTACCTCTTCCCCCTCTTGTGGCTGCCTATTTTTGGTTCCTCCATCCCCTAATTATACCCCATTTTTCTTTCTTTGTTTTCATTCAGCATTTCTCTCATTTTATCCTCTTGGTTGCTCCCAAATTTCTCTTTATTTTGGTATTTTTGATAAGTATTCTCAAGCTTTGACGAGCTTATAACCAAGACCCATCCTCCTCTATTTATCTTTATTCTATTGTTTTCACTTATACATTTCCTTCTATCTAGCCTTTTATTTATTTTTAAATAAGTAAAGAAGGTTAGATTTTTGGTTAAATTGTGAAGTTTTCATCCTTTGTCTTCTCCTCTTATGTCTCTATCTTTCGATAGCGTTGATATTCTTTTGGAGGTTCTTTGTGTTATTTTGTTATTTGTGCTGGAAAATAGGTAAACCATATGCTACAACTAAATATATAAAAATCATGTGATAGCATGTTTTATTATGTTATGCTTAAGCGTAATTTATGCTTTATTATAATCTCATAAAAAAGTATGCATGCATCTTGTATTGTTCTTAATTTCTCTAAGTGTGTGACCGTGTATTTTTATGCAAGGGTATGTTAAATTTATTTATTTTAAATATATGTATGATAGCATATTAAAATAGGATTGCTTGTGTTAAAATAATTATGCATGATGGTAGTTTTATGTGCTAAATGAGCTTAATTGTGTTTTAGGGGCAAAATGGTATTTTTGCACTCCTGAAAATTTATAGAATTGTTATTTTATATTAATGTACCTATTTTAATGGTATTTAGTCATACCATTAATTTCACTTAATTCTAATAACAAATGGTATTAAAGTGGGAAACTATTAAGTAAATAACATATAATGGCATTTTTTTCGTTTATGACTTATTATGCCTCAAGATGTGAATAATTGGAATAAGACGACCTTAATGGATTACTTGGTTAACCTTAGAGTTGAATTTGATTTTGGTTTGGATTTTTGACCTTATGATCGACTTTAATAATAAGAAATAAACTAAAAATGGTTAAGAATGAAATTAGAATCATTATGCATTATGTGATATTTTATGATCACCTTATTAAGATATTAATATTTAAAGTGGAAGACCTAGAGATTTGGGAATGGTTTCTCTCTAGGCATAGCTACCCTAGAGACGAGGTAGGAGTCCTCGATTTGTTTGGTTTTCTGGTGTACCGGTTGTGCCCCAGCAAGGCCCTAGTCTACTTTATAGGTGACCTACGGGCCCTATATGGGGTATCGATACTTAAGGATTAGGTGTCCTAGGATGAGAGGATATTGCGTTGCTTTATTGCACCAATATGACCGGAGTACTTTTATATCTCTGGGTTACAAGTTGGGAGGATACCGCATTACTTTAGTGCGCCAGTATGACCAGTGTATTTTTATGTCTTTGGGTTATTATTTTATCCCCTCAAGTAATTAAAATATAAATAATTATTGTATAAGGATTTAAAAGGATTGTTGTGATTTTTTGATTTGGTAGTTGCTTCCGCACACTACTTGGTTTTGGTATGTTGGTTTGATAGTTGCCTTCGTGCACTATTTGGATTTGGTGTATTGGTTGGCAATTGTCTCGATGATTTCCTTATCATATTATAAGTGGAATAGATGTGGTTATCATGAAAGGCCGTAATTATGGTTTAGTGTTTTTCTTTTCGTGGAACACCCTCGATATAATTGGATTAATGAAATAGTTATAATATGGTTAAGTTTGTTGTGATGGACATGTGGCATATGGCATGATATGAGTTATGGTATGAATGTGGCACTTTGCTATAGTATGTACTATTTAACATGTTATGACATGATACTTTGTGTTACCTTCTATGTGCTCCATGTGATATTTACATGCTTAGTATTGTATATTGGTTTAAGCAGTATCGTTGTACTAATGAGTTCCGTTTTATGGTCCCCTACCAATTCAATGGGCAGTCTTCACCTTGCAAGAGTACTTTGAGGGTACAACTTGATGGCTTTTGGTAGGGGTTGAGAGTTAAGACTATTCGGTGTTCATTCTGGCATCTTTTGATCAGGATATCTTTTGGACTCTTATGTCCCCTTATGTATTTCTTTCCTTTGTCAGTTGTAACTCTTTTGTTTAATCTTGTGTTATCAGAACAATTTAATATTGTAATGAAACCTTTCTATTCTTCTTATCCATTTTTATTCTTAATTTAAGTGGATAAATTTTTTAGCCTTAACACTTAGTGTAAGAAAGGTAGAGGAACCAGACTTATGCTAAGTGTGGTGGTAATACCCTACGTTTTTTATTAGCTTAGCTTTTGCAATAAACTCTTTTTAAAGAAATTTTCAAGTGCTAAAAATGGGGGTGTTATAGATATACATTAATCATTTAGATAATCAAAATGCCATCAACTTATATTCGTTCATCTAGAATAACTAAAAATTTACCAAACAGACCTACCAAAGATGCTCTCTGAAGTGTGATTAGGAACAACCACAACCCAATAACCATAAAGGCATCATGCTAAAACATGGGATAAACATTGAAACGTACATGAGATGATCACAATATGATAGTCATAATAGGCAAACATTAATCACCATGCTACATATTGGCCATGCGTGCATATTTAGAACATAATAACACTTATCAACCAAGCATCTAAAGATGCTCTCTAAAGTAATAAATAGAACCAAACTCCCATACAACAGCCATAACCTTCTCAAGGTAATTCACATCTCAACATCAATCCTAATAGAATTTATAGCAACACAAGTAATATTCAAAGGTATAATAACAGCCACAAGCAAGCAAGAAGGCTACTACCGAAACCACAGGTAGGCACAAAGGTTGCTACCAAAATGATAAGTAGGCACAAAGGTTACTATCGACAAATCTAATAATCCAATACTAATCATTCCAATCAAATCATATCATTTTCATTTTTATTCACTCTAAGTGATGCAATATTAACCTGGAGACATAATATAATATCACTTTTTAGAGAACCTAATTATATATTAATAATTATACGTGATTAGTGGTAATGATTATTTTAGGAGGTTTAATATTAAGCATATTATTATTATGCATATTATTACGGTGGTTTAGAAATAAATTTAATTAGGTTAAAATTTGATAGACATTTGGTTAATAAATTTAATCCTAGTTGATACCCATAAACCATATCCTAATTATTTTACTAATAATATTTTGATTAGTAACCCAAAAATAATTTTCTAAAATTTATCCCAGATTATTTTTATTACTCTTTCCTATCCTTTAATTTTTAACCTATCTGAGATTGAATTATTTTTCCTGATATATTTTTACCCTATACCCTAATCTACCCAAACTAAACTTAAAATAAAAATAAAAATAATATATATTTTCTATCCTACCCTCCCTATCTCCCTTATTATCTCACTACACTCAACCTATCTGTATATACATCTATATACATAAACACACACACGCACACCACCCCTAGCCAAAAAACCCCCTTCCCTCTTTGTGCTTATTTGACACAGCCTCCCTCTACATTTTTATACATACACATGCACACGACACACTCCCTTACCTTTCTCATCCTCCTTCCCTCTCTCTATTTTTGTTTGGATTTTCTAGCCCGACCAGCCTCCTTCACCATCCACAACCCCCACAATCTTTGTGCAGCCCTCACAACGACCAGCACCCCAACCTTCGACCACACATACCACCAAACCAAGCGCCAGCAACCAAACACACCACCACGACCCATTGATTACCCTTGCCCACCCCACCATCCACCATCACCACCACTACATCTCCATCCCTCCACCGCAGCATACCCCATCAACCAACCATCTCCACCTTACCACTTCCACCATTGACCGTCTATCCAGCACCACCTTGCTACTTCCAACACTGACCACCATTGCCCTTCGCATACACCCCAACCCATTTCTAGACAGGCATTATCCTCACCATAATCGCCCCAACTATCACCCTCGACCACCAGTCTCTACCACCAAGCCCAACACAATCTCCATCTTACACCACACCCTCTATCTGTAGCCCCAACTAATGCCAACCTCCCAGCCAAACACAATGCCGCCCATCACCACCCTCCACTATTGACCACCAACGACCACCAGTCACCACCCCCCTTTGCACTATCCCTTCGAGGCACCACTAGTCGTGCCCAGCCCTTGCATCACCACCTCGCAGAGCCTCCACCATCACCACCATCCACAACACCCCCAACCCAACAAAGCTTCCACCTTCCACCATCAACCCTACACCCACCAGCTGAACCTACACCACTGACCACCACTGCAACTGCCAATCTCCACCACCACAGCCATCATCAGTCATCCAACAACATGTAACCCCCTCTCATTCGTGCAATCTTCATGCTGCAAATGCAACATGAGTGAAATGTTTTAAATTGAATGATCTTTGGTACCAAATCTTATACGTAAGGGTATTTTGGTAATTTTATGAAACAGAGATGGATAAGATGAGGTGAAGAATATGCATAAGTTTGAGATAGGTCTGAACACCCAGATTCAAGAGTTTATCTCTAGTTCTACCTTTCACACACTATTTGACATGTTTGATGAGGTGACTAAGGTTGCAAAGGTCATTCAAGTTAGGATTAGGGAGTCCTCTACAAGCTAGAGGAAGCTCGAGTATTATGGGGCAGATCATAAGGTGCAGCAGTGCACCGGAGGACATTTTGTTCACCAATCTAAGGGTCATGTTAGAGCTTAGAGCCCAAGGAGGATTTTTCATCTACAACCATTATAGTGGGGATCATCCTAGGAAGGACTGTTTAATAAATCTATTTTAGTGTTGACCTTGCAGAAAGATGGGTCACAAACAACTTGAGTGCTTTAGGGTGGTCGATAGTATAATGCAAATTGTTCTAATATCGAAGAGGCAACAAAATTTAGCTCCAAATCCTCAATAGAGGGTTTCTCCAGCTATTAGTACTCAGATCCCAAAGAGTAGGGAGAGAGTGTAGGCCTCTTGCCTTATCCTGCCAAGTAGTTATGGTCAAATGTAGGGTTCTAGAGGTTTTGGAGGTGGACATTCAAATAGGTGCTTGAATGTCATAAGTCAAATTGAGGCAGATCCCTAGTTAGACATTATTACGGGTACTTTCACTATCCTTTCTTTACCCATATATCTATTCTTTAATTTAGGTGAATCATGTTCGTTTATATCTTCTAAATATATTGGTAAAGCTACCATTAACCCTACTACTAGTATTTCATCTGTTGATCCATATCAAGGGATCGTATTGCTTGTAGTAGTTATCACTCTGATGTGGCCTTAGTCATGGGTGGGGTAGAGTTCTCCATGGACCTTGTAGAGTTTGATTTGGTTTATTTTGATGTGATTGTGGAGATGGACATGTTGGAAAAGTATAAGACAATCATAGATTACCCCCAAGAGCGTGTGGTACTTAGCAGACCTCAAAGTGCTAAGGTCTCTTATCAGATATACAAGCCTAGGCCTACAACGAATGTCATATTTCACACTAAAGCTTTGTTCTTTAGTGTGAAAAGGCTATCCTATGTACCTTTGTGGTGTTTGAGACCTAAATGGTAATGTTACTTTGATAGATAGTATCATTGTTACTTGAGATTTTCATAACATTTTTCAAAAGAGATACCGAGTATGCTACCTTTTTCGGGAGATAGAGTTCACAATTTACTTGATTAAAGGAGCAGAGCTAGTATCTACAGCACCATACTAAATGAAATCGATAGAGATGAGGGAGTTGAAATCATAGTTATATGAGTTGGTGACGCACGTGAATATACATCCTAGTGCATCACCATGGGGAGCACCCATGTTGTTTGTAAAGAAGAAAGATGGCAACTTTTATTTATGTATCAACTATCATAGATTGAATAATTTAGAATTCAAAGCAACAAGTTGGTTACCTAAATCTATCCCAGCAACAAGATCATTACTAGTATACATTATTGATAAGTGGAACTCTTAACCATTATGTATGGTCAAGGGAAAGTGTTTTACTTGACTTTTTTCTTTAATCGGCAGAATAGGTGATACATGTAGGTTCCAAAGTATCCAAATCCGATCATTTATATATGAGTTATTATTTTGAGTATATTTTTAAGTATGAGATATTATATCCATTACGTATGCCATATTTGCCTCAAATGATCAACATTGATACAACCATGAGATATTAAAGTGACAAAATCTAGAAACCTCTAATCACCTTGCCCACCATAATCAATGTCAAACATTAGCTTCTTTCCATTTGATGTCTCCACTACCTTAGTAGCTACTATGACATCATTGGAAAAATATGGTCATGTCACCGCCATTTTTTACCTTTATTCAAAGGATTGGTGGTTTGGTTAAAACCTTTGATGGTTTCTTGAGCTACCACACTAGCCCTCTTTTCTCCTCTCTATTAGGGGCTATATTATGCACAATCTTAGGCCACACATAGAACAAATTTGAGGTCACTATTCATACGATGTCCATTACTTCATTGTTGTTCCATTAGGTAAACTAATCAACATATGTTCAACCATTTGTAGCCTCATGTCTATTTCCACCAAAATTCAAGGACTTGAGACTCTAAATTGGGGGTAAAATAACCATGTTAACACACATGGGGATTCCAACAAAAATTCTTACATGAAGTAATGATTAAGGGGAATTTCAAGTAATGTTATCTACAGAGGCATATCTCTCCAATTCTTCCCCTTAAATGGTTTGTTAGGGTTGAACTCTTAAGTAGAGTCCTCACACCAAATACCCAAAATGATTTATCTAATGTATCCATAGAATCATATTCAGTTTGGAATAAAAAAAAATCATAAAACCCTAGTCATGATGCATACCTAAGGTATCGCTACCAATTTTCCCTAGTGCTCTATTACTTATTTGACCATATTCTCAAAGGATGGCTAGGTTCCTCTAACTTGTATGACCTTAATATTCCACCTCATAATCAATTTTATAGCCCTTCAGGCAACTTTAATTTCACCATCTACAATCACCCATGGTGTATAGGTTTGAAATGAATAAGTACGAGGATTTGGAAATTTTGCTAATTTTAGGATTTGGTATTTTGCTTTGTAATTACCTTATAAGATTGTTAATTCATGGTTGGATAAATATTTTTATATCAAGAATTTTTTTAGATTCTCAAAATTTTACATATGAGTTTAAAATATTATTTTGAGTCTTTTTCCTAAATGTTTGTAATTTTATAAGCTTCTTTTCTATTTTTCTTAATTTTATCCTCTTTATTGATCTTTCCACCACTAAAAATGAACGATAAATTGTAAAATTACTTTTCGCCCTTGAAATTCCTTGTCTACACTTACGTGATCATATTTTGTATCATTTTGACCATTTTCTTATTCATTCATCCAAATTTTGAGCCAACGTCACTTTCTTACACTTTATACCTATGCTATATGTGTATTCTTGGCTTTTGTTGCACCCAACCTCTTTCACTTGCATTTCCCATGCTTGAACATTACCTTTGACCTACGCACCATCACCTCCTCCATCCCTTTTTTGATTTCTTAGTTTTCATTACTTCATTCAACCTTAATACATTCTACCACCTTACACACTCAACCACTTTGTTCTTTGGCATTCAAGTGTTGAACAAGCTACCTCCCCTTCTTGTGGCTACATTTTTTTTCTTTCATCCCTTATATATGCCCTATTTGTCTTACTCTATTTTCATTCATCATTTCTCTCATTTTATCATCTTGGTTGCTCTCACCTCTCTCTTCATTTTAGTTATTTTACTAAGTGTTCTTAAGCTTTGTTGAGCCTATAACCAAGACTCATTTTATCTCTCTCTTTCTCCTTATTTTCTTGTTTTCACTTCTACATTTCTTTACATCTAGCCTTTATTTATTTTTAATTAAGCAAAGAAGGTTAGATTTTTATTTAAATTGTGAAGTTCCCATCTTTTATCTCATCTTCTTTTGTCTCTAGAAGATGTTGAAGTTCTTTTGGTGATTTTTTATTTTATTTTGCTATTTTTGCTTCGAAATAGGTAAAACATATGTACCTACTAAATTTTTAAAAATTATGTGATAGCAGGTTTGGGATTTCCTATATTAAGCTTAAGTGTAACTTATGCTTCCTTGTAATCTCATGAAAAATATGCATGCACCATGTATTGTTATTAATTTCTCTAAGTATATGACTATAGATTATTTTGTGCAAGAGCATGTTAAAGTTATGTATTTTAATATATGTATGATAGTATGCTATAATAGGGTTGTTATGGTAAAATAATTATGTATGATTAAGGTTTTATATGCTAAATGGGCTTACATGTGTTTTAGGGGTAATATGGTAATCCTTTCACTTTTGAAATTTTCTAGAACTAAAATTTTGTATTAATGTACCTATTTTACTGTTATTCAGACGTATCATGAATTTTACTTAATTCATTTAAAAATTGGTATTCAAATGAGAAATTATTGAGTGAAAAACATATAAGGGTGTTTTGGTCATCTATGACTTATTATGCTAAAAAGTATGAATAGTATGAATAGGATTTGAATATCACTTGGTACCATTCTGATATTTTTTTCTTCTATGATCCCTAGTGTCTTATGAGATTCGGAGAGGTTCTCTTCTACTCTATAGGTATCTCGATATATTTTGGCCCTATAGGGGTATGCATACTTAAGTGATTATGTGTCCTATTTATTAGTGGTCTAGTTACGTTTCTAGGTGGGTAAGCTAGGGCTAGTACCATTTGAGTACTAGATTAGTTGTTACGATCTATTTGAGTCTTTGTCCTCAAGATAATATAATCAATTGGTTGTGATCACAATAATGAAACATAATAATTGACTATTCTCATTCATTTATTAACCTTGTATTTCATTATCCTAAGCATGTCACTTATTTTTCTTTTATAATCGTACTACAATGTGACACTTATCCTTACCTAGTTATCACATTATATATTATTTAAACGGCATGTAGGTCTTATGTGCAGACTGCCATCTTATAGAATAGTTGTATTACTCAACATGGGTTCATGATTCTTTACACCCTCGTACCTTATGTGTTATCATGTCTATTTGTGTATTTATAAGCATGAACCCCTAAACCCTCATTTTATCATATGATAGTGCATGTCTCACATATTCTCTGCTACTACCACATGTACTATGGATAATTATGACTGAAATATTTCATATGGACATGCTTTATTTTAGCTATTGCATGTGTGTCTCACTCATCATTTTATGTATGAATTTCCTTAATACTTATGGAACAAGCAATTAATAACCTGTCATATACTTTGTGAAATCATATGAGTAGTTTTGAGTGGAATAACTTTGTATCGCGTATATAATTGAGCATGAGTATTGTAAGCTAAATATTACCATGTCTTATGTATATCATGTTTCCTCCCATGAGTTAGGCAATCATGATTTACTCAGTACTGAACTCGTACTGATACTAACTTAGTTGAATGGGTCATGCAATAATCCATTGATGATGGGGAGCAAACCTCTATTGCAGGCTTGAGATCGAATGTTATTGATGGGTTGAAGGCTTAGCTTTGAAAGTAGGCAAAATGGAGTTTTATCCCTCGGGGATTTGTCTTTATTTATCTATATTTACTTTTGAAATTTTTTAAGTGTTATATTAAAATTTTAATGGTGTTGTAATAAAATTTTAATTTTCCGTTACTTTGCTAAGCATTTAAAATCTAGAGTTATTTCATAGGTTTTTTGCTGATTTGATTAATGATAAATTTTTTAAATGAAAATTTTCACTTGCTATTTGCCATTGGGTATCTTCTTGTAGGAGTTTATACTCACTGTACAGATGTTGTTTGAATTTTAGTTGGATAGGTTTTAGCCTTTAATCTACCATAAAATAGATGGTGGATATTTATCTAGTGTTAAGTATGGTGGTAACATTTTTTATGTTCTATTTTTGCTTCCGCATTATTCATTTAAATGAATTTTATTAGGGGTGAATTTTGGGAGTGTTTCAAAATAAATCTTACAAAGATCCACTAATGTTAGGGAGCAAACCTCTTATGTGGGCTTAAAATTGATTGTTATTGTTGGGTTGAAGACTTGGGCTTTGAAAGAGTAGGCAACCTAGAGTTTTTATCTTCAAGAAATTCCACTTTATTTGTTTTATATATTTTGGAAATTTTCAAGCATTATATTAAAATTTTGATGGTGTTATAAATGAATTTCAATTTCTCGTTATTTTGCTGAGTTTTCAAACCTAGGATTATTTCATAGATTGTCCGTTGATTTTCTTAGTGATGATTTTGTTCAATCAAATCATTCACATCCCATCTACTATTATATATATATTTTTATGAGATTTTATCCTCTCGGTGTAGATGATGTTTAGGTTCAGTTAGACTAGTTTTAATCTTACATCTAACATGAGATAGATGATGGACATTTATTTTGTGTTAGATGTGGCAGTAACATTCTCCATTTTCTATTTCAACTTTCACATTATTCTTTTAAGCTAAACTTTTCAAGAGTGCTACAGTGGGTCTGGATGGGCGGCTAAGCAAAGAAGAATGAGAATAAAAGAAAAGTAACAAGAAAAGGGGGAAAAAAGGAATGACTGGGTTGGAGTGTAGGCCGAGGAAAGAAAAAAGAAAAGATAGAGATGGACTAGGTTAGCTGGCCAGGGAGGAGAGGAAAAGAAAGAAAGAAAAGGAGAAAAAAAAAAGTAAAAGAAAGAAAAAGGGAAAAAGAGAATAATTAAGCTTAGGGTTAGAATTAGAATTACGTTAGATTTATAATCATTATAAAATTAATTTGTCATGGATTTTAGGATATCCGATTGAGAAAAATAATTGGGATAATATTTATAGATTTAAAGTGGGTTTAAATAAATAAAAAAGATAAAATAATTAGAATAAATTAATTTAAGAATTTATCTAGGTTTGTGGATCAAATGTTAACAAAAAATAATTAAGATAAGATGTAATAATTAGGTTAAAATATATATTAATTAGGATTAAGATTATTTAATATTTTAGGGTATTACAAGGAGAATCACAATAAAATGTGTTTTATACAGACTAGAGAAATGATTGATGAAATGTTTAAATATAGCATGAACCAAATGTAATTTGATAATAGATTTTTTTTAGACATGCTACTAGGCCAATCATGTACGGTATTTATGTAACACCCCGAGTATCAATATAGTTTATCCAAAAAATCTTTCTACTAGGCTGCTGACTAGCTCATCCAAGTTGAGCTTGTGGTAGCACTTTCAGATTGATCAGCTGGCCTCACAAATCAACAACAGTCCTTTTAGCACGAATTGTCCTTAATCACATATTTCTCTAGAAAATTTTTTTAGAAAAAATTTAAAACTTTTTAGGATGATCACCCATTCTAAAAATTACTCAACAACCAGCATATTTAACTGTAAAGTTCATAGGATGAAATTACAACGATAATATATCATATTAATATAAATAGTCATATCAATGCTTCCCTCAATTTGGAAGTATTATACTTTTGGATTTGAGAGAATGAGGTATTATAAATATAAAAAGTCTGCATAATAGCACATGTTACTTAAACCCTTATATATTTTTCATTTAAATTAGAAAAGAATGAATGTAATTTGTAGTAGTAACTACTTTTACGTGATGTACGGATATTTAGATAGAATATATTTTTTTTGACTAATAAAGTAAAATAAGATCAAGATGTATATATTATGAACTAAATTAATTACTTTCCCATCTTTTTCATTACAATTTTAAATTTTACTTATATGGGCAAGGGAAAGATATTATATTATTTTGGAGTAATTAAAAAGGTTATGGAGAATAATATCATATACACCATACGTATAGTTATTGAGATAGTATTTAATTACGGTAGCTAGTAATTTATTGCGTGATAGATAGGAATATATTAAATTAATGACTTAATTGAGATAGAACTGAGATAAATATTTTTTTAAAAAGGTAAATTTAGAATATTGGAATTTTCTATTGGTGTTATAGGTTTCATGGTTTGTGATCGTGTATGAGACATACGGTATTTAAAAATATTAATGAACAATGATTCTTTTCTTTTTGAATGTATTTATAATATTAAATTGAGTGAATTACATTCTAGATTCATCAAATAATTTTTTGAAATTCAGATTAAATTTTCTGTACAACTTAGATCAATTTTTAAATTAGTTTATTAATTATACCTTTTTTATCGTAGAAAGTTAGTTATATTTTTCTTACCGTGATTGATTTAATTTTAACTTATCTATCCCTATAATCCTTTTCCATCATTAATCTCACTCACGTAAAAATACAAAATATCCTACTACCTGAATTATTTTTAAAAAAACATAGATAAATAAATAAGAAGAAAAAGGAAATCAGGCATAAATCGTAAATTTTATCGTTAGTTAAGATGAAGATGCATTCTGTTTTCGTTACTTAATTACTCTTTAATCTCAGTTTTATTATCTTTGCATTATGCCAGCCCTTCTACGACTTACGAAAATCGATAAACATCTGGAGCCTTTCCTTTTCAAGAGACTCATCTAAATTTATATAATATTAGAAAGTCGCCGATCGTCTTTATAATGAAGTACGTCCCAAAACCACTCTTCCTAAAATCCAGAGACTGCCTTCTTCTTCGTAGAGTCATTAAATATCAGTTAACCCTCTACCTCTCTTGTATGCCCCTCAAACCATGAATTCCGAACAATATTCATCGGATCATGAAGACTCCAGTAACGTTGCTGCTTACCTTCACCACAGCGTTCGCCGTGGAGGCTTCGCAACATACGACTACAACCGCCACGAATCCCCGGCGCCTTCGTTTGAAATCATCGTCGCCTACAAAACCATTGATCGCATCTACGAAAATACCTCAACAGTGTCTGCCACCGCCGCCGCCTATACTGATCATCCAGGTCCGACACGTGAAGCCAGATACATAGTTTGTTGCGACGAACAAACTTCTATCAACAACGTTAGATTCCCATGGCACTGGCTAATGATCATCAAGCTTCGTTCTTTAGGCCTTAATGAGGTCTGTATCGCGAATATAATTCACCAGGTACGGCGCGGCTCGGATAGGTTCTTCCGTTCTCGCCTACGCCTCGATTCGGGTCGGGTTATTATCCCTGTTATTGTAGTTACAGTTCATCTTCTCACCGGGCCTCTTGACAATGGGAATAATAATGGTTTTCGATCTGATTCTGATTATGGAAGCGCCGTTGAACGAGCGGTGGATGTCTCGTTTCTTGAGCACCAAGTAATGACAGTTCCGGCATCCGAAGCTTCCCTACGAGCTTTAGAGAAAGTAAAGGTCGACGTCGTTGGTGACATGGATGGTGCCGGAGTGATGGGTTTATCAAGTGGTGATGATAATGGCCATCCCTGTGCTATTTGTTTGGACGATTTAATAGTGAAGGATGAATATGAGGATAGAGAAGTAGAGCTTATTCGCCTGCCATGCAAGCATCTGTTTCACGGAAGGTGTATCATTACTTGGCTTAAAACTAGTCACGCATGTCCCTTATGTCGTTCTAAACTCACGCCCACATGAATGCATTAGTTAGTAGAATTAACGAATGACTAGTTATTATCCCGTGCTAAGCATGGATCTTTTAATGAATATTATATTTTTATTATTTAGTTTCGATATACACTACCATGGAAAGGGGTTTTAATAACGGTTATTTCATAGTTTTAATAACGGTTTTCAACCGTTATTGAATTGCCCGTTATTAAATCTTTAATAACGGTTCATAACCGTCATGAAAAATACACAAAAACCCGCGAATAAGTGCGTAAACTTCATATTTAATAACGGTTTTTACTTAAAAACCGTTATTAAAACCTACGTTTTAATAACGGTTCTTATAAAAACCGTTATTAAAACATAGGTTTTAATAACGGTTCTTATGAAAAACTGTTATTAAAAACTGGAGTTTTAATAACGGTTTTAGAAGAACCGTTATTAAAACCTACATTTTAATAACGGTTTTCATCATAACCGTTATTAAAACTCCATTTTTTTTTGCAGTTTTGTTCCTGCCCACATACACAGTTGTATGTTAAAACAAATACCAAATCTGCAATGTAAAACAACATCAATTCATACCAAATCTGCAATCACACCATAATTTCAATCAATCTATAATTGGTATGCATGTCTCAATACACAAACTATACTTAGGAATAAAAATTAGTGGGCATACCACAACTTGGTAGCTCTACACCCCAAAGTAAAGAGTTCACAGATCTAGGCTGGTAGACGAAATACAAACCTAAAAATGCATGTAGAATATATAGATCGCTACCTAATACCGAATGAATGAGTGCACTTGCTTGACCTATTGATCTCTAACTTCATCAATTTCATCAACATTATATTGTTGGCCTCGTGCATAGTCATCGGTGAAAAACTACAACACCCATGTTTCAATAACGATTAGCCATTAGGTATGCCATGATTCATTAATAGAAAAATATGGAAAAGCAAACATACATGGCTTGGATCTATGTTGACCAATCTATTCTAGAATATAAGATCCATTGCTCGTCTACTTCACTTGAACCCTTAAAAACTTCAATTTCATCATCATCATCATCTAAGTTCCTTTGTCTCGAAGATCTTCAATTTTGGAGGTACCTAAAGCTCTTATCTCATCCATAATTACAATAGAGGATAAAGAGATAAACAATAACTGAAAACATATATTACCCTACATACAAAATAATACAAAGGTAGGCAACATGTATTACCACTTTAATCAAGAGGTTATATAACACCATCATACCCTAGAATATGAAAAGGCCCTAAAAAGGTTATATCACTTGTATGTAACAAAAAAACCTCAATTTAGAGGCCAAAAATGGCCTTTTTTGGGCTCCGATATTTCCCAAACCGGCTCTGCCAATTTCCACGTTGTAGATCTCAAAAAATTACCCAAAATAGCCTCCTAGATCACCTAAATCCGAGGTCGCATGAAAAAGTTATGACCCTCCAAAGTTTACAGTTTAATCTAGCTCTAAATAACCTCAATAATGTCTTCTCTTTTGTTTATTATGGTTGTAGCTCTAAATAATGTTGAATCTATATTCTCCATACAAACAAATACAACAATAATATGTAAAGGTCTCAGCCAACACATACATTTGTTAATATATAACAATAACGCAACAGCAAAATTTTCAGCCAACACATTCAATAACACATTTTCGAACGAAACCCTGGCGACATGCATTTATATAAGTAGATAAAAAGTTACGAGAGGAAGAACAAACACATACGTAAAGTGAGCTAGCTACAAACACGACGGTGAGAATGTTGAGAGAGGCAAGGGCTCGACGGAGGATGAAGGTGCAAGTGCCACCTAGCTTCGGAACAATGGCAGAGGCGTGGTGGAGAGTTGGCAGTGCGAGGGTTTCCTTTACTTGAGAGGAGCCTGGTGGTGCGAGTTGGTGGTGCACGGTGTGGCGGTGCGAGGGTTTGCAAGGAGAAGGAAGGAGAGCAAGAGAACGAAAGTGCAGAAAGTCTGAAAATTTTGGCACGAAACAGAACCGAGCGAAATAAAAGTTTGATTTTGGGGTTTTAATAATGGTTCCTGAGAGAACCGTTATTAAAACATCTTTTAATAACGGTTCTTCCAGGAACCGTCATTAAAAGCTTCTGACTTTTGACAATGGTTCTAATATGAACCGTTATTAAATCCTCTTTTAATAACGGTTTATATAAAACCGTTATTAAAACATCCGTCTAAATTTTAACGTTGCCCTTTTAATAACAGTTTTTAACTATAACCATTATCAAAACTTCCCGCCGATTAATTTTCACGCGTTTGACAGCGGTTTTCTAACTACCGTTATTAATGTCCCGTTATTAAAACCCCTTTCCGTGGTAGTGATATTATGTTTCATTTGCATAATGTGTAGCCATTCTTTGACATACGATATTTTAAAAACAATGATTTATCTAAATTAAAACATAACATAAAAATAAATACTTGGATATCATGTAGTGACAAAAAAAAATCAGTAGCCAGTAAGATGAATAAAGAACGATCACCTTTTCTATTATTCCATACAAGATTAAATAACAATTACTTTGTACTTATTTATAATCAAAATACCTATTTATCATATATATAGACACTTTAATCAACATATTACTATATAATATTGACCGACATAAGGATAATTAAACTATTAGATTTAGATTTAGATTGAAGAAATTGTAATTACTGATTTGATTTGAGTAGATTAAAGAAGATTTATATAACAATACATAAGGAGTAAAATTTTGGATTTATATCTTTAGATTTTATCTTACTGAATATTCATACTAATAAATGCTTAGATTTTCTCCATAATTCACTCCATCTAGTCATGTGAATAGAGAGAGAAAGTGTTGGGGTCCCTCCTTAATTAAGGAATTCCCAAAGCAATGAAAAAAAAGGATGATGCATGCATAGTAGAATTCCAAAGATAATTAATACTTTTGACCTCTTGGGAATTTGGAAAAGACAAGTACATTTTACCATGTGCAAGTAACCAAGGTTCATTGGCTCAAATTAATGGGAGAGCATTCTAGAATCATCATATGGCTTATAGGTTACCCCCTTCTACTCCTATAAATAGGGGTATCTGGGAAGGCTTAGTTCATTACAAGCAAATCAAGCAATCCTCTACATAGAGAGAGAAAGTGAGAGCCACTACAAAAGCGAGGTGCTTGAGAAAAGTTCTCATATTTTCTCAAGTAAAGTTTGAGTGTTCCACCACTTAATTGGTGAGAGAGTCTATCCATTGTAATCCATCCTCTATTGGGCAAAGAAGTTGAGTGAGCCTCTAGTTCATACTAGAGAATAATTACTTGTAATCCTACTATCATCATAGTGAAAGGTTTGTGGTTTTTCCCTTTACCTTGAAGGCTTTTCTACGTAAATATTTGGTGTCTTTTATTTTTCTATTTTTTTGCTTTTTTTTTGTTCATTTTATCACATAAGGAAGAAAAATGTCTTCCGCTATCAGCTTAACCTTTTTCCCCAATAGTGTTATCAAAGCTTGGTTCATAAGGCTATCATATTTTCTTGTGTAATTTAAAATGGAGGGTACCATCACTCATGATGGTGACATGCTCAAGCTTACCGCTGAGAATTATTCATATTGGAAGCCTATGATGGAGGATCACCTATATTGTAAAGATCTATATGAACCTATTACAAAGGAGAAGGTGCCAGAAGGAAAATATGCCACAGAATGGGAACTCTTGAATCAAAAGGTAACTGCTATGATCCGTAAGTACATCGATCGAAGCCTATTTGAGCATGTGTCAACTTACACAAATGCTTATGAGTTATAAAAGAAGCTTGAATCAATGATTCAAAAGAAAACACCCCAAAATAAGGCTCATCTTTTTAGAAGATTGGTCAAACTGGAGTACAACGATGGCCAAAGTATGATCGAGCATTTGAACAATTTCAAGGGGCTCGTAAATCAACTCACAAAGATTGAGATGAAGATCGATGATGAATTATAGACTTTGTTACTCCTTATTTCGCTACTTGAGAATTGGGATACTGATGGAAATCCGTTAGGGTTTCACGAAAGGATCGAGAAATTAATCGAGTGCAAGGTTCGATTCGCCGGATTCAGCCTAAGGAAAACTCCCGAAGGAAGATCCAAAGATTCATAGGCACAGTTTTACAACGACAACTGAAATTGAAAAAAGAATGATCAAGATCGATCAAAGACAGAGAGCAGACATAGAGAAGAAGAGCGAGTGAGAGGTTCGCCGAGAGAGAGACAAGTCGCGAGAGAGAAAGATCGAGAGAAATCAAGAATTGTATTTTGTCCCAAAAATTATCTGCTGTATTACAACGTATATATGGCCTACTTATACCAGCTTACAGACCGTATATAAATACACACACATACAGCCCAGACGACATCACAGCCCAGCGATACAAACGGGAATGGTCGACAAACTTGGGTCGTAGATATAGGTTCGACCAGCCCAAGAACGCAACAATAGAAATTCTCCAAATACAAGGTAAGTTTTAGACATAATTCCCATCAGCTAACTAACTTTAACTAATCATAGCTATTAAGGATTGATTAATCCACAATCCAACTAGTCCATAATTAAGGACCGGGTGGCGGATTATACAACCGACCTAATTTCCATTAGCCAATTCGACCGGCGAATGCATCATATAGGATTACACATAATTAACAAAAAAGTACATAATCTGCACACTCCAGTAGCTGCAACCAAAAATCCACAGAATTCATATGCTGCATCAAACTCCTATTTATCCACACAAATAAGACAAACAATTGTAAGTAAATAATTCACAGCAATTATCAAAATTAATTAAGTATAAATTTTTAAGGTTCATATCATTCCCCTCTTCTTGAAAAGGTTTTGCCTCTGAAATCTGAATAAGTCCCAGAAATGGACTAAGATCAGCCACATTAAAAGAATTGCTAACATTCCCAAATTTAGCAGGTAAATCAATCTTATAAGCATTATCATTAATTTTCTCTAACACAATAAATGGTCCATCTCCTCTAGAATCTAATTTTGACTTCCTAAAATTTGGAAATCTCTCCTTCCTAAGGTGTACCCAAACTAAGTCCCCAGGTTTAAAAATCATTCTTCTCCTTCTTTTATTAGCATGTTTAGCCATCTGTTGCACTCTTTTGTTGATTTGTTGACTTACAGACTCATGTAATTTTTTCATATTATCAGCTCTAGATTCAGCATCAAAATTTTGCAGTTCATCATGAGGTAAAGGACTTAAGTCTAAAGGAGTTAAAGGATTAAAACCATACACAATTTCAAATGGAGTTTTATTAGTTGTAGAATGCAAAGTCCTATTATAAGCAAACTCTACCTAAGGTAATACATATTCCCATTGTTTAAGATTCTTTCCAAGGATAGCCCTTAACATGTTACCTAATGTTCTATTTACTACCTCAGTTTGTCCATCAGTTTGAGGGTGACAAGTTGTAGAAAACAATAACTTAGTCCCTAATTTTCCCCACAAAACCTTCCAGAAATGACTTAAAAACTTAACATCTCTATCCGAAACTATAGTCTTAGGAATGCCATGCAATTTAATTACATTAGAAAAAAATAATTCAGCCACAGCCACAGCATCATTTGTTTTATTACAAGGTATAAAATGAGTCATTTTACTAAACCTATCTACTACAACCATTATTGAATCCTTAGCTCTATTAGTCCTAGGTAATCCTAAAATAAAATCCAAAGAAACATCAACCCAAGGGTGGTTAGAAATAGGTAAGGGAGTATATAAACCAAATGGTTTTGAAGTAGTTTTTGCCTGCCTACAAGCAATACAATTGACACAATATTTTAAAACATCTTTTTTCATGTGAGGCCAGTAAAAATGATCAGTTAAAACATCTAAAGTTTTCTGAGATCCTAGATGTGCCATTAACCCACCACTATGAGCTTCTTGAATTAATAAACCTCTGTAAGAACATGCAGGAATACATAACCTATTTTCCCTAAACAAATAACCATCATTAATAAAATACTTTCCTTGTGTAGAAACTTCACACTTTTTATAAATTTCTTTAAAATCAAGATCTTCTAAGTACAACAGTTTAATACTGGAAAAACCTAACAAAGTAGTATCAGCAGCATTTAATAAAGCATACCTCCTAGATAGGGCATCTGCAACTATATTATCACTTCCTTTCTTATACTTAATCATGTAAGGAAAACTCTCAATAAATTCTATCCATCTACCTTGTCTTCTATTTAACTTTGATTGGCTTTTTAAATACTTAATAGCTTCTTGGTCAATATTAATTACAAATTCTCTATGCCACAAGTAATGTTGCCAAACTTCTAAAGCCCTTACTAGAGCATACAGTTCCTTTTCATAAGTAGAATAATTCAAAGTACTATCATTCAACTTCTCACTAAAATAAGCGATTGGTTTGCCGTCTTGAGAAAGTACAGCCCCTATTCCTAACCCTGAAGCATCACAATCTAATTCAAACATCTTTTCAAAGTCAGGAAGGCTCAACACAGGTGCTTGGGTTAATTTAGTTTTAAGTGTTTCAAAAGATTTTTGCTGTTCTAAACCCCACCTAAACCCATTATCCTTCTTTGTTATGGCAGTCAAGGGAGCAACTATGGTACTAAAATTCCTAACAAACCTCCTGTAGAAGGAACACAACCCATGAAAACTTCTTACTTCAGTCACACTCTTTGGCACAGGCCATTCTTGAATAGCTTTAATCTTATCTTCATCTACAAATATACCATCTTTTCCTACCACAAATCCTAAGAAAACCAAACTTTCCAGAAAAAATCTAGACTTAGTTAAATTAGCATAAAGTTGTTCTGTCTTAAACACATTCAAAATAATCCTTAAGTGTGTCAAGTGTTCCTCTAAAGACTTACTATATATAAGTATGTCATCAAAATAAACAACCACAAATTTTCCAATAAACTCCCTCAAAACATAGTTCATAAGTATCTTAAAAGTACTAGGAGCATTTGATAACCCAAAAGGCATCACTAACCATTCATATAATCCAAAATTAGTTTTAAAAGCTGTCTTCCACTCATCTCCTGGTTTCATCCTAATTTGATGGTATCCACTTTTTAAATCTATTTTTGAAAATATAACAGCACCATGCAATTGATCCAACATTTCATCAAGCCTAGGGATAGGATATCTATACTTTATAGTTATCTTATTTACTGCCCTACTATCCACACTCATCCTCCAACTACCATCTTTTTTAGGCACTAATAACACTGGTACTGCACAAGGGCTCATAGATTCCTTAATGTATCCCTTACTTAACAATTCAAAGACCTGTCTTTTTAGTTCCTTAACCTCCTCAGGATTAGCCCTATAAGTAGGTCTGTTTGGTATAACAGCTCCTGGAATAAAATCTATTTGATGTTCTATTCCCCTTAATGGAGGTAACCCACTAGGAATGTCCTCAGGAAACAATTCACTATATTCTTCCAATAATTGTTTCACTGTACTAGGTATTTATCCACTTATTCCTAACTAACACTCATAACATTCCTTATAAACCATTAAATACACATTGGCATTTCTTTTCATTGCCTTCCCTACATCCTTACTTTTAGCATAAAACCCAGAGGTTCCTTTTATGTCCTTTGAACTAATATCATTCTCCAAACTAGTTTTAGATAACTCTTTATAATCAGACTTAATTTTAATTTGATCCTCAAATATCTCTTTTGGAGTCATAGGTGCTAAGATAATCTTCCTATCATCCTTCTGTACTGTATATCTATTCTTATAACCATCATGTATTACCCTTCTATCATATTGCCAAGGTCTACCTAACAACAAGTGAGCAGCATGCATAGGAACTATATCACATAACATAGAATCTTCATATTTTCCTAATTTTAAATTTACTAAAACTTGTTGACTAACTTTGACATCTCCCAACTCATTAAGCCATTACAATCGATATGGTTTTGGATGTTTAGTAGTTGTTAAACCTAATTTAGACACTAACAGAGTACTAGCAGCATTAATACAAAAAGATCCCTACTCACTGGCAATTCTACTTCTTCCTCTAAATCACTATTATCTTCTCTGACTACACTAACCTCTTCATCTTCTTCTTCAGATTCAAATTCTATGTTTCCACATTCTCTAATTAAAATGTTTCTCTTGTTTGGACACTCAGAAGCTATATGTCCCAATCCTCCACATCTAAAACCTTTAATATCCCTAGTTCTGTTTGGTCTATTCATAGGGTTTGTCATCACATTCTTACCCTTTTCAAACTTATGTCCTACCTTAACTTTATTATTCCTACCTTTAGATTCAACCTTACTAGTATTCTTCCAGTTTCCAGAAGTAGTTCCCCCAAAGTTTCTCCTTACTGTATTCTTAAACCCAATCCCAGGGGGTTTATATTGCCTAGACTTCCTTAATTGAATCTCTATCTTAGTAGCTATATTTACCATCTCATTTAAAGTCCCACAAGGATATAATTCTACTTTATCAGCTATCTCTGAATTTAATCCACTCAAAAACCTAGCCATGGTAGCATCGTCATCCTCAATAACTCCTGTCTTAATAATCAAAACCTTTAATTCCTTATAATAATCATCCACTGTCCTCACTCCTTGACTAATTGTTTGCAATCTCTTATGTAATTCCCTATAATAGTAACTTGGCACAAACCTTTTTCTCATTAAAGTTTTAAATTATGCCCAAGTCTGTATAAGTGGTTCCCCACACCTACGTCTAGTTAACACCAAATTATGATACCAAGAGGAAGCATACTCAGTAAATTCTACTACAACTACCTTAATTTTCTTTTCCTCAGAATAATTATGACACTCAAACACTAGTTCTATTTTCCTTTCCCACTCAAAATAATAATCAGGGTCATTCCTGCCATTGAACCCAGGTATACTAAGCTTAAGATTATTTAAATTCCTATCAATGAACTCTAATTCCCTATCTTGCCTATTGTTCTGCCTAGGCATCCTATCACTATTATTAGATACTTGATCTTCCGGCTCTTCTAGATTAGCTATTGGTGGAATTCTAATCCTAGGGTCCATTGGAGCCCTTCCTAATACTCCTGCTTGGTTAGTTTCAACTCTGTTATGTTGTAATTCATTAAATCTTATTTCTTGTTCTCCTAGTCTTTGTTCTAGATTAGCAGATAATACAGCAAATTGAGCAATCATTTGCTCTTGAAAAGTCCTAAGAGTTTCTAATAGATCATTACTGGAAACATATTGGTTAACAGACTGACCATTGTTAGACATAATGAAATTCTTTTGACTTAAACAACTAACATAGCAGCAATTAATTAACAGAATCAATTTACTTAAGCAAATAATCCACTTATTTAGGGGACCCCTCTTCTTGGAGGCCTTACCCTTTTCTCGAAACCAAAGGTTCGCCGGTTATTTCACCTGAATACTTATCAACGAACAAGTAATATTGCGAAGAAATTGGAAATTAATTATAGCAGAAAGTAGTATTTAACAAGAAAATTTACGAATCGAGGTTACCAACAACAATTTGTCGCAAAGTCAGTCAAGATTCAAATTCTTAACCAAACCCTAGGTCGATTAGGGTTTCTTTTGGGAACTTCGAGACAGTGGACAAAATTACTTCAATCGCCGATTTAAGAATGACGGAAATTGATACGGCCTTCGTCGTTTGCAAACCCTAAAATTTCACACCTCAAAGTAGGGTTAGCGAAAACAACAGATATCGACCCAAAAATGAAAAGAACTTAGCAATAACAATTAAACTATGAGCACTCAAATAATCGAGGCTCTAATACCAAATTATGGAAACCTGTTAGGGTTTCACGAAAGGATCGAGAAATTAATCGAGCGCAAGGTTCGATTCACCGGATTCAGCCTAAGGAAAACTCCCGAAGGAAGATCCAAAGATTCAGAGGCACAGTTTTACAACGGCAACTGAAATCAAAGAAAGAATGATCAAGATCGATCAAAGACAGAGAGCAGACACAGAGAAGAAGAGCGAGTGAGAGGTTCGCCGATAGAGAGACAAGTCGCGAGAGAGAAAGATCGAGAGAAATCAAGAATTATATTATGTCCCAAAAATTATCTGCTGTATTACAACGTATATATGGCCTATTTATACCAGCTTACAGACCATATAACAGACCGTATATAAATACACACACATACAGCCCAGACGAAATCACAGCCCAGCGATACAAACGGGAATGGTCAACAAACTTGGGTCGCAGATATAGGTTCGACCAGCCCAAGAACGCAACAATAGAAATTCCCCAAATACAAGGTAAGTTTTAGACATAATTCCCATCAGCTAACTAACTTTAGCTAATCATGGCTATTAAGGATTGATTAATCCACAATCCAACTAGTCCATAATTAAGGACCGGGTGGTGGATTATATAACCGACCTAATTTCCATTAGCCAATTCGACCAGCGAATGCATCATATGGGATTACACATAATTAACAAAAAAGTACATAATCTGCACACTCCAGCAACTGCAACCAAAAATCCACAGAATCCATATGCTGCATCAAACTCCTATTTATCCACACAAATAAGACAAACAATTGTAAGTAAATAATTCACAGCAATTATCAAAATTAATTAAGTATAAATTTTTAAGGTTCATATCAGATACTCTTGTCATCACCCTGAATAACTTGGCTCCCGAAGGAAAGCTCTCCATGGATAGCGTCAACAACAGCCTATTAAATGAAGAATCAAGGAGAAAGAAACGTGGAATCTCTGTCCAATCTGAGGCCAATGTCATCAAGAATCGAGGAAGAAGTGAGACTCAAGGAAGGAGTAAGACTAAGGGTCATGAAAATTTAAGAGGTCGGTCTAAATCTCGTTCTAGGATCATAAGCTACTATTGTTGCAAGCCTAGCTACAAGTAATCCAAATGTCTAAGTTACAAGAGAGATCAAAAGAACGGGACCATCAAGACTGACACAATCGATCCGAAGAAGAAAGAAGACAAGAGCGCACCAACTATGGTGACAACGGAACTTGATGATATCTTTCTCATTGGTGAAGACAATTATCTTAACATTGCTAATGATGATAGCTCATGGATTATTGACTCAGGTACCTCCTTCCATGTCACCCCACGTCAAGAATTCTTCTCATCATACCAAGGTGGTGATTATGGTAATGTGAAGATGGGAAATCAAGTTTCAAGCAAGATCGTGGGAATGGGTAATGTCGTTCTAGTAACCAACACAGGATGTGAACTTGTGTTGAAGGACTTGAGACATGTTTCGGACATGCATCTCAACCTCATTTCAGCCCGAAAGCTCGATAATGTTGGGTATGTGAATAGCTTTGGTGCTTGAAATGGAAACTCACAAGAAGTAGCATAATTGTTGCTCAAGGGGGAAAAGAAGGCTCGTTTTATGTTACACATGCCAAGCTATGCAAGGGAGAGACTAATGTTGCCCATGATAATCCGTGTTTAGAGTTGTGGCACAAGAGGTTAGGGCATGTGAGCGAGAAGGGATTGCAATTCCTCGCTCGAAAATAGCTCCTCCCAGATGTGAAAGGTAAAATTCTCGAGCATTACACTCATCATTTAGCTAGCAAACAACATAGAGTTTCGTTTTCTAGAAGCAATGTTCCTCGTAGAAGAAAGCGTGTTCTTGAATTGGTGCACACCGATGTATGCTTGATGACGGAGAGATCACTGGGTGGTGCATTATACTTTGTGAAATTCATCGATGACCACTCAAGAAAGGGTTTTTGTGTCTTTGTTGAAGACCAAAGACTAAGTATTTGAGGCATTTAAGGTGTTTCATGCTCGAGTGGAGCGTGAGATAGAAAGAAAGATCAATTGTGTTCGAGCTAATAATGGTAGAGAATATCGTGGTCCATTCGAGACATATTGTAAGCAACATGGCATCAGGCTCGAGAAGACACCTCCTAAGACACCACAATTAAATGAGGTGACCGAAAGAACGAACCACACAATAGAAGAAAGAGTTCTATGCATGATCTCAAATGCCAAGCTACCTAAGTCATTTTGGAGAGAAGTTGTGAAGACCGCTGTCCACATTATAAATCACTCACCCTCAGGGCCTTTGGATGTTGAAATACTGGAGGAAGCATGGATAAGAAAGAAAGTATCATATGACCAATTCAAGGTGTTTGGGTGTCAAGCATTTTTCCTCATTCCTAAAGACGAACAATCAAAACTCGACTCAAAAACAAAAGAATGCATCTATGTTGGATCACCTTGAGATGAGTTCAGCTACAAGCTGTGGGATCCTTTGAAGAAGAAGATTATAAGAATTTGAGATGTTGTGTTATTTGAGGACCAGACAATAGAAGACTTCAAGCAGCCAGAAAAGCCCAAGTTTAGGGTTTGCACCCATCCTCATGAAGAGTCATCTCTAGTGGTACATAATGAATCAAGAGAACAGACAAACACTAATGATGAAACTAGTGCTCAACCAGATCAAAGTGGGAGTACAACAGAGGACTCATCATATGAGTCAAATGATGCAGAAGCAACTAAATTAGTTGAGCCTTCAATAATAGAAGAGCCTGTGGTACAGCCTTAGTTGCGATAGTCAACTCGGGTGAGAAAAACTTTCTCTAAGTATGATCCAAGAGAATATATACTCTCTGTTGAGAGGGAGCCTCAAAGCTACATCGAGGCCATGGAAGATGTCCAGAAGGAAGAATGGATGAAAACCATGCAGGAGGAGGTGGACTCATTGCATGAGAACTATACTTATGATCTAGTTAAGATACCCAAGGGAAGGAAAGCCTTTAAGAACAAATGGGTGTACAAGATCAAAAGTGAAGAAAATAGCTCGAAGCCACGATATAAGGCTCGGATCATGGTCAAAGGGTGAAATAAGAAAAAGGTAATTGATTTCAAAGAATTTTTCTCTCAAGTGGTTAAGATTTCCTCAATTCGAGTAGTGCTTGGTCTTGCCGCTAGTCTCGATCTTGAGATCGAACAACTCGATGTCAAAACAAAATTGAGATTTAGAAGAGGAGATATATATGGAACTACCTGAAGGGTTTGTGGTTTCTGGTAAAGAGTACTTGGTGTGTCACCTCAAAAAGAGTCTTTATGGACTCAAACAAGCACCAAGGAAGTGGTATAAGAAGTTTGAAACCTTCATGACACAACACAAATTAAAAAGGACTCACACCAACCACTATGTTTTCATGAAGCGGTACATAAGTGGAGATTTTATCATCCTTCTTCTCAATGTTGATGTTATATTGATTGTTGAGCATGATAAGAAGAAGATTGTGGCACTTAAGAAAGCATTGAGCGGTGCCTTTGCAATGAAGGACTTGGGTCCAACAAAGCAAATCCTTAGGATGAGGGTTACTCGAGACCGGCCCAAGAAGTTGTTATGGTTGTCTCAAGAGAACTACATCAAGAAGGTGCTCGAGAAGTTCAACATGTATAAGGCAAAGTCAGTAAATGTTCCACTAGCTAGTCACTTTAAGTTGAGTAAGAGCTAAAGTCTAACTAGCAAGAAAGAGAAGGAAGAAATGTAATAACCCATTTTTAACTAGTTCTAATTGCGTGTAATTAATTACATAAATTATTGTAGAACATTTTATAGCCTCAAGATTGTTTTGGGTGATTCGGTAGTAATTTCGATTTTGCGGCTAAGTGTACTTTATTTATAAAATACTATTTATATATGTAAACTTTTAAGTTAAAACATGTAAAATATTCTTATAAAATTATATTTAGGTCCTAAATTTGTTTAAATGTAAATATAAAAATTTTGGTTTAATTTTATTTGTGTTTGTTATCCCTTTTGAATTTTATATGCAAAATATATAATTAAGGTATGATAGCCAAATATCATATCAAATGTGTGTTAAAAATTATGAAAAATTATATTTAGGTTTTAAATAATTAAATAGGATGATCTGAAAAGTTTTGTGATTTTAGAAATAGTTTTGGTATTTATGTTAGTAATTACCTTATAAGCTTTTTAATTAACCATAATTTCAATATTTTATATATCAAAACTTGTTTTAAATTAATAAAATTTTACATGTGAGTTTAAAATATTATTTTAAGGGGTTTCATAAATTTTCATAATTTTATAAGCTTTTTTGATATTTTTATTAATTTTATCCTCTTTATTGATCTTTTTACCACTAAAAATAATATATAAATCCTAAAATTTCTGTTCATGCACGAAATTACTTCCCTAAATTTTTTTGATCAGATTTTGTATCAAATTGACCATTTTCTTATTCATTCAACCAAATTTTGAGCCAAAGTTACTTTCTTATACTTTCTACCTTTGCTTGTTATGTCACTTTAGCTTTTCTTACACTCAACCTTCTTCACTTGCATTCCCCATGCTTAAAGATGACCTTGGACTTGCACACCATCACCTCCCCCATCCCTTGATTGATTGATTGGTTTTCATAACTTTATTTAAACCGAACTACACTCCACCACCTTACACACTCAACCACCTTGTCCGTTATCATTCAAGTGTTGAACAAGCTACCTAGCCCCCTCTTGTGGCTGCATATTTTTGGTCCCTCCATCCCCTAATTATACCCCATTTGTCTCTATTTGTTTTTATTCATCATTTCTCTCATTTTCTCCTCTTGGTTGCTCCCACTTTTCTCTTCATTTTGATTATTTTTGCTAAGTATTCTTAAGCTTTGTTGAGCTTATAACCAAGACCCATCCTCCTCTCTTTATCCTTATTTTCTTGTTTTCACTTCTACATTGCCTTCTATCTAACCTTTATTTATTTTTAAATAAGTAAAGAAGGTTAGAGTTTTTGGTTAAATTGTGAAGTTGTCATCCTTTGTCTTCTCCTCTCGTGTCTCCATCTTTCGAAGGCGTTGATATTCTTTTGGGAATTCTTTGTGTTATTTTGCTATTTGTGCTTGGAAAGAGGTAACCCATATTTTCCTACTAAATATATAAAAATCATGTGATAGCATGCTTAAATTTTCTTATGTTATGCTTAAGTGTAATTTATGCTTTCTTATAATCTCATAAAAAAGTATACATGCATCATGTATTGTTATTAATTTATCTAAGTGTGTGACCATGTATTTTTATGCAATGGTACGTTAATTTTATGTATTTTAAATATATGTATGATAGCATATTAAAATAGGATTGATTGTGTTAAAATAATTATGCATGATTATGGTTTAATGTGCTAAATGAGCTTAATTGCGTTTTAGGGGAAAACTGGTATTTTTGTCACTCCTGAAAATTTATAGAATTCTTATTTTATACGAATTTACCTATTTTAATTTTATTTAGTCATACCATGAATTCTACTTAATTCTAATAACAATTGGTATTAAAATGGGAAACTATTGAGTAAATAACATATAATGGCATTTTGGTCGTTTATGATTTATTATGCCTCAAAGTGTGAATAATTGGAATAAGATGACCTTAATGGATTCCTAGGTTGACCTTAGAGTTAACTTTGATTTTTGTTTGGATTGTTGATCTTATGATCAACTTGAATAATTAGAAATAAAAAAATGGTTAATAAGGAAACTAGAATCATTGTGTATTATGTGATATTTTATGATCACCTTATTAAGATATTAATATTTAAAGTGGAAGACCTCGAGATTTGGGAATGGTTTCTCTCTAGGGGTAGCTACCCTAGAGACGAGGTAGGAGTCCTCGATTTGTTTGGTTTTCTAGTGTGCCGGTTGTGCCCCAGTAAGGCCCTAATCTACTCTATAGGTGACCTACGGGCCCTATAGGGGGTATCGATACTTAAGGATTAGGTGTCCGTGGATGGGAGGATATTGCATTGCTTTGTTGCACCAATATGACCAGAGTACTTTTATGTCTCTAGGTTATAAGTTGGGAGGATACCGTGTTGCTTTAATGCGCCGGTATGATCTGTGTACTTTTATGTCTCCGGGTTCTTATTTGTATCCCCTTGAGTAAATAAAATATGAAAAATTATTTTATAAGGATGTAAATGGATTGTTGTGATTTTTTGATTTGGTAGTTGCCTCCGCGCACTACTTGGTTTTGGTATGTTGGTTTGATAGTTGCATTCATGCACTATTTTGATTTGGTGCATTGGTTGGTAATGGTCTCGGTGATTTCCTTATCATATTATAAGTGAAATAGATGTGGTTATTGTGAAAGGCTTTAATTATGGTTTGGTATTTTTCTTTTCGTGGAACACCCTCGGTATAGTTGGATTAATGAAATATTTGTAATTTGGTTAAGTTTGTTGTGATTGACATGTGGCATATGGCATGATATGAGGTATGGTATGAATGTAGCACTTTGCTATGGTATGTACTATTTAACATGTTATGATATGATACTTTGGGTTACTTTCTATGTGCTCCATGTGATATTTACATGTTTAGTATTGTATATTGGTTTACTCAGTACCATTGTACTGATGGGTTCCATTTTATGGTCCCCTACCTATTCACAGGGCAGTCTTTACCTTGTAGGAGTAATTTGAGGGTACAACTTGATGGCATTTGGTGGGGTTTGAGAGTTAGGATATCTGATGTCCATTCCGGCATCTTTTGATCTGGATATCTTTTGAACTCTTATATCTCCTTATGTATTTCTTTCCTTTGTCAGTTATAACTCTTTTGTTTAATATTGTGTTATTAGAATAATTTAATATTAAAATGAAGCCTTTCTCTTCTTCTTATCCATTTTTATTCTTAATTTAAGTGGATAAACGTTTTAGCCTTAACACTTAGTGTAAGAAAGGTAGATGAACTAGATTTATACTATGTGTGGCAGTAACACCCTACATTTTTTTATTTGGCTTAGCTTCCGTAATCAACTCTTTTAAAAGAAATTTTCAAGTGGTAAAAATGGGGGTGTTACAAGAAATGGTGAATGTTCCCAATTCATCTGCATTTGGGAGTCATGTGTATGCCATGGTCTGCACCAGGCCCGCTATCGCCCATGTAGTTGGAGTTGTGAGTTGATTCTTGTCTAAACTAGGAAAAGAGCATTGGGAAGCTATCAAGTGGATAATTCGATACCTCAGGGGTACATCTAAGAGGTGGTTGTGCTTTGGCAATAGGAAACCTGTGTTGGAGGGATACACAGATGCTGACATGGCTGGAGATACTGATTCAAGAAAGTCTACTTTAGGGTATGTGACCACATTTGCAGGGGGAGCTATCTCTTGGCAATCAAAGCTCTAGAAATGTGTGGCCTTATCTACCACAAAGGCCGAATATATTGCAACTATAAAGGCATCTAAGGAGATGTTATGGTTGAAAATTTTCCTTCGAGAGTTGAGTCATGAGCAGAAGAAATATGTTCTATATTGTGATAATCAGAGTGCCATTCACTTGGCCGATAAATCAGCCTATCACTCTCACACAAAACATATCCATGTTCGATACCATTTGATAAGGGATATGCTAGAGGAGAAGCAGCTACAACTTGAGAAGGTTTGCACCGATAATAATTGGTCAGACATGATGACCAAGACAATAACAACCAAGAAGTTTAAAGATACTTGTGAAGGCGCTGACATGCTGGCTCCCCCTGATTAAGTCGGGAAGGGGGAGATTATTGGGATCCCTCCTTAATTAGGGGATTCCCAAAGCAATAAAAAAAAGGATGATGCATGCATAGTAGAGTTCCAAAGATATTTAATACTTTTGACCTTTTGGGAAATTAGAGAAGACAAGTGCATTTCACCATGTGCAAGTGACCAAGGTTCATTGGCTCAATTAATGGGAGAGTATTCTAGAGTCATCCTATGGCTTATGAGTTACCCCTTCTACTCCTATAAATAGGGGTCTTTGGGAAGGCTTAGTTCATCACAATAAAAGTAAACAATCCTCTACATAAAGAGAGAAAGTGAGAGCCACTACAAAAGTGAGGTGCTTGAGAAAAGTTCTCATATTTTCTCAAGCAAAGTTTGAGTGTTACACCACTTAATTTGTGAGAGAGTCCATCCATTGTAATTCATCCTCTTTTTTTGGCAAAGAATTTGAGTGAGCCTCTAGTTCATACTAGAGAAGAATTTCTTGTAGTCCTACTATCATCATAGTGGAAGGTTTGTGGTTTTTCCCTTCACCTTGAAGGGTTTTCCACATAAATATTTGGTGTCTTTTATTTTTCTATTTTTTTACTATTTTTTTGTTTTGCCCATTTTTAATCACACAAGGAAGGAAAAGGTCTTCCTCTATCAACCTGTCCTTTTTCCCCAATAGAAAGATGCCTAGGATTTCAATTCTTTACCATCAATTTATGAGAGTTCCGGGCAGTGAGAGGATTTGGTGAAAATAATCAAATAGAAAATCAAATATTGTATCTATGGTGAAAATTTGATGAAGAAAGAGAAAAAATATAAATTCATAAAAGAAATTTTAAATTCTAACTAATTGGATAAATAATTGAAAATAAAGGGTAAGTTATGATAAAATTATAATTTCTATCATTATCATATAGTTACGATTTCCTAATTGAAGATATATGGTTTATTTACTAATCGAGAAAAAGATAAATTTGGAAATTTTAGATAACCATTTTAAGAAAAATGTAAGTTTTAGAAAATAGTATTTTTCATTATTTTTTTTATTTAACTAAGGAACAAATGCACAATTGTTATATCACGCAACTGGAAAAGAACACTTATAAAATAATAGGTGTTACCACAAAGCTTAACATGAGTATGTCACTATACCATTATCATACAAAGTATAAGGTCAAATACTTACAACCAAAACCAAATGTAACACTACGAGTTGATACGACCACATGGGGGCTACCTTGGAGCACTTTTGGATTGATCGGCTAGCCTCACAAATCAACATGAGTCATTTCAGCACGTTTTTTCTCACTCATGCGCTTCCCACAAAAGTTTTAGAAAATTTTCAAAACTTCACAAGAGGATCACCCATCCTAAAAATTTCTCCACAGTTAGCACGCTTAATTGTGGAGTTCTTAGAATAGAATCACCAAAAGGATGGTATATCATGTTGATATAAGTAGCTAAATGTAACACCCCCAATTTCACTCCTAAAAAATTTTGAGTTTAAAAGAATAATACAGAAGCTAAACACACAATTTAGGGAATGTTACCACCACAACTAACACAAGATAAATGTCTACCATATATCTCATGCTAGATGCAAGGCTAAAACCTGTCCAACAAAATTTAACCAACATCTATGCCTTAAGGACAAACTCCTACAACGAAATATCCACAAACAGATGTCAAGTGAACAATTTCACTAAATAAAATCATCGATGAATAAATCAGTGGAAACCTGTGAAGTAATCTTAGATTTTAAAACTTAAAAAGAAAAAGGATATAAAATCCAAATACATCTCCCACAAAATCACAAACCAACTAAATACAAATCAAATGAATGATTTATACACCAAAATAATATATTTGAGATGCAATAAAATCTGAAAAGAGAACCAGGGGCATCCCAATAGTGGAGCCAACTTTATTCGCCAAATCAAATCATTGGATAGCCTACTCTCAAAATCTAAGGAAAACATTCCTCCCGACAATAAGACACTCAATACTGAACCTGCACAATTGGTCTACTCTCCACCATCAGTGGATCATTACAGGACCTAAACAACCAAGGTAGTATCAATACGGGTCCAGTACTAAGTAAATCACAACTACCTAACTCATGGAAGGAAACATAACACCCATATGATATGACAATCTTTAGATTACAATACTCATTCTTAAATATACATGTTATACATATTCCATTCCACTCATACAATAATTCATGCTCAATTACACATGCGATACATACACCATTCTACTTGTATAATAACTCATGCTCGATTTATACATGTGATACGAATACCATTTTACTCATATAATAACTCATGCTCGATTATACATATGATACATACAATAATAGAACATGGGGTCACAGACTTATGCTCATAATACATGACTGGACATGAGAATACACAAGGTACAAGCATACAAGAAATTCATGATCACATGCTAAGTAACACACACTACCCTAGAAGGTATCATTATGCACATAAGGCCCACATGCGATTTTAATAATAGATTATATGATAATTAGGTAAGAACATATATCATATAGTATCACTAATGTAAGGGAGACAACCAAGAAACATGAATATGAAAAATAAATATAAAGCCCATGAGTGAGCGAGAATAATTCATTATTATATTCCTTTATTGTGATCACCATCTTGAGGATGGAGACTCAAAGAGATCATAACAACTAATCTAGTACTCAAATGGTACTAGCCCTAGCTGGCCCGCCCAAAAATATAACCAGACAACCAATAAATAGGACACCTAATCATTTAAGTATGCATACCCCCTATAGGGCTAAAATATATCGAGACACCTATAGAGTAGAAGAGGGCCTCTCTAGACCTCGTAAGGTACCCGGGATCACAGAATAGAAAAACACCGGAATGGTATCAAGTAAATACCAAACCTAACTTAGATAGCTACCCCGAGTGATACAAGTCCCAACTCAAGATCTTTCACTTTAAGTGATTAATATTTTATTCAAGGATTTAGCCAATCATAAATTAGGCCCACATAACAACATTTAGCTCATATCCATCAACACAACGAATTTCTATTAGTATATCAATTTCAAGTGGCATTAAAGCCAAGCATCATTAAAGTTGATAAATTTCAAGTTCATTAAAGCCGATCCGGTCCAAGTGGCATTAAAGCTAATAGATTCCAGAGGCATTAAAGTTGATCCAATTCATGAGGCATTAAAGCCGAATCATTTTAGGAGCATTAAAACCGAATAAGTCCAAGGCATAAAATACAGCATAAAGTATCATGCAACTTTAATCCATACTCAACCCTTCACTCACTTACACACATACAATATTCAAGAGGCATACGAACATGCATTTACATTAAATCTATAACCCATACATACATACTATTACCACACAAGAATACAGCATATGCTTGACATGATTAAATAATCAATAAGCATACTTATCACCTTCCACTGTGAACAAAAATACATCCAGATTCTGCTATAAGTAAAGGTAAGTAATGACTTACCTAAGCCTGAAGCTAGCTAAGCAAATTGAGAAAGAGAGAGAGCTATCAAGAGCTTGACAATCCACAGGAAAGTTTTCCTAGATTATCGATGGAAATTGGAACTAGGTTAGAAACTATCTAATCAATCAATAATTCAATTATTAAAATTAAATAAACACAAACGATCTTTCTTGGAAAAAACGTGTCCAAAACCTAGGACTCGTGAGCATAGCTCTATTAAAATTTAAAATTAAATATTAACTAAATCGAGTTCAACACATATCACTTGGGACATTTCAAATTGATTTGGAAAGCTAGGGAAAGAATAATAGATTATAAGTTAATTTTATCAAAAATGACTTACTCATTAGGTTTTACAACTAAATAGGCAAACCAACTATTTTTAGAATACCAATTCAACCCGATAACATAGGAATATAATCGACATGATTTTAAATCAAAATTAGAAATCTACTAGGTTAGAGAAACATAAGCAAATTGTTTTTTATAAAAAACATCTCCAAAAATTAGGGTTTTTAATGCCCGAACAACGAACCAACCAATTCACTTCGATTACTTCAAATTGATTGCTTTAAAACACAATTAAACGAATTTAGATAAATCTAGATACTCAATTTCAACAAAAATAATCTTCTGAGTAGCCAATTCGAGACTATCGGTTTTCAAAACTAGGGTTTCAAAGCCCAAGACACAAACTCGGATAATTCAAATCAATTAATTCCAATTGAAGGTATTAGAATACAATTAATACTATTTCAACTATTTCTATAAATTTAATTTTAGAAAAAGAACAATATAAATGACCAATTTTATAATTTCACTTGAAATCAAGGGTTTTAGGCCCGAAAGAACGATTCGGTTAAATTTTATTAATTTATTTAAATTGAATGATTAGAAACGCAATTAGACATATTTTATAACATATCATACAATCAATTCATCAAAACCAATAAAAGAAATACTCAATTTAGCATAATTAGGGTTTTTGAGCCCAGAACGCAAATCTAATCAATTCTTGCTAAAGTATATAAAATGACGGTTCAGAATTGTAATTAAATGTATTCCAATGTAATTTATATAATCAATTGAATAAAACATCCGGATTACACAATTCAATTTAGACCCGCAAGAGTTTTGATCTAAAAATCCAATTCCGATCAATTTCACACAATTTTCCCAAATCAACACTTTCGATATAAAATTAAATACATTTCAAACGATATTATAAAATCAATTGAGTAAAACGACTCAATTATGCAACCCAATTTTATCACACACGGATTTTGACATAGAAGGTCAATTCTAATTAATTTCACATAAATTTCTCAAATTGACAATTCCAATATCAAATTAGATACATTTCATAGCATATTATAAAATCAATTTACCCAAAATAGCTAAATCGGATGAATCAGAAAAATTAGGACATAACCCAGCCAACAATCCGATTTTCACAAATCAACCAAATACACTACAATTAACCACTCTAAATCAATCATACAACATATATATACATAATCAAAAAATCAATTTAGCTTTTCATAAGCTAATTCATACTCAATTAATCAAATCAAATGTTAGGGTTTTTAGAAATTTATACCAAATGAAACTAACACAAATTGGAGTAGATGGAGGTCAGAGGAACTTCGTTAGAGGGCAATGTAACACCCCAAAATTTCACTTTTGAAAAAAATTTCGTTTAAAAGAATAATGCGAAAGCTAAAACACAATTTGGGGAATATTACCGCCACACCTAATACAAGATAAATATCTACCATCTATCTTATGCTAGATGCAAGGCTAAAACATATCCAACAAAAATTCAAACAACATTTATGCCATAATGATAAACTCCCACAATGAAATATCCACAAGCAGATGGCAAGTGAATAATTTCACTAAATAAAATCATCGCCAAATGAATCAGCGGAAACCTGTGAAATAATCTTGGACTTTAAAACTTAAAAAGAAAAGGGATATAAAATCCAAATACATCTCCCACAAAATCACAAACCAACTAAATACAAATCAAATGAACGATTTATACACCAAAATAATACATTTGAGATATAATAAAATCAGAAAAGAGAACCAAGGGGCATCCTAATAGTAGAGACAACTTTATTTGCCAAATCGAATCACCGGATAGCCTATTCTCAAAATACAAGGAAAACATTCCTCCCAACAATAAGACATTCAATACTGAACCTGCACAAATGGTCTACTCCGGTACTGAGTAAATCACGACTACCTAACTCATGGAAGAAAACATGATACACATAAGATATGACAATCTTTAGCTGACAACATTCATACTTTATTATACATGTGATACATATACCATTCTACTCATGTAATAACGCATACTCGATTACACATGCGATACTTATACCATTCTACTCATATAGTAACTCATGCTTGATTATACATACACCATTTTACTCATATAATAACTCATACTCGATCATACATATGATACATACAATAGAAAATGGGGTCAAAAACTCATGCTTATAATAAATGACTAAACATGAAAATACATAAGGTACAAGCGTACAAGAAAATCATGATCACATGCTAAGTAACACATACTACTCTAAGGCCCATATGTGATTTTAAACAATAGGTCATGTGATAAATGAATACGGGCATGCGTCATATGACAACACTATTGTAAGAGAGAACCAAGAGATATGTATAAGAAACAGAAATATAAAGCCCAAGAACCCACGAGAATAATTCATTATTATATTTCATTATCTTAATCACAACCATTTAATTATATTTTCTTGAGGATGGAGACTCAAAAGATCATAACAACTAATCTAGTACTCAAACAAAACCAAAACAAGAGGTAGGGTTTTCAGAATTTTATACCAAATAAAACCAACAAATCGGGACAAATGAAGGTCAGAGAAGCTTCACCAGAAGTCAAGGACAACTTGTCGGTAGCCAGCGAAGCTCGTCGTGGCCGGACGGTGTCGGCGCGACCTGCACGGTTGCTGCTGCCGTGCGCGATTGCTGCTGGTTTCTTCTGTTGTTGTGCATGGTTGTTGCTGCTTTTGGCGTCAACAGTGGTGGTGTGTGGTAGCAATAGTGGTAGCCAGTGGCCGACGAAGGAGTAGTAGGGAGGAGGAGATGGTAGGCTGGTGTTTGGGGCTAGGATGCAGAATAGGGACAGGTCGGGAAAGGGAAAGAGAAGAGAAGGGAGAGAAGAAGAAAGAAAAGGAAAAGAAGAGGGATAGGGGTCAGGAACTAGTCATGGTTTCTTTTTTTTTTTGTTTTTTACAAACACGCATATATAAATAAATACTAAACCTCTAAAAATATTGTAGGGAAATTTTATCTAAAATTTATTTTGCAAAAAATCATTTCGTAAGGATCTGCAAGCTTAAAATTGATATAAGAACTATATAAAGAATTTCAGAAGTATTTTTAGAATAATCTACCAACGAACACAAAAATTTATATTATTTACGGAAATACATTATAAGATCTCAAAAAATTATTTAAAGTATATAAGAAAATATTTAAGTCAAATTCTAATAAAACGATACTAATTTTAATAATTTCCGAAAATGATTTTTCCGCCAACCAAAAAGGGTAAAACGGAAGAAAATTAATTTCCAAAAAGAAATTCATAAATAAGCTCCGAAAATTCTTTCTAATTTAAAACTTTCCGACAATCTTAATGACTTTGGAAACAAATAAATTCAAAGTTGAAAATATTTTCTACGGATAAAATTATTAAAATAAATTTGACTATTTTAAATGGAAATTTTATAATTTAAATAATATATGTATATCATTAATGAAATATAACTCCAAAATAAAGTCGTAATCACATGACGAAGTTATAATAAAAAACGAATCTAAAATATTAAAAATTAAAATACGAGAAAGAACAGAAATATAGATTTTAAACCAGAAATTGAAATCATATGAATATAATAAAATTATGGTTGTGAACGAATTTATCTAGAATGATCCACAACGACAACAATTAATTAAATTCAAATATGAAGTCGAAATAATCGATAAATCCATAAAATGAATCGAAAATAAAATAATTAAATGTTCACATCAAATTACACTAAAAAAATAATTAAGCTTAATAAAATTGAATTTTAAAATACGGGATATTATAGGCAAGGACAACTCGCCGTTGGTTGGGAGACGTCAGCGGTGACCGGATGGTGGCATTGTCACTCCTGTTCGTTGCTTCTACTTCTATCCGTTGCTGCTGCACTGCTGCAACTGGGTGTTGTGTTGCGTCCTCGACGGTGGCTTGTGGTAGCAGTGGTGGTAGCCAGCGGTCGACGAAGGAGTAGGGAGGAGGAGATGGTAGGCTGGGGTTTGGGGCTAGGATGCAGAACAGGGACAGATTGGGAAAGGGAAAAGGAAGAGAAGGGAGAGAAGAAGAGAGAAAAGGAAAGGAAGAGGGATGGGGGCCGGGAACTGGTCATGGTTTCATGTTTTTTTTTTTACAAATACATAAATATAAATAAATACTAAACATCTAAAAATATTGTGGGAAAATTTTATCTACAATTTATTTAACAAAATTTATTTCGTAAGAATCTGAGGGCTTAAAATCGATAAAAGAGCTACATAAAGAATTTTGGAAGTAATTTCGGAAGAATTTACCAACGAACGTAAAAATTTATATTATTTACAGAAATAAATTATAAGACCTCGAAATAATATTTAAAAGCATATAAATAAGTATTTAAATTAAATTCTAATAAACCGAGACTAATTTAAATAATTTTTGAAATCAGTTTTTCGCAAACCAAAAATGATAAAACAAAAGAAAATTAATTTCGAAAGTAAATTCATAAATAAGCTCTGAAATCTTTTTAATTTAAATGTTTCTGAAGATCTTAACGACTTTGGAAACGAATAAATTCAAGGTTGGAAATATTTTCTATGGATATAATTATTAAAATAAATTTGACTATTTTAAACAAAAATTTTATAATTTAAATAACATTTATATTGTTAACGAAATATAACTCCAAAACAAAGTCGTAATCACACGACAAAATTATAATCGAAAATGAATCTAAAATATTAAAAATTAAAATACGAGAAAGAACGGAAATACATATTTTTAACCGAAAATCAAAATCATATGAATATAATAAAATCATGGTCGTAAATAAATTTATCTAGAACCATCCGCAATGACAACGATTAATTAAATTCAATTATGAATTCGAAATCATCGATAAATCTATAAAATGAATCATAACTAAAATAAGTAAATGTTTATATCAAATTATGCTAATAAAATAATTAAACTTAATAAAATTAAATTTTAAAATACCGGGTATTACACTAAATCAATTCTTATAACACTCCGCTCAATTTAGGGTATTACTTTTGGTATTAGGAAGTGCGTGAATGAGGACAAAACGCACTAGAAAGACTTGTGTTGATATATGGGGTCAGCCAATCAATCCAAAAGCACTTCAAGATAGCCCCAGCATGATCGCATCGGCTTGGGCTGTTACAAATGGTATCAAAGCTAAACCGCGATCGTGAGCTTAACTAGGATGAGCTAGTCAGCTACCTAATGAGATGATTCTTGGGATAAACTATATTGAGACAGTTAGTGGTTGAGGCACAACGAGGACGTTGCATTCTTTGAGTGGGGGTGAATATAATACCCCAAATTGAGTGGAGTGTTATAAGGATTGATCTGGCTACTTATATCAACATGGTATACCATCTTTTTTATGATTCCGTCCTAAGAACTCTATTATTAAGCGTGTTGGCCGTGGTGCAATTTTTAGGATGGGTGACAAGTTTTGAAACTTTCTAAAAATTTCTCACAAAGTGCATGAGTGAGAAAAAAGCACCATAAAAGGATTTGTATTGATTTGTGAGGCCAACCGATCAATCCGAAAGCGCTCCAAGGTAGTTGTTGCATTATCATATGCACAATAAATTTAATAAATAAATCCTAATTTTCAAATACATAGTAAATGGTAAGAAGGAGTCAAATCCAAAAGGAATGGTATATAATCAATAATTCTGTAATTAATGTTAAAACCCTAGTTATGCAATAACATATATTTCTATCACTAAGTTCTATAATATGGATAAATAATAAAATACTTTACTCACTAATTAATGAATAATGATAGGAAAGTATCGATTATAGTATTAGGATATCAAATAATCATGGAGAAAAGAATGATTCTAAATGATTTAACATTGACGTTTATAAACTCATAATAATTCATATCTTTACTTTTTCTTAATTCTAATAAATTAAATAAGCTTTCAATTTATCCCTAACCAATTAATAACCAAGGTTAAGAACGCTAGATTCAATTAATGGCAGCATTACAAATGGAAAGCAGTCAACTACGACCATAATCACATATGCTTGGATCATGTAATCGTACGAATTAATAGACAAACTTTGGAAACGTTAATTAACAATTATGTATTAATTCCATTATCCTAGCATTGATTAAGATCTAAACTAAATAGGTGATCAATTTAAATAGTTTAAATTATTAACCTATGATGCAAGATCATTCAATTCCGTCTATTAATTCAATTAAATTTCATTTAGAATCATAAATTCAAGTTACGTCGTCATATCCAAAACCCTAATTTTGTCATCAAATCCTCCTACCCTATACTATCTACATAATTGCAATAACACACAATTAAATGCAATAATCTATAATAAACATCAATGATTATTAATAAATTAACAATAAAACACTAAAAGTAAGAGAAATAATAATGCAATAAAGAGAATTTACTTTCATTAAATCAAAAATAAAAACTTACAATTGAGAGAGGGATGGAGAAGAACTTATCTACTTGAATTGCAGAGTGTTGATTGTTCAATTGAATACTATGGAGAGAATTAGAATTATGAATTACATATAGTATTTAGAGAATATAGAGAGAAAGAAAGAATCCAACTCTCGAACTCCCTAGAACCGCCTCTCGAATGTTCAAAACTTTAGAAATATATCAAGGAAAAGTTCGCACGAACGGTTACAGAATTTAAGAAAAACACAGTCCATATTGGGAAATACGGGACCTCCGTATTTTTTCTTGAACTCTCTACCAAATGCTGAATTTTAAAAGTTAAGATTTTGTGTGCTAACGAAAAAAAAAAACACTGGTTGTGTTTATGAAACACAAGGGTGCCGTGTTTCTTGTTCCTTCATTATTTCTTTATGAAATTTCAATACAGGCTTCCCTTTGATATATATTCTTCATTTCTGGTCTTTTCTTCCATTGATTCCATATCTCTTGATGTGATATTTGCTTCATTTCCTCTTTCCATTGATTTCTCCTTTGAATTTATTCATTTTTATCTTTTCCTACAAAATCTATCCAAAAGAGAAAAACTCAAGAAAATATTAAATCTTATAAAGATAATAAGGAGTAAATGACATTTTTACTTAGGAAAATAATATATAAATCCCATATATCAGTAGCCCCCACGTAGTCTTATCGACTCGGGGTGTTACAAATCAATAAAATCTTTAAAATAAATTTGACTATTTTAAATAGAAATTTTATAATTTAAATAATATATTTCGTTAACGAAATATAAATCCAAAACAAAGTCATAATTACACGACAAAGTTATAATTAAAAATGGATCTAAATTATTAATAATCAAAATATGAAAAAGAAAAAAAATATATATTTTTAACCAAAAATCAAAATCATATGATTATAATAAAATCATTGGGCGTGAACAAATTTATCTAGAACAATCCGCAACAACGACGATTAATTAAACTCAAATATGAAGTTAAAATTGTCGATAAATCCATAAAATGAAATGAAATTAAAATAATTAAATGTTTACATCAAATTACACTAATAAAATAATTAAGCTTAATAAATTTAAATTTTAAATATACAGGTATTACACCAAAACATAAGAAACAAATAGAAAGATTAAATCCAAATAAAACATCAAATGGGAAGAGGCGAGCAAATGTAAAACATAAAGGACAAATAGTATAAAAAGGGATATCTAAACTCTAGAATACAAGAATTTTGTTACCTCAAATAGCTATAATTCTACGCCTACCTAGGTTAGACCCAAAGATCACTTCACCCAAAGCACCTTCTCAAATTATGCAGGATCATCATCAAATTCCTATGACACGCCAACTACAAAAGTGTAGTATTAGTATATAACTCCTATAGAGTAAAATAGCATAAACTAAAGAAAAACCACATAACGCAAAGGTCATATGCAATAATATATGATAGATCATGCCATAGCATATGGTTCAATAGATTAACGCGATGGTGAAACATGTCATCATAGAAAACAACGATAATCAGCTTTATAATGACAACTACTATAGAATCTTGTTCTAATGACCCCTAATAAACAATGGTTACTTAAAAAATGATGTAAGAAGTCTGATTTTTTTAGGGCGGGAATTTGGGTAGTACTGAAAAGTACTAAATTGAGTTTTAGATAATTGTTATTAGGAAAATTGTCATCTAAAAGTACTAGAATGATACACTTTAGATAACGGTTAACCTAAAAATGGTTATCTAAAACTCAATATTAATGATTAGGGTTTAAATGTCAGTTTTTAGGTAAAATGGTCATTGAAAGTTGCATAATCCAACACTTAAGATAAAAATTTTATCTAACAATTAACATGAATAAAGGAACACCTTATTGCCACAATAAGAGCTAGCAATCGAGCAGGTTAGGTTACTATAGGATCGAGTTAAATGATAATCGGATAATATCGGTTTCGGATAATCTCGGATCATTTTATCAGGTTGGGCCGGGTTAGGTTTGATTCGGATCAACTCAATATCGAAAATCTCGGGTCATTCTAAGTTTTCAGATTATGTTGGGTTGAGATCGGATGGACTCAGATTTGAGTAAATTTGGGTTATTCTAATTTCGGTTTAGGTTTGCATCGGGCTCGGGTGAGTTCAAATTATTATATTTTCGGGTCGAGTTTGGATCAGATTCGGGTCATTTCAGTTTTGAGTCATGCTTGTGCTATTTTATTTCTTTTTTTATTCCAAGATGTTATTAAAGGCTAATTATTTTGACATCATTTGTTTTAATTTATCTTATTCAATTAAAAATGAATTATTATTATTATATAGATTGTTTTGGGGACATAGAATTTTTTGTTAGTATTTCATCTTTGGAGATGTATTTGATGTTTCAAATTTAAAAGTTTTTAAATTGGATCACTTTTCTTTTTATATTAAGATATAACTTATAATTCAACTCCATTATTAGCTTGATCATATAATATTGAGTTCAAATATTATTTTATGTGTATATTATATTTATATCTTGTATGGTCCTCACATAATATTAACTTACAATAACCATTGATAATTGATAACAAATGAAGGCTTCTAAGGTTGTACTTCTCATATTTATTTTCAAATTGATTGATCGCATCATATCAACATAATTTTAATATATATAATGATAAAAATAATACAAAAATAATGATATCAATAATAGTAGTAATTAATGAATATCAATAATGGAAAAAATAATACTGACAACACATTATTTTTTTTATATATTTTGATTCGATCATATCAAGCTAAATCAAATTAAAATTAAATAAAGTAAGTACTAATGACCATTATTGAAAAATGACCAACTAATATTGATTTCTTACTATTTAACATAGTTGATGTAATAAAAAATACTAATCTTTAATTTTTGTAATGAATAATTAACATCCTCACTTTAGATTTTTCCTACTTTCCTATGATATTGTAGGTCTTATATTGCAAGGTATAGATACTAACATATAGTGTTTAAGGCTACAAATTATTATTTATGTATACTTATAATAGAATTGATAAAACTTTTCCCTTATTCAATTAGATTTTACTTATGATGCAATCTTTCTTTTTTATACATATAATTTTACATAATTGTTTCAAATATTAGAATTAGTATTATTGATAACTGCATTTTAAATAACTAAATAGACTATGATTATGTAATATTCGTTTTAAGCTACAATGACAATCGGTTCATATTATAGTTGTTGTTTGAGTTTTGGTCACTAGATCGTGGACTTGAAGACTTTGTTAGAACTTTTGGTCGACTTGATCAATCAAAATGTGTTAGATATCATATCACTTGTGGCCTAAAGAGCATGTTGATAGTCACTAGGCTTAATATTGTAATAATTAGTTTTTAATTCAAACATCGTATTGTATTGTTAATTAGTTGGGATAATTGATAATTCAAGCTTATTTTTTTAGGTTAGTGTATTCATTTGGTGTCAACTGTTTAGTTGGACTATGTATTATATTGTTATTCTATAAGCTAAAATGCTCATTACCAATTTCTATTGCATAGGACTAAAGTTATATATTTTGTATTTAGTTTAGCCTAGGGTTGAAAGATATCCTATGTGTTTAGATTAACCCAAGCTATATATTAAAGCTTTGTTCTTCTTATGCCATTCAGGATTAGCAGAGTTATGCACTCAATTTAGTTAATGAAGGTTACATGCCATTGGTTTTTCTTATCTCTTCTCTTCGTCTCTTTTTGTATAATGTTGTGTGAGTGAAATAATACCAATGATTCTTGAATAAAATATCTATCTTCAATATTATTCCAGAGCTTGAGTGAGGATGTTTATTCCTATTATCTCTGATTCTTCAATGCTTTTTTTTAACTCACTTTGGTAATGAGTTAAATTTGATTAATCTTTTCCATATTTGTGATTTTTTCCTTCAAAGCTCTTCATCATTACAAACATATTGACAATAGTTATATCACATCTATATCATTACAAGTATGCTCTAATATTTGATAAATTAGATTATAATGTTGGCTTTACAAGTAGTCATAATATTTTGACATTCCCAATTTAAATAGATGATAAGGATATATCACTTAGGTTGGTAAACTCGAGCAGTGTCATCCATGATTTATAAGAACATATATGGGGTGTATCTAGTGAAACCTACTACTTATAATGAGAATTGAGAACCATTAGTTTCATAGAACAATTATGATAGTTTCATAAAACTATTACACTAGTTTCATAAACTAAAGTGAGTATTTTTCCTTAAAAACTTTAAGTAGTTTAATAAGCTGAGACAAGTAGTTTCATTAGAAATTTAGAGTATTATGAATATGCTATAATGATTAGTTTCATAATATTAAATGAGTAGTGTTATTAGAAACGTAGAGTAGTTCCATTAAAAACTTAGAATACGTGTATAAGCTAAAATTAGTTATTTCATTAGCCGAACTGATAGTTTCATAAGCAAAAGCATGTAGTTTTATTATAATCTTAACCTAGTTTCATAAGCTAAAATTAGTAGTTTCATTAGAACCTTATAGTAGTCTTACAGATCAAAATGAGTCATTTCATTATAAACTTAGAGTGGCTTTTTTCGATAGAAATTAGTAGTTTCATTATAAACTTATATTAGTTTCATAGACAGAAATTAGGAATTGCCTTACATTCATAGAGTAGTTTTTTTTGGAGTAGTTCAATTAGAAATTAGAGTAGTCTCATTTGTAGTATAGAAAGACTAGCTTAGTTTAATAAGCTAAAATTAATAGTTTAATTAGAAACCTAAAGTCATTTCATATATTTTATATGTTATTGTTGTATCTTAATACTTAGATTATATGTGTGTGTGTGTGTGTATACAAGTAAAATCAAGTTTACTTTCTTAGTTAAGCATCAAAATAGTGATATACTTTTTTAATAAATTGTGTTTTAGTTTGGTATTAAATCAATACCCATATGTAATACCCTATTTATATAAACCCTAATTTAGATACCTTAATCTAAAATTTTATTATTATGTATAATTAAGTGTAAATTAAATTAGGGTTGGATAACAATAATAATAATAACAATAATCAAAATAAAAATAGAAATAATAATAATAATAATAATAATAATAATAATAATAATAATAATAATAATAATAACGACAATCATAATAATAGTAATAATAATCTTATAATAATAATAATAATAATAATAATAATAATAATAATAATGATGATGATGATGATGATGATGATGATGATGATGATGATGATAATACTATTAATAATAATATAGTGAGTTTGGTAGGATAGTTATATATTACATATTTGTATCATCTAAAGTCTTTTCTTTGTTAAGGTGAGAACAGTATTTAATATAGGATAATATGTTCTTATGTTGTGTGATTTATGCAGGTTAGCATCAAGTGGATGCTTATATTTTGTTATCAAAGCTTACGTTTTGATGTTTTGTGGAAACTGTTAGCCCCCAAGGCTTAGTAGACAAGGGATCGGAAACAAATTTTGGTCGATCATTTTGCATATAATGGTAGAATGTAGATTGTATCTACTCATCCCATGTTGCCTTAGCTATCATATCTTATCTTTTGTAGAAAATTTTGTAACTATCATATCCAAGATTGTAGAAACTTTTGGATATTAGAGCTAGTTTGAATTGGTTCAGTTGTACAAATTTTATTTTGTTATTAGAGATACCAACATGTGGTAAGTTAAATACGTTTTGATCTTCTAGGAAGATAGAAGTGTCAATTATGTAGTATTTTGATACTAAAGCTACCAACATGTAGTAAACTCAGGTTTTTGATTAGTTTAGGTACGCCCAGTAAACTAAGTGCTGGATGTGTTCCTTTTTAGTCTTTTCAAAAACTTACATGGTGCCTTTTTATGCTTTTGTTTTTTAGTTTATAGATGTTGGATATATTTACATTATTATTATTATTATTATTATTATTATTATTATTATTATTATTATTATTATTATTATTATTATTATTGTTATTATTATTATTATTATTATTATTATTATTATTATTATTATTATTATCTTATGGTGCTTTTTAAGGCTTGTATATTTGTGTATTGGGTTAAATAGGTACTTGAACTTCTTACATCATGCCTTTTGAGGCGTACATATTTGTGTTTTGAGTTATCGATGTGGAAATATACATTTTGAGGCTTTTTAAGTGCTTATATGGTGTCTTTTAAAGCTTTTATATTTGTAACTTGAGTTTAAAGTGTTGAATGTATTCATAATATTATTATCTTATGGTACTATATAGAAGTGAACTAATATTTAGATGACATAATAGAGTTTTTCCCTTTTTCCTCTACTTTTATTTCTATACTTCAATATTGGTATCAATGGATATTGTACTTGTATATACATAAGATGTGATATAAATTGTAAGAAAGTATATTATTTCTAGATTTTGATGTAAGTACTAGTATGGAGTACTTATACGTAATATTATTTCTAGATTTTGATGTAAGTATTAGTATGGACTAGTTACACATCTATATTTTTCTTTTTAAGTTTTATTAAGTTTTGGAAATTTTGAGTAATGGGTTAATGTTAATTTTCGGGTAGATTCAGGTTGAATATTTATAGATTTATGATTTTTTGGGTAATATCAGGTTTTGGATGAATGATGGATCAGGTCGGGTATTTTTGGATTTATAGTTTTACTGGTTATATCGGGCTTCGGATAAGTACAGAGTCGGGTTGGGTTTATTTCGAACTTATGATTTCTTGGGCTATATTAGATATTGAATTAGGTTGAATAAATTTTAGGCTCCTAAATTTTCGGATAAAATTAGATCAAATTTCTGACGGATCGAGTCGGTATTTGTCATATTTTTCGGGTCAGGTCAACTTTTGCCATCTCTAGCCATAATGTTATCCTTTGAACCTTTCCAATTTTTCTTTTATATGATTATATCGTTCACTAGATAACACGAGTCTTTTCAGTACACTTTTTCCTCACTCACGTGCTTCTTGAGATATTTTTAGAAAATTTATAAAACTTTTAGGAGGGTCACACGTTCTAAGAATTGCTCCATGCCAAACACACTTAGTGGTGGAGTTCTTAGAATATAATCACCAAAAGGATGGTATAGCATGTTGATATAAGTATCCATATCAATCCTTATAATACTCCTCTAAATTAATGAGGTATTACATTCACTCCCACTCAATGAACACAATGACCTCATTGCATCTCAACCACTAACTATCTCAATATAGTTTTTCCTAAGAATCATCTTGCAAGACTATTGACTGATGCATCCAATTTTATCTTAGGGTTTCAGCTTCACGATAATGCCATTTGTAATACTCCAAGTCGATACAACCAAATAAGGATACCTTGGAGCGCATTCAGATTGATCAACTAGCTCCTAGATCAACACAAGTCTTTTCAATGTGCTTTGTTCTTATTCAAGCACTTCCTGAGATATTTTTAGAAAATTTTTAAAACTTTCCAGGAGGTTCACCCATCCTAAAAATTCCCCCCATCTTAAGCACGCTCAAATGTGAAGTTCTTAGGATAGATTCACCAAAAAAATAGTATACCATGTTGATAAAAGTAGGCATATCAATCCTTGTAACACTTCTTTAATTTAAGGGGGTATTACACTTTCCCCTCCATTACTTACTTAGGAAAGAATTTTTCCTAAGCATTTCAATCCTCCATTATCAAAGTGGTGCTTTGTGGTAGTCTCTAGCAGCTATTATATGTTAGTTTTGCTCGTGCTTTGCTCGTCAACCGTTTGTTCCCTCTTTATTTTTTTCGTCATCATCAACCACCGTTCTCTCTCTCTCTCTCTCTCTATATATATATATATATATAATCTCCCTTTCCCTACTCCATTACCAACTTAGATTTTGCTTGTTGTGATCTTGTCGCCAACCTTCTCCTCCTCATTTTTGCCAGCATTCATCTATGATTAGCTAGGTAATCTTTGTTCTTCAATATTTTAGGTTTAGAATTTAATTCATGATTAATTTTTTGTTTCAAATTTTCATGTAATTGTAGGGTTTTTTTTATGTTTGGTGGTCAAATGGTTAAATTTAGGTAGGGGTGCATTGTTGGTTGCTTCTTTGTTGTTTTGGCCTCTTAATCTTAGTAAGTTTTACTTGGATCAACTTTATGCTTGAAAGATGTTCAATTATACACCTTTTTTTTTAAATTAACATTGTGTAGTATGTAAACACTTGAATACTGTGGATTATACATAGTGTAAATGTTCATGGTTTAGAGTTATTATTGTTTATGCATTGCTTGTGATATTGCATGTTGGTTTGAGGTGGAGTCACTTGGTAATGAATAGTTTCTAGGTCTTGCAATTTAGTTTATGGATTAATGTGATTATGTATTTCTTTTGTTTGTTTTGGTAGAAATACTTGTGAAACTTCTATATAGGCTAGTGGTTTGGACCTTGAGAATTGTTGCTTAAGAGCTGCTTAAAAGTGCACAATTTACATTTCCTTGCTATTTGATTTCAGTTTTGATTTTGTCTAATTTTTGTTTTTAGATTATATTGGTGGTTTTGGGAATAATATAATTGATTTTTATCTATTTGTTTATATGCACTTTATTTAGAGCAATAAATGTTGGCTAGTTGCTATTAGTGTATATTTTGTTACTCAGTTGGTTAAATTAGGTTAAGTTTGAATGGTATGAATAGTCTAGATAATAAGACTTAGTGGTTGTTCCCCTTTTTTAGGCAGTGAGATGGCATTCTGATCATGTTCATACTGCATACTATCCACCATAGTTGTGGATGTTACCTTTTGAGGATCTTATGAGACACATAGTCTTGTTATATGAGTAGCTAGGGAGCATGATGGAAAATGGTTTGTACATAGAGTCATATGTGACAATGTTATTTCATTTACTATTGATCTTGCCTCATATGGAGCCACGGATAGAGGCTACGACTAGGTATATGGATTTGTTCCTCACAAAGGTTCCACATTTGAGGTTTATTGAGGGTGAGTGTTTTTAAGGCATTACCACTAGATAGCTAGGGACCTTATCATGATAGACGATGAATGGAGAAGTCGACATAGTTAACAAGAGAGTCTATGCCCTAGTAGTATGGATGTACCCTCTCATGAAGAATTAAAGGTAGTAGATTATTCTTCAGGAATAGTGTAATTAGAGAGTGATAGTTAATATTTGGGGGCATTAGTATGGCCGGGAGTACCTTAGAAGATTTTAGGAGTTTCATGCTCATAGTAAAGTCGAAATACCTTATGGATACTCTAGAGGGGGTGAATATAATATTTTGTAATAATAATGCCAAACTAAAATTTTGTGAGAAGTAAATAAGAGGATGAAAAATAATAAATGCACAATTTATAGTGGTTCAAGAAACTCTACAAAGTTTCTCTACATCCACTACCAAAGATTTTGCCTTTTGGATTTGAATATATCTTCATTTATAGTGGGTGAGTGATCTCTTCTCTTAGTTAATGAGCCCACAATTTTAATGACCTTATAGGAGATGATTTACAATTTTCCTATTTGTCCTCTCTAGGTTTATGAAACTACAATCTCAATTACCTTTCTTATGAATGCTAGACAACACTTTAAAATAATCAATTATATTTGAGATGATGAGTTCAAATGCATAAAATAATAATATTCACTAGATATCATATAAAAGTAAGTAATTGATAAGGACTATTTTGATCTAGTTAGATAAATAATAATAACAAGTGTGTGGGAAATTAAGATATGAAGAACAAATTGAGCACTAGAGAAGTTTGATTTGAATTTAAAAGTGTAAAATCAAAACTCTTTTCAATTTTTTTAAGATATAAAAGTAATTATTTTAGAAGATCTATGCTATTTTGATTAACGTTTATTAAAGTATAATAAATCTTATTAATAGTGATAAAAGATGAGAGAATTCAGAATAAACAACTAGGTGTAAAAAGTATTCCAACGATCGAATTCCAATTAATAGAAAATATCAAAAATGCCCAGACTAGTTGATTGATACTTAAACCAATCGTTGTGTTGAAGCCGATGCTAAAAAATTGTAGAGAGCAAACCAGCCGGTCGATTTGAAAACCAATCAATCAATGGAATAGTTTTCAGCATTACACACCTTTACAAAAAAATATCATAACTTGAGCTACAGAGCTCGAAATTTAGTGTTGTCTTTTTTTCCCTATAAAGCAAACATATTAAGCTTTCCAAAGAAGTATCATTCAACCATAAATAATGTCAATAGAATTTAGGTGAATTTTTCAAGTCAGATCATATATAAAATTATTTAATATAAAATCAATTTAAGACAACCTTTTGTAAAAATAATTAGAAATATTTTTTTATGCATGACATCATTTTATGATCTTTCAAATGAATTTTAATAGGATTATAAATATCAAATCATTGAAAATCCTAAGTTCTCAATATGTGAATCATGTGTGCATAAAACCTAAGACTATAACAAATTATTTGAAGCTTAAGTCTTGGTTTCTTGAGCACACTTGCTTATCCCTTCATGGTTTGTATATTCCACATATGAAATTAAAGTACTTAAAGCTACATTAGTATTTTTTTTCCTCCTTTTTTATCTTTGTCTTATTATTGGGATATAATTTACGAACTTGATCCCCTTAACACTCTTTGATTTAATTAAATGTTTGATACTTTATTTTTTGTTATGATAAACATGAACACCTAACAAGATACGTCAAATTCATAATTAAGTTTTTATCATAAAAAAAATGTTGATTAACCTATGAAGTCAAGAGGTCAACAAAGTCATGTAAATGGGTAAATTAAATTAACCTGTGGATTCACAACTAAATTGAGCATACCCAGATCAAAGATAGGCTTACCACATATTTGGTAGCTCTATCAATACAAAAATGGGTTGATCATGTCAACCAATCAAAAAAATTGATATAAGGGGATCTATGAAGGCTTATCAAAAAGTAAGGATCTATATACATAGGTCTTAATTTGCAGTACTAGTCTAAGAAAATTGAGTTCCTTGGAGACAAAAATGGTTACATTTCAAGAGCACCACAGAAGGTAAAGCATGGTTGCTAAGGTAATCTTGTGAACCTTTGTGGTATAGGCCTTGTACTTCCTCCTTTGACTTAGGGCTCATGGTGAGTTGGACAAAGATGAATAACCTCTGAAATGCCGACCAAGAATGAACAGGTCAACAAAAGTGTTTTGGGGGTTATAGAAACTTTTTGTTGTACATATTAGTTCTTTTGCTTGGGATTTATTAGTTTTTGGGCCATGTTTTAATCCCCCTATTTTTATAGTGGATGTAGGTAGCTTTGAATCCTTGTATGAATCTTATATATGTGTGTATATTATATATATTAAGAGACTATTTGTTCCTTTAAGTTCGTTCTTATCTCCAAGCTTCTAATTATTCTTTTTCTTTATTTTCCTTACTTCATTGTACAACACTTAATGTTTTTGCTAATCAAATCTCGAATTTGCTAAAGAAGGGTATTGATAATATAGGCTTTATGATATATGATTCTCTAATTAATTGTAATTTAGTTGTAGTATTCCAAGTTCCTAGCATAAATAGTTATACAAACCATGATGTTGAGATATCCCTAAACCTTAAATGTTTAAATATGCTCACTAAACCCTAAACCCAAAGCAAAATTTTTCATCATTTATTTTTATCTTATTGTTGATAAATATTGTAACACAAAGCTAGTTAGAATTATTAGGATATTCCATCATTGATTGTTTTTTTTATGCATTAATATTTATGTGGGAGACATATAGATTGAAAAATTATGGAAATGGAATTGGTGTCTGTAAATCATTTTTCTATGAATTATGAAGAAGGGGTGGATTTTTTCATCATTTTTGTAGTCGATCATACCAAAGAGTCTAGTATAATAATTTGTTTATGTTTAGAATGTTCTTATACCAAACATATTAATGTTGATGAACTAAGAGATTATTTTTTTGTGTATGGAATAGATATAAGTTATATTCGCTGGATATAACATCGTGATACATAGTTTGCATATAATAACAAGGAAGATAAGAGGGAAAAGAAGAATATTTGAGAACTATAAAGGAAATCCATTGCATAAGATGACTCATAAGGTTCAGAAAAGGTTTGGGATTGTTCTAAAATATTTGAGACACTGGTCAATGATTCAGAAAAGCCTTTATATGATGTTTGTAATACATTTACTAAATTATCTGATGTTCTAAGGTAGTATAACTTGAAAGCATACAACATATAGAGTGATAAGAGTTTAATATCCTGTTCTCTCAAACCCTAGTTAACATGTGCTATTAAGCTCATAAAATGCCTCCAAAATAGGTAAATATATGCATATATTTATCTAATTCTATATATTTTTTCCATTCATGTTTCACTAATTCCTTTCAAATCATTAAATAGCGGAAAATTCATTTACGCAATTAGACAATCTTAGCCATTTTTTCATTTTTAATCCACCAAGTTTCAAAACAACTCCGATACCCAATATTTTATTTATATATTTGAGTTTATAAAATTATTCCACACCTTTCCATAATTTTTCATGATTTTTTGATTTTAATTAATATTTTTCCCAATAAATGCCCATTATTAGAATTTATTACAATTTAATTATTCAAAATAAATTGTAGCCAATCCTCTAAACATTATTTTACTCCTAAATAGATTCCTAAACAAACTAAATTAGATTTGTAACTTAGTTACTTTCATCCAACCAAAAAGTGTACCAAGTACTATAATCATGATATTTCTGTTATATACTCATCCATAGCGTAACATCTCTCTTACACCCTTAATCCTAGCACTCAAGTGAAGCTAAATTCATAAAAAAAAACTCACTATACAATCCTCCATATCATAGATCACTATATGTTTCCAAATCTTGCACCCCATTATAAAATGTACATAAAATCATAAGTTTTCAACATAGTTCAAAGTTGATTTCTTTCCAACTTGTAGCAACTCATTATCTCTCTATGGTTGTTCTTTTCCTTTTGTTTTTTTTTCATTTAAAAGATTGAATTTCATAATTCAACTCCATACCATTTACCGCTTTGAAATCAATCTTCTTCAAGCTTCATTATACCCTAATTTTTTCTTCCCGATAAGCTGCATAGCTACACTAAAGTTTTTTTTTGTGACTTCTAGCAGCTATCACCCCTATACCAAGATTCCTTCACCTTTAATTCTTGCTTTGTCTTGTTAATTTCATTTAATACTTCATCTAGGAACCATTTTTTACTCAATAAATCATTCCCCTATCCTCTTATTTTTTTTCTCTCCTATCTTCCTTGCTAACCATTCCCTACAAAATTGCTACTGATGTTCTTGATTGGTTCAATAGAAAACCCATGCCTTACTTCATTAATTCCTCCTCTATTTCCTTCCCATTAACCCACCAAAAAAATTTATCAATCATTAATTGGTTGTTTTTGTGATGGTTTACAAGCCTTCATATCTAAGAGTAATCTTGTCATTTCACTTCCATTTTATTTCCTCTCTTTCCCTGTTACATAGTTATTAATATTGGTTTATCTAACTCTTTTTAATATTATATTCTTGAATGTTATCAAGTGGTTTAGAGAAGGAGTTTCTAGATTCCTTATTTTATCTTTGCTAATGAACTTAGGAATTTTAGTAACTAAACTATCCTTTAGAAATATGATTTTATGCTAAGTGTATTATATATTATTTTATTCATGATTAGCTTTTTTTTAACTATAAGCATGAAATAATATCTGGAAAAATCTTCTATGACATGTGTATATTTCTATCTTACGTGTATAAGCATGAAAATATAATAAGAAGATGTAATGTGTGATTTTTTTACATATTCTTATATCTGCTAGAAAGGTAATGAATATTTAGTCAAGTTGTGCTAAATGTTCTGTAGAATCATGCTGAATATTCAATATAGTCATGATGAATATGCATAGATTTGAGTTGTTTAGCTCTCTTCTTTGTTATTTTATGTAATTATTTTAAATTTATCATATTATTAAATTGTATGTATAATAGGGTATAGAAGCTAGGTTATGAATTTTGGATCATTTAGAGTTGAAATGAATTTTTTTAAGGTTTTGGACATATTCGACCATGGGTATAGTGGGCATTACATACTGCTTTTGAAAATTTTAAGTGTACAATTGTTTTTATTAGTCCTATTAAATGAAATTTGGTCTATGATATATTAGGGTTTGATATTTTTTTAGAGTAAGTTATGAATTTAGAAGTTTAAAGTAAAGTTGGGCGAATAAGGGAAATTTTGGCCATTAGATGTAATTCTGAAATTTTTGATACCTCTGTGAATATTATGTTAATAAAATAAGTTAAAACATATGAGTTGACACTTGGGTGAAATTTGATGAGTATACCTATATACCTTAATTAAAATAGTTAATTGAGCAAGAAAAAGGAAATGAGAAAGAGATGCTTTGGGTGTATTGAGTTATCTTGTTTTTTTTATCCTAATGTCCCATTTATATTCCATCCTAATCAAGTAATTGTTTGAGTATCATCCTTTTAGTATGAAATAAACCTTTCTTAATATAAAGGTAAATTAGTAGAACTTAAAGATATTTTAGTTATTTTATATGCCTTTAAACAAGTTATTTAATTAAGTCTTATAAGTGAACCCTTGGTTGACTTAAATATTGGTTATTGATCTTTGTCTCGAATAATTAGAGTTGATATACATTGAGATCTAATTTTATTAGGACTTTCATGGAATGAAATTTGGGCCTTAATGCCTCAATAATCTGGCTTGGTTTTAATGTCTTAATAATCTTCCTTGGACTTTAATGCCTCATATTTTCAATTGGTATTTCATAGCATATTAATGGGCTTTTGTGCTCTAAATGGTTAGGCCTTAATTCCTCTATGGATCAAATGTATTGATAATATTAGTATTTAATAAAATTTGGTTTCATAAAAGTGATTAAGTAATATTTTGTGGCCTTTGTTCTTATTTGACCTAAATCTTTGATAAAATATTAATCACTTAAAGTAAAATATCTAGAGGGACTTGTACCACTAGAAGTAGTTATCCAAGTTAGGTTTGGTATTTACTTAATACCATTCCGGTGTTTTCTATTTTGTGATCTCAATTGCCTTATGACATCTGGAGATTCTCTATTCTACTCTATAGGTATCTTGATATATTTCAATCCTATAAAGGGTATGCTATAACTTAAGTGATTGGGTTTTCTATTATTTGGTGGTCTAGTTACGTTTCTAGGTGTACTATAACACCCTGAAATTTACAACTAAAAGTTTTTATTTTTAAGCAGAAGCATTAACATAATATAGTGGGTGTTACTGCCACATTTAGCGCAAGTCTAGTCCATGCCTTTCTCATGCTAAGTACAAGGCTTAAATGCTACCAAAAATAAATCAAAACATACTTAAATAGATATAAATAGTAAAAGACTTTAATAATTTAAACGTAATAACAGATTACATAGTACATGCTCTAAATAATACAATATATAAAAAGAGATAAAAGAGATGATGATTCCAAAAGAGATATTCAGAATCTAAGGTACATAACATGTGCAACCTCGGATATCTATAACTCTACGCCCTAACCCTAGGGTATAAACCCTCATCACTCTACCTGAGGAACCTTCTCAAAGTCAGTAGGATCATTATCATGTACCTGCAACACAACGCCAACAAATGTGTAGTATCAATATGCATCTTATATTGAGTAATACAACTACCCTAAAGAGATAGCATTATGTATAAGGCCCATGTAAAGAAAGCAATAGATCATGATATAACAATATGATAACATGCTTACACATAAATGTTAATTGGGAAGAACAAAACTCAACCATCAAGCATAAAATAATGTGATACGAATTTATGGATAGATGGGATTCATTGATTATTATATTAAATAATTATGATCACAACCAATACACTATATTAACTTGAGAACAGAGACTCGAAGAAACCTTAAAAACTAATCTAATACTTGAACAATACTAGCCCTAGCTATCCCACCCAAAAACGTAACAAGACCACCAAATAATGAGACACCTAATCACTTAAGTATAAATACCCTCTATAAGTAAAAAATATATTAAGACACCTATAGAGTAGAATAGGGCCTCCCAGACCTCGTAAGGCACCCAGGAATCACATAATAGAAAACACTAGAATGATATCAAGTGAATACCAAACTTGACTCGGATAGCTACCACGAGTAGTACAAATTCCAACTAAAGATCTGTCACTTGAAGTGATTAATGTCTTATCCAAGATTTAGGTCAAACCAGAACAAAGGCCCGCAAAATATTACTTAATCATATATATGAACATAAGCCAATTATTTTAGTAATTTTTTATATTATCCATGCACTTGATCCATAGAGGAATCAAGGGTCAAACCATTTAGAGCATAGAGGCCCATTAACATGCCATTAAGGCCCAATTGAATATATGAAGCATTGAAACCCAATGAAGATTATCGAGGTATTAAAGTCCAAATAAGATTATTAGGGCATTAAAGTTCAAGTTCCATGCCATGAAAGGCCTAATAAAAGTTGATATCAATATACATTAACTTCAATTATTCGAGACAAGGTTCAATAACTAACACCTAAGTCAACCTAGGGTTCACATATAAGACCAAATCAAATAACTAGTCTAAAGGTACATAAATTGACTAAAATATCTTTAACGCCAATTAATTTGCCTTAATATTAAGAGATGAGTATTTCATGCTAAAAGAATTATACTTAACCAATTATTTTCTTAGGATGAAATATAAATAGGACACAATATAAAATTCTAATATTACTCAATGTACCCAAGTGTATATTTCTCTTTTTCTTTTTCTTACTTAATCAATTATTTTAATTAATATCTCTAGGTCTACTCATCAAATGTCACCTAAGTGTCAAAATTATACATTTAACTTGTTTTATTAATATAATATCCACTTAGGTCTCAAAATTTCTATAATTTAAATGTAATAGCCAAAATATCCTTATTTACCTAAAATTACATCAAACTTCTAAAATTCATAACTTACTCTTAACAACATCAAACCCTTACATATCATATACCAAATTTTATTTAAAAGACCCAATGAAGACAATGGTGCACTTAAAACTTTCAAAAGAAATCTGTATTACCCAATGTAACCATGGAAAAATATGTCTAACCCTTAAAAAAATTATTTTAACTTTAAATGATTCAAAACTCATAACCTAGCCTGTATACACTGTTATACATTCAATGGAATACTTAGATAAATTTAAAACAACCAAAAATCATATAAAATAACAAGGATGAGAGTTAAAGTACTCATATATAGGCATATTCATCATGACTATGCTAGAAATTTAGTACAAACCTACTAAACATTCATCACTACTTCACTAAATATTTATCACATTTCCAGCAAACATAAGAATATGTAAAAATCACACAAATCATCTTCTCATTAGATATTCATGCTTCTACACATAAGATAGAAACATACACATGTTATGTAGTATTTTTCAAGATATTATTTCATGCTTATAATTAAAATAAATCTATTCATGAATAAAATAACATATAATACACCTAGCACAAAATCTTATTTCTAAAGGTTAGTTTAGTTACCAAAATTTGTAAGCTCCTTAGCAAAGCTAAAATAAGGAATCTAGAAATTCCTTCTCTAAACCCACTTGGTCACCTTCAAGAATAAAAGATAAAATATTTAGATAAAACAAGATTAATAAATAGAAAAATGGGAAAGAAAGGAATTGAAATGGAAGAAGTGAAATGGAAAAGATTACTATGGAATAGGGATGCTTGAAAACTACCACAAAAATAACCAACAACCAACAAGGAATGACATATCAAGGTTTTGGAGGATTAATGGGAAGGAAACTAGTGATAAAAAAAAGAGAGGAAAGGCACAAAATCTTTGCTACACCACACAAAACAGCTCTAGCAAATTCCAACATTGCTTGGCAAGGCACATAAGAGAGGAAAAAGAATAGGGTAGGGGCACATTTTATTGAATAAAAAGGGTTCCTTGATGAATTATAACATGCAAGTAAGAATACCAAACAAAAATATATGGTAAAGGAATCAAGGTCGAGACTTGGTAGCTGCTAGAAGTCACAAAAAAATTAATTTTGCTGATGTTGTGAAGCTGGTCGGGAAGCCAAAGTTTGGTTATGAATAAGCTTGAAGGGGCTTAACTTCACGGATGTAGATTATATGCAGTCATAATATGCAATGCAATCTTTCCAAAGAAACAAAAACCAAATGAATAGGATAACTAGAGAAAGAGAACAAGTTGTTGCAAGTTGGAAAGTAATCAACTTTACACTCTGTTGAAATTTATTATTTTATGTATGTTTTGAAATTGAAACGCACGATTTGGAAAACATAGAGTGAGATATGATATGTAGGAGTGTGGATTAAATTTTTTATTTGAATTTAGCCTCACTTTAGTGCTAGGGTTAGGGGTGTAAGAGAGATGACATAAAATTATGATTATGGTACTAGTTACACTTTTTGGTTGGGAGAAACGTAACTGAGTATAAAAATCAGATTTGATTTGGTTAGGATACTAGATAGGATTCAAATATTACTTAGAGGATTGGTTATAATTTATTTTGATTAATTAAATTGCAAGGAAGTCCAAAAATGGGCACTTATTGAGAAAAATATCAATGAAATTCTAAAAATCATAAAAATTCATGAAAATGTTTGGAATAATCTTATAAAATCAAATATATAAAAATACTAAGTATAGGAGTTGGTTTGAAGGTCGATGGATGAAAAACAAGCAAAAACGGCAAAAATGGATAAGTCGCAGAAACACGTTTTTCCGCAAATACACAAAACGAATAATAGATGGTTCAAATTATCATAGATTGATACGGAATATTTTTAAAAAACCAAATATATAAAAACATTTGGTCTTGGAACTCATTTGATGACCAAAGGATTAAAAATGACATAAATAGCTAAAATTGTCCAATCGCGTAAATAAGTTTTTCTGCAATTTAACAATTTGGAAGGAAAGGTTAAAACATGAATGAATAGAATGGACGAATGAACTCAAAAATATTTTTATATTTATCCACAAGTTTTGAAGAGGTTAAAAAGAATGAAAGTACAATAATCAAAAGAATTGCAATAAATGTGTTTTACGCACATGAAAGAAATGATCGATGAAATGTTTAAAAATTAACACAAATGAAATAAGACTTGATAATAGAATATATGTATTTTTTTAAGGTGTTTTACTAGACCAGTCACATATAGTAATTAGGATTTGAGAAAACAGGATATTATATGGGTAGCTAGGGCTAGTATTGTTCATGTACTAGATTAGTTGTTATGATCTCTTTGATTCTCAGACCTCAAGTTAATATAATATATTTGTTGTGATCATGATAATAAAATTTAATGATCAAAGAATTCCATCTATATATACACTCATATAATATTAATTTATGCTTGATGGTTGAGTTTTCTTCTTATCAATTGACATATATATGTAAGCATGCTTTCATCTTGTTATTACATGTTCTATTACTTTCTTTGCATGGGCCTTATGAATAATGTTATCTCTTTAGGATAGTGCGTAATAGTACTACACATTTATAGATGTTTTGTCACAGTAATTTGATGGTGATCATGTTGAATTTGAGGAGGTTCCTCAAATGGAGTGATGCATATACCTCTTTTAGACTATTCTTCCCTTATGTCCCTCTTCTCTCTTTTCATATATTGTATTATCTGGAACATGTACTTCATATTATGTCCTTAAGTTTAATTTATTAAATTTTTTGCCAATTCTATCTATTTTTGTAAGTTTTGATTTATTTGTTGTAACAATTTAGCCTTGTACTTAGGATGAGAAATGTGTGGAGTAGACTTGTGATTAGTGTGCCAATAAAACCCGCTATATTATATTAATGCTTTTGCTTAAAAATGAAACATTTTAGTAGTAAATTTTAGGGTGTTACAAAGAGGTTTACAAAATTATTGGCCCTTTTGAAAGTTATGCTTATTGATGACAATGTTTTATCTAATTATACCTCTAAAGCTAAAAATATTCTATCATCTATGGGAATGCATTATGAAAGTATACATGCATGCCTTAATGTGTAGTACATCATTTTTAGAAGACTTAATTATAAATTGGTAATTATGTGTAATTATTTATAATAATTATGTTAGGATGTTTTGTATTAAAAGTATTATTATTATGGTTGTTTAGATGTAAATTTAATCAGGTTAAAATTTGATAGAATTGGGATAATTAATTATAGCTTTATTCGTAACCCTAATCCGTATTTATTTCACCAAGTAACCTAATTCTACTAACCGATATTTTTACCCTATTTTATTTTCCTAAATTAGTACCATACCCTATCATACTACAATTTTACCTATGGCAGCATGATCCCCCATTCTCCTCCCCTAGCACATTTTCCTCTTCACACCATGTCTCCCCTATGCACTCTATACTCTACCTCTCCCCTATGTCTCCCTCATTCCTTATATACCCACCCATCATGCACCTCACCTACATAAGGCCTTCTCCCTCCTAAATGTTGTTTCTAGAATTCCCATATAGCAAAGCATGTTCTTCTCCTCAATCCTCTAGTTTCTTGAGAAATAAATAGCCATCATTCTCCTCATTGTTCCTACATTATCAAGAAAGATTTTTTTCACCTTTTCCCTAGCAAATTCCTCCACCACTAAAGCTTTCCTTTTGGCAATGCCCAAACCACTAATCACCACCCCTAACTTCATCCTTTTTCATTAAAGTCACCCCCAACCAATGGCCATCACTATTGAAAGCCTTCCCTTAGCTACGCACCAAACCACCAAAGTCACCCTAACCCTTCAATCATTTCCACCAAAGCCACCACCTCACCTTAGGCCTCCACTTGCATTCCTTTCCTTTGAGCATCATCCATTATCACTGATCCCCGACCTCTAGCAACGACAATAATTGCAGAAGCTCTCCCCCTTTACAACAACAACAAGTGTCATTGCTCTTCTCCTCCTTCTTAGTGACCTTGTGCCTTTTGTTCCTTGCTGTATAGTTACCTTGCAAGGCTTCCCTTGATGGTTATTTTCTAACCCTATTTTTCAAGTTGATTTTAGTTAATTTTGGTTGTTGCTGTTTATATTAAAATGCTAATATATGTGTTGGCGGTGTTCATGTAAGGATTTTGAAGAGGTTAAAAGGAGACTAGTTAGGTGAATCTTTATTTATTTCTTTTTCTTGGATAAGAGGTAACCGTACTCTTATACCAAGATTTGAGATAATGTGTTGATATATAACAGTCGATATGTTGCTTAGGATATGATTTATGCATGGGTCTTTTGAAAGAATATATTTATGTGTGTCTATGTGTGTGTTATATACTCTGAAATTATTTGATTCTACACGCAAGTGTTATGAAATGCATGAAAGGATATCAACTTGCTAGTAAATAATTGGTATGCTCGTTTGACTTACCGTTAAATAGGAGCTACATACACATGTGTAATATATTGAATTGTTATTGAATGCATGTATATGGTTTGTTAGGGTTTATAATCATATCAAGTTATGATGTAATTACCTTGATAAGTGTTCCATGATTATATTTGTATGATATCTAGGGTTGATATAAGTAGCATGAAAGCATATACATATGATTAGGGTTAAATGATAATAATTGTTTATTCGCATGTTCTAAGGTTAGCAATGTTCCCCTTGTGTGCACCATCACAGTATTGGCCCTACTAAATTTTTTATTTTGCTAGAAATATGTATTCATGTGTTACATGAAATATATGACACATTAGAAACACATAATTAGGGTTTGTAGGCATAAGTTACTAAATGCATGAAATGTGAAAAATATATTCAATCACTAAATCGTAAAGTTGACGTACATAATAAAATATTATGAAAAAGTATATTTTAGCTTTTTCACAAAAAATGAATTGTAATAAAAAATTTGGTATGATGTGAAATTAGGGTTTTGAGGGAATTTTGATCATTTTCTACCAAATACGCCTAATGTGAATAGTTGGACATAGGATGACCTTAAATTTTTAATAGATTGATCTTAGTGTGGACTTTAACTTTGACATAGATTGATGAAATTAGGTTTACCTTTATAATTAGAAATAAAGGAAAATAGTTAAGTAAGGAATGAGAATTGTTGTGTCATATGTGTAATCTGTGATCACCTTATAATATGTTAATACTTATAGTGGAAGACCTCAAATTTAGGAATTGTTGCTCCCTAAGGTTAGCTACTTTAGAAATGAGGTAGGATCCCTCATTTGTTTTTTGGTTTTTTAGTGTGTCATTGTGCTCCATTAAGCCCCTAGTATATTCTATAGGTGACCTACGGGTCCTATAAGTGATATCGATACTTAAGAATTAGGTGTCCTAGGTTTGGAGGGTATTGTATTGCCTGATGTGCTAGTATGAATAGGGTTTTATTATGGCTCTAGGTTAGATGGTTGGGAGGGTACCGTAATGCCTTAGGTTCCTATAATACAACGAGTTAATATGAGCATGTGGAAACCACTTAGTAGCCACTTAATATCACCTCAGTCCCATAATGGTAGCGAGGGTTAATCTAGAGTGCTTTTGGATTGATCAATTGGTCCCAAAAATCAACATGATTCCTTTTATAATGCTTTGTATTCACTCACACACTTCTCGAGAAATTTTTAGAAATTTTCTAAAACTTCTTAAGAGGATCACCATCCTTGCTTTATAGCAAGCACGCTTAACTATGAGTTCTTAGGACAAAATCATGAAATGGATGGTATATTATGTTGATATAAGTATCTATATCAATCTTTATAATACTCCACCCAAATTTGGGGGTATTATATTCACCCCAATTCAAAGAACACAATATCCTCGTTGTGCCTCAACCACTGACTATCTCAATATAGTTTACCCCAAGAATCATCCTATTAGGCAACTGATTGACTAATCCAAATTTAGATTACGATCACAATTTCTCTTTGATATCATTTATAACACCTCGAGTGGATATGACCACATGGGAGCCACTAGGTATCCACCTGATACCACCTTGGACCCATAATGGTTGTGGGGACTAACTTAGAGCTCTTTTGGATTGATTGGCTGACCCTACAAATCAACAGGAGTCCTTCCAATATGCTTTGTCCTCACTCACATGCTTCTAGAGAAATTTTTTTTTTTTTGAAACTTTCAAAAAAAATATCTCAAACTTTATAGAAGGATCACTCATTCTAAAAATTTCTCCACTATAGGAATGCTTAACTATGAGTTCTTAGGACGGAATCACCAAAATGATGGTATACCATGCTGATATAAGTATCTATATCAATCCTTAAAATACTCTACTCAAATTTGGGGGGTATTACAGTACTAGTATGATCGGTGTACTTTTATGTATCCCGTTAATTATGGTATTCCCTTGAGTAATTAAAAATTGAAGTAACTATTGTGTAAGAATGTAAATGGTCTAACTAAAGCAATATTTTGGTATCTTTCATTGTGCACCTACCTGGTTTGGTATGTGGTTCGATAGTTGCCTTATGCCCTAACTTTGATATTTAGAACTATTTTAGACTTATTGAGGGTATATAGAATTGATTTGATTATGTTGGTTGTAGCCATTTTATAATCACACGATTTCCATGATGTATTCATACTATAGTTTTGCCTATGTGCCCCATGCAGCCTTGCATGTTAGTGTTGTATAATGGTTCACTTAGTATTGTAGTACTGATGGATTCTATTTTTATGGTCCCCTGCCTATTCAATGAGTAGTGATAACCATGTAAGAGTAATTTGAGGCTCGGATTGATGGTTTTTTGGTAGAGTGTTGAGGGTTATAATTATGTGGTGTTCGTTTCTACATCTTTTGATTTAGATATTTTGTGGATTCTTATGCCCCTTGATATTTCTCATTTTGTTATATTGTAACTATTTTAACTGATCCTTTTGTATTTATCAAGACAATGTTAACTTGTAATGTAATTGATATTTTGTTCTTACAATGAAAATGATAATTTAAGCATAGTAATATTTTAGCCTTAGCATTTAGTATAAGAACAGTAGAAGATATCAGACTTATATCGAGTATGGCGGTAACCTCCATTATTTTTATAATTAACGCTTTCTCAAAATAAAATTTTTAAGTAGTAAATTTGGGGTTGTTACATAATAATTAAATATTATTTCATAATGAGTATGAATCCTTGAATAGTTATCACAATCCCAAATGCAAGGCATAACAATACAAGAAGAATAAGATTTCGGCTAAGGTATTATCGTATTTTTCTATAATACCAACAGTTAGGCAGATGTTGAATGATTAGCAAGATGCTCAGAACTTGACATGCCATGCTAATGAGAAGATAAACAATGGGCTTCTTATACATCCATTTGACTCTCCAAAATAGATAACAATTGATTACACATTCCTTGAATTTGATGATGAATCAAAAAATCTAAGTCTTACACTTTCTATAGATAGAATGAATCTACACAATCAAAGCACCTATAATATATAGTTGGTGAGTATAGTGATATATAATCTTCCACATTGACTAATCATGAAATACAAACATGTGATGTTGCTTTTACTCATTTTATGTCCATACCAATAAGCAAATGATATTAATGTTTTATTTAGTACCTTTGATTAATGATTTGAAATTGTTATGAAACACTGGTGTTAAGGTATTTGGTGCATATCATCAAAAATACTTTATTTTGAGAGAAATGTTGGTTTTTGCCATAAATGATTTCCCTCTATATGGGAACTTGTTAGGTTATAGTGTAAAAGGTCATTATGCATATATGATATGTGAACATAATACCTCACAAGTCCAACTAAAGCAAGGATAAAAAACGGTTTCTCTAGAACACCATAGTTTTTTACTAAAGAATTATCATTATCGTTTGTAAAGAAAAGCTTTCAATGACTTAAAAAAAAAAAGAAACACCAATTCCATTGATAGGTTAACAAGTGTATTTGAAGATGAAATGATTGAAACTCAAGTTTATGAAGAAGAAGAAAAAGAGCTAGGAAGTTCAACTAATTAATTTGCATCAGCTTTGATTGTGTAGTTCAACTTAATTATCACATCTTTTTTATTAGTAGTTCGACCAACTCCTCGCCTCTATTATCCTCTATTCTTAGCCTCATTCCTCCTTTCCTTCATTATTTATCTGTCAACTTTCTTTAGTATGGGATGTTGGATCAATTGCTTGATATCCTACTGAATTGATTAGTCTCCTTTGTTTTATATGGTGCTCACTGCTCAGTTATTTCAGATATTGTAAGAAGATATGTTGTACGCCTTATTGTATTTTTGTTAATCTTGTGTTTGGGGTTGAAAAATATGGATATTTTAGGAATTTTAAAAAAAATTATTTGAGAAGAGTTTAGAAATTCAACATAGAAATAGAGATAAATAATCAAAATTAATTATTTCAAAATATTTAGAGTTGTTTTAAATATTTAATATTATATACTTGATGGAAAATAGGGAATCATAAAAAATGGGGTCGAAATAAAAAAAAAGTTATTTTGTAAGATAATTTTTGAATTATTTCAAATTATAATGTATGGTCAACAATTACTGTTTATATAAGATTATGTGAGGTGAAAATTTTTAAGTCTAAGATTATTTGATATGTTTTTAATAATTTAAAATTATATCGTATATGATACATAAATTCAGGATTATTGTACAATGTATTTTTCCGGATAATTCAAAATTTAACGATATTGATTGATTTGTAGCCCATCGGGCCCATGAGTTCACGAGGAGCCAAGCCCTTCAACATCAGTATTTTTGGGGCCTCGCCGGCATGGGACGACTGAAAAAGGATATAGAAACTGGAGAAACCCCTGAACTAAACATTTCTAATTACTTATTAGCGATGAGCAGAACAGTGCTTTGGAGATGCATTCAACTTTGCGCTCGCGCTCCTTCTCGTGCCTGGAGGCGCACAGCACCCTCCATCGTTCCACCATCGACCCAGCTTGGTAATTTCGGGGTTTGCTCCTCATTTATAAATGCCAAACTTTTTTCTTCTGAATCTAATTCCTCTGCCCAGAGTACGGTTTTGCGGGAATCAAATTCAACCGTTCTGCCAAATCAGGATTCTAGTGAGGATGTTGATGATATCAGCACAGAAGGTACATCACATCTCTAATAGCCTTTGGGTCTTTCCGTACGCAGTCGCTCTTTGTATTGTTTTTTTTTTTTGGTGGAGGGGATGAGGGAGGGGTTTGTTTCTGTTCTCTAGTAGTTAATTATTATCCTTAGGTTTGACGTTTTGCGAGCTGTACTACTTTGAGTGTTTGTTGCTCCTAGTTAGCTGCATCATTTCCTCATCCTGGATTTTATTTATATTGGCAAATACCTGTTGTTAATTGTTATTACCTTGATTTTTATTTTTTATTTTTTGTTATTGTCCTTAACCTGCCGCCTCAGCTAGAAAATTATCCCCGTCTCTCCTTACCAAGAAACTCTCTTCTTGTCAATTTATGTGATTGTGCTGGCTACTAGCGGGCCGACAATACCTTAACGGGAGATAGATGAAACGTAGGTTTTGTGGACTTATATATAATGATGGACTAGATCTTTGGAGGATGCATATATTTGTGATTTTAGATTTAGAGGGGGGCTGTAAAGTTAATTACAAAAGAGCCGACACTATAAACATGTTTCAATACTGAGAGAGGAGAGGTATTTAGAAGTTGATCTTTACCACTAGACCAAACCCTGTCCTATAGGTAAAGAGATTGCTTATATGCCTTATTTGTGATGAAATGCTCATGAAACCTTTGCTGGTCCATTTAGGCGTACATGAATGCACTATGTCGATCTCCTGTAATGCATAGAGTTAGTATTAGTGTTTGTGATCTTGTTGCGCAAGAGGCTTGGTGGCAGTATAAGTGCTAGCGGTGAATCTAATGAATTGGTGATTTTGTTGTGCCATGGTTCCGTCTTTCACTCTATGCATATGTCTGTCAGTCTACATAGCGCTATATATGGTACTTTCTTCAGTTTTATTTAAGCATGCTTATGGCCTGATCACATATAGATAATTGGAATACAACATTTGTTGTTTTCAACATCTGATGCAGAATTATATGGATCCATTCCTCACGTTCGCCCTATTGGCGTGAAGGTCATTTGGTCATAAATGTTGAGATTGATTGACATACATACTTCATCACTCGCGTAGTGATCATTAGAATAGATGTACTCTATTCTTGTTTCCTCTCTGACCAGCTCATCTGATCATGGATTAATAACCCTGAATCATATCAGATTTTTAGCTTGTCGATACTCAATGTAGCAATGAAATCACATGCACATTGGCTGTTACAGTACATTTCGGCTGATATATTGTCATATTTTATTCATATTTGCCGATATTTAGTGATATATGCGGATATTTTTGTGGAAAAAAAAAATTCATGCTGTGACACATAAAATATTGTTGTAGCCCAACACTGATGGAAACCATGGCTTTGTTGCCTGCATCTGATCCTTCCATGCTTGAATGGGGATTCAGGAAAAAAATTCACCTTTTTTTCTATACCAAAACCCTTATCAGGGTGAGTAAATTTCTAGGCCTCCATGCATTTTTTGACATTATGCCGCTGCTAATTGTTAACTGCCAAGATCAAATTAGAAATCCTTTCTAAAACTTCCTTCTCTCCCCTCCCCCAAAAAAGAAATTCTGGATCTAACACTATAAGCCACCAATTCTGCCACCACATAACCACTACTTGTCTTGTCATCCAAACATAGAAAATTTCAAAAATCATTTTAGATATCCCTTTATATATATATATAAAATTTTCACTTCCAAATGCAACCACATACTTTTTATGAGAAAGTATGTGGCATGAGATTGGTAGTTTGTTTGGCTTAGGAACAAATAAGAAGAAAGAAAGGGAAAAAGAAAAGGAACAAAAAATGGTAGTCAAACACTGCAGCAGATGTAGGGCCTGTTTGAAGTTGATTATTTCAACAAAATGCTTTGTGTGATATTCATTCATTGTGGATTCAATCTCTCTCTCTCTATCTATCTATCTCTACAAGTGGCATTGGCTACGTCCACTTTAACATGTAAAATCTGATGAGCTAAATTAACCATTCTACCCCTAGTTTGCAAATACATGATAAGATGACATGTAACCTCGTATGTTTTTCCTAAAATTCAAGGGAAAACTTTATGAATAGTTAGTGGAATTGCTGCGTGTCCCTTGATCTTCTAAGAAAAGAAATAGAGTAAGAGCAAATGGTTGGAAAAATATATTCCTAATTGGAAACTGAATTGGTCTTCTAAAGCTTTTAACATTGATCATTGCCTCAGAGGTCTGGGATGATCATTGCCTCTCCGGATTACCACGTACAGATAATGATTATATAGTCCCTTCCCTTATTTGTTTGCAAACTTCAATGCTATCATTATTTTTCTTTAAGACTTGTTCATTGGTGCATGCATGTGTCTGAAGACGTTGTGGCTGTATATGTTAAGGTATATGACATGATGATTTGAAATCTGTGTTATTACAGAACTCAAGAAGAGAATGGACAAGTACTTTGAAGGGGATGACGAGGCTATTCCAGAAATCTTTGAAGCAATATTAGCTAGGAAGTTGTCAGGGAAGCATGAGGACAGTGATGATGAGCTAATGAATGAGATTCGAGCAAAGATGCCTCACAATTCGCAAGAAGATGACTTTGAATTGGATGATTCTGACAAAGAGGAGGAAACTGATGAAGAATTAGAATTAAATGGTTTTGATGAAGACTTAGATTTGGGTGATTCTGACGACAATGAGGAAAACTGATGAAGAAGACAGCAATGGTGATTTCTCCTAAAAAGTTTTGCCCGCATACATATATAACAGAAAAAAGGTAGGTTATTTGTTCGGTCCTGTAGGGTAATTCCATAAATGATGAGTGGTTTTAGAGGCAATTGGAGTTTTGTGTTGTGATAAAAAAAAATAAAAAAAAATGCAAGCACTTTTATGTTCAGGGTGAAAGATGTAGTCAATAATCCATTCTAAAGTACATTGCAACCCAAAATGATGCTAAAGGGGGGCGAGAAGAAGGTGAGAAGTGATCAATCAGGTGAATAATAGAATGTGCCTCACATGTAACACGGATATGCAGTCATGAACAAATCCATCCTACTTTATAAGCCCAAGAAAAGATTGGTTAAAAGACTCCCATCCGTTAAGAGCCACTGTTTTCGTTTCAAATTGACATTTCTATGATCCATGAGAAAACGCCCAACTAACTAGGACTCTATGAGGGGGATGGTATTATGGGCATCTTTCAAGTGCAATGTAATATATTTCCTTGTAATCCGAGGCACACAGACAGCGTCGATAAATATTCAAGAGACCTAGAGGTATACCAAATAATCTCGTATTCAATAGTTTTTCCCAACCCACAAATTGAAATTATCACGATCGTTTAAGCTAGCTATGGAATCAAGTTTAGGTTTCCCCAAAGCCTAGTGAAGATGGACGTTAATTTAGATATCAGTAGTGCAGATAGGGTATAGAGATTGTCATCACCAATGATGCCACTAGAGAATCATTTGTTAATAGTCATTATTGTGGGAGAAGTCACATCATACGGTGCATGCAGTGTGGTGAATCTACCTATCATAGCCACTTCCGATCGTTTTTTTTTTAAGGATGACAATAGGTCGGATCTAGCTATACTTAGATTTGGACCTATTTATATTATCTAGATCCGATCCAGATTCGTTGGATCTTAAAAGTTTTAATTCAGATTCAGATTCATCGGGTCTAGCGGGTAAATAGGTCCTAAATGGGTCCGGTTATTTTTTAAAAAAATAATTAATAATCTATGCTAATACAAATATATTTATGGTTTATATAACTTAATATGTATTTTTTTGTTAAAAACAATCATCTAAGTGAAAAAATAAATATATGAAAATAGTTATATTAACTTTTCAAATGGTGTTTTAATGCTTTTAGTAGGGATGTAAATGGGGCGGATTTGGGACGGGTATACCCATATCCGTATCCGTATCCGATAAGAAAATTCGTACCCGTACCCGAATCCATATCCGCTAACATATCTATATCCGTATGTGTTGGATATTCGTTACTGGACGGATTATTCATTTATCCGTTAATGGATATTATCCGATGGATAAATCCATCACCCGACAGATAAACTCATTTAGAGTTAAGCTAAATGATAATTCAAACTTTAATTTATACTATATTTATTCTAAATTAAGGGTAAAAAGGTAATTATATATCGGGTAAATGGGTACGGATATGGATACGGGTATGGATATCTTATACTCGTATCCGTACTCGAATCCGACGGGTATTTTTTTCATCATCCATATTCGTTTATTCATATCCGTTGGACAAAATCCGTAGGGTTTCGGGTAAAATCTGCCCCCGTTTATATCCCTAACATTTAGAATACAATGTTATACATATTATTTATAAAGTAAGTATATAAAAATAAAATTTAAAAAAAATAAATAACGAACTTATATAAAATTAAGACAATAATGACAAACATAATATTAGTGTGTGTGTGTGTGTGTGTGTGTGTGTTGTGTGTGTGTGTGTGTGTGTGTGGTGTGTGTGTGTGTGTGGTGTGTGTGTGTGTGTGTGTGTGTGTGTGTGTGTGTGTGTGTGTGTGTGGTGTGTGTGTGTGTGTGTGTGTGTGTGTGTGTGTGTGTGTGTGTGTGTGTGTGTGTGTGTGTGTGTGTGTGTGTGTGTGTGTGTGTGTGTGTGTGTGTGTGTGTGTGTGTGTGTGTGTGTGTGTATTAAACGGGTCTGGCGGATCGGGTCTGGCGGATCGGGTCTGGGTCTAGAAGTGTGTGTGTGTGTGTATTAAACGGGTCTGGCGGATCGGGTCTAGGTCTAGAACTGGACCCACTCCCAGATCCTTTAAGGTATATGTGGACCCAGACCTGATCCAGACCCGTTGGGTCTAAAAATTATGGACCCAGACCCTCTAAAAATAAGACGGATCTAACGAGTCTGGATCGGGTCCGAAATCCATTGTCATCCCTAGTTTTTTCTTTGATCATTTGAATATTCCTGGTCAGTGCGATATTATAAGTTGGCCCCATTTGTTTCTCTCTTTTTTTTTCTTTTTTTTTTTAAGAAAAAAAATCAGCCTAACCTGAACAAGATAAACTCCAAGTAGAAAATTCATGAAGCTGTTGATTAAAGATCTCGGCAAAATGAATCAATATATGAATTACTTTACTTCCGGATATCACAGCAAACAGCAAGAGATGCCTCTTCTCTATTTAGTAGTATACCACTAATACTTGTAATGCTGCAATCTTCGCCACTAGATGTCCTCCCAAAAATTAAGCATCTGTCCCATCGAAAATTGTCCAGCTTGTGCCAAATTTGATGAGAGGTTGAACCTCATAATGAAATAAAAAATAAATTAGCATCAAGTTCATCTTAAGTTTAAAGTATTTTTTATATAAAATTGATGATAAATGTAAATATTGACTTTAAAGATATTATCTACCATATAAAATATATAAAAAAAAAGTGATAATTTGATATACTAAGATATCAAATGTATTTGTTTAATAAATATTTGCAGAAGTAATATTAGAATTAGTTTATATAGTTATTCTATTTTATTTTATTTTTTACTCATAAATATATTAGAAATAGTCACCTAAAAAATAAATAAACATAAAATATAAAAAAATTTAAGGCACTTAGATCAACTCAACCTAGTGTTGACCTAGACCCGATCAAAGCCCGCTAACAAATGACTAGGTTAACCTATGACCCAACCCTCCCTTGGCCCATCCATGGCCCACCCTACCCTACTTCGTCCCAAGCTTGTCCAATGACTAGGTCTATGTTCCAATAGATTTCTTTATACGATTGAAGCAATGACAAAGTGTTCCAATTAGCTATCCAAACAGTTTCTTTATATGATCGAAGTAATGGTAAAGTGTTCTCATTAGCCATCCAATGGACAACCAAACTTAATGTATAGACAACAAAAATACCTTGTTTGAGCAATCATAGTGCTAGTTTGGTTAATAAATCATTGCATATTCAAAAAATATGTTTGTTGAGTCGTATCAGTTAGTTATTTTTTCAACAACTCTACTAGCTCTTCTAAACTCTTCTCTCCTATTTAAGGAGCACCATTAGCTAATGGAGAGTGTATTTAAACACTCGTAAAAATTAATTTATTATTTCCTCATCCATTTCAATCAAAATTAATTATAAAATCATTTCATGTTCAAGCATTTTCACTAAAGCTAGGGTGTTCTTCCACTTGTAATTCTTTTTCTCTAGCAAATAAGGAATCTCACTCAAGCTATACACTTGTAATTCATCACGTGAGGTTTTCTATTGATTCTATTAGTCAAGTTAATTTGTAGATTCATTGTGACAGTGTTATAAGTATTTAATAGTTGAAATAAGTAAGAATAGGCACACCCTTTAGCATAAGATAACTTGACAAACACAAGTGAAAGATTACCTCAAGAAACTTAAAAGAGACATTATTCCTTGACTCGAGAAAAATGTCTTTGCACTTTAGATTATTAGTGGTAATTAAGATAATGAAGAAAGAATCTCATTCAACAAATGTTATCAAATGGAGCAACAAACCAACATAGGGGTCACGGGATGTTTCTTTTTAGCTTAATTCCATAAACAGATGCAAGATACTCTAGCATAAGTTTTGTATTGCTTTTGAAAGCAGAGAATCCAACTTCGTGGCGAATACTTTAGCAAAATAAGGCCTCATTAGGCATCAAGCCTTTATTGCATGGGTATAGAAAATGTCTAGTGTTAATGTCCAAGTAGGTCAAAGCAGTAATTGAACCGAAAGGAATACATATGGCTTACAACTCTAGACTTTGTTGGAGTTTCCTAGAGGTCTTGATGTGGTTGCTAGCAGTTGTGAATATTTGATATAATAGTCTTATGGTTGTTAGTTTTATGCATGTTTTGGTTTAGGGAGATCAAACTATAGTTGGGTGGGTGAGGGTTGTTGTTAGTACCGGTTTGTGTAGGAGTATCTTTTTCCAATTCTGAAGTGGTCAAATAATCCCACCCTAGTATTGTATTACTAGATTTTGCCCGGGTATATAATTAGCACCCCTTTTGAATCATTTCTAGAAGGTTGAGAAAGTGTGAAGCCATGATACTTGTGTGACAAGATCCTTATTGATTTTTATATAATCTCTACTTATTAAAAAAAATTAAAATAAGCTAGAAGAGACTATTTAGCTTAGGATGATTAGGTTCACTTTTATGATACACTCATATTCAAAATTCAAAAGGTAAAGTGTTTTGGTAGCGCGTATAAAGTGATATTAAAGTCACTTGAACCACTATAAATTACTTGTTGATTAATTTCATTTCCTCCACTACACAAAATTATTAAATCTCAATTATTCTTCCAAACATCCTATCCATCCACAAAAATTTCAATTAAGTTTATACCTCAACACAAATAACTATAAAAAAATATCAAATATTAAAAAGAATACTTAAGTCGACCCTACTAACTACTATGGAGCTACATGTGCTAATGTGTGGTGGAATTTATGTTATGGAATATTTTCTTTAAGGAGAAGTTAAATTAGAAACATGGCGATTGGTGAGATTGCTAATTTATTTTTAATATTAATCAACATTTTTTCTTATGTTTGCCCCTCGTATGTGAATTTAGTTTTCTTCTACCTAAGAATGTAACTATGTGATTTTAATAAAAATTATGTTTTTATTTTAAAAATCATATTTTTGTTTTAAAAAATCAATCCATTTAATAAAGTTGATTTCACTATTCTATCCTTTAAGTAAAAACATAAAAAGTGGCTTAAAAAGTTGACAAAAATAATAACGAGCATTTGCAAAATTATAAATATTGAGAAATAAAATATTTGTCCATAAATATTGCAACATTCCTAAATGATACTTGTGACGTATATGTTAGAATCATTAAATGTTCATGGTAGTATTTTGTATGTACTAGAATTGTTATCTACCTATAGCAGTATTTATAATATCCCATTTTTAAAAATACATAATAGTTAACCTTTAAGGTTAAGCAATATCATTATACTTGTTTTAATAATAAAAAATGGATTTTAGTATCTAATGTGTTTTCTTAAGTGTGCATATTCAACAAATCAACACATACAAAAGGCACCAAGACATGAAGCCAAGCATTTGGTATGTCTTAGGTATATTGTAAAAAGTTAAATTGAGCAAATGTCACATTTAAAACAAACTCTTTAAAACTCTTTGTTGAAAAATACTTGACTTAATTTCATATTATAAATTTTAAAAAGGTATTTTTCAAATAAATTAATTGGTTCCAGTTAGAACCATTTGACTGGTCATTAGATCGATCAACTGGTTTAGTTTAAACATAGCCACTGGTTATGCTAAAAGTAAGACAAATCAACTGGTGTATAAAATCAATTGACTAGTTTCCTTGAATAGATCGACTGGTTTGGAAACTCATCGACTAATTTGATAATCAGTCCATGGGTTTCAATCTTACAGAAATCTAGTTTGTCTCTATTTAAACACGTTGAATGCTTCAGGCAAACTAATCGACTAGTTTGACCAACCAGTCTAGGGACCTATATCTTGCAGAGACCTAGTTGCTCTCTATTTAAATACATTGACTAGTTAATACCAAACCAATTGACAGGTTGATAAACTGATCGACTGGTTTGACAAACCGATCCATAAGTTTCATTTATGTAGAAACCTAGTTGTTTTCTATTTAAACACATCGACTGGTTATTGCCAAACCGATCGATTGGTTGAAAAACTGATCGATGGGTTGACACAACGGTAACTTTCCATTTTGGTTGAAACATGAACAATCTACTTGTTGGAACAAACTGATAGACTGGTTGAAACAAACTGATCAACTAGTTGTACAACCGATCGACTAGTCAACATTAAATGCTAATTTTCTACCTATTTGGCAAACCAACTTTTTGAAAAATTGTGTCTAATAGCCATACTCAAGGGTAATCCTTATAAATAAGGTCCTTCTACATTTATTACAAACAACTATTTAGATCATTGATTGTGCAATTACTCTCTTACACAAAAATTAGTAAATTGCTCATTTAATATTCCAAACTTTCATATTTTTGAGTTTTCACTTAAAATTGTTCTTTGCTCACTTCTCTTAGCTATAATTGTTTTAAAATTATAATATCATATATTATGTCTAGCTAGATTATATTTCATTCAAAGATCAACACTTTCATATTTTTTATTTGGTGAGAAACACTTGTAATCACAACCACCTCTCAAAAATCAAAGGGGTTAGTGAGTATTGCCTATCATTCTTGAGAGATTCATTCAGTGAATCGAGAGAAGATAAATAGGTGAAGTTATAAATCATCTCTTGATAGAGTCATTGAGATTATAAGGCTCATAAACTAAGAGAAGAGTGATCATCAATAAAAACACATCACTATTTTAAAAATCCAAAAGGGAGAACCTTTTGGTAGTGGATGTAAAGAGTAATTCACTCTTGAACCACTTTATACTATATGTAAATTTTTATTTAGTCATTCCTATTCCACAAAACCCTATTCACCCCCCTCTAAGGTGTTTTTCAATAATTACCCGATGTAATAAGGCTTATTAATCATTCCTAAATATTCTAAAATTGTTTATTTACTCCATTCATTCAAATTTGTAAATCACAAAAAAAAACCTTAATTAGATGGTTTTTTTACTAACTTTAATTCATTTTGGCTTTGAACCTTTCCTAACACCAAATATTTTTTATATCTTTGGGTATTTAAAATTATCCTACAACTTTTCAAACTTTTTAGGATTTATTTTGTAATTTCCCTAATAAATACTAATTATTTGACATTCTTAACAATTTAGTTACCTAAAAATAATTTTAATCGATCTCCTAACTAACCACTAGAGCAATATTGGCCTCCAATTAGAACCAAATTAAATATTTGATTTTTGGCATATTCAATCAACTAAAAAATTTGGTAAAGTACACTAATGAGGCTCTATGTCATAAAAAGTTCACACTCCCCCTAACACACCTAATCCTAACACTCAAGTGTTTAACCTAAGTAAAAAAATACACTCTTTACCCTCCTCTCAGGTGATTCACATAACTCCATGGTCTTCATATGCATCACAAATACATTTTAATTCCATTCAGTCTTTCCATACACTTTATCTTAGCTTTATTTCACCCTCCCTTTTTTCCTTCTCTAGTTTGTGACCTTTAGCTGTTGTGATGCTCTATGTCCTTCAATTTTTTTCTTTTATTTTCATTTGGTTTATTCCCTTGCAAGCATATATCTTCATTAGCCCCTCTATTACCCTTTTATACCATTGGAATTTTTCTTTTTCTTTCCCCTTTTTGGTTCAATTTTCTTATGCTTGTTGCTAATCACTTTGTTTTTTTCTTCATGGCCCTTCTCTTCGTTTTTCTCTATCTTTTTATCCTCCAACATTATTCTCCATTAGCACTTCATTTTCCCTTTCTTCATCAACGTTTTTACATTGTTTTCCCCCTCATTTTGTTCAATTTTTCTTATATAGTTGTTGTAGAATTTCACTAGTATTTGGCTTGGTTCTCCTCTTGATTTTGAATACCGTAACTTCTTTATTTACATTGGTTCAAAGTGTTGGGAGGTGAGTATTAGATAATAGTTGAGGAAAATCTTGATTCTTCTTGCATCAAATTGGGTTCTTACAAGACAAGGGTTGATTGCTCATCTTTTTATTTCCTTATTTTTCTTTTCATTTTTATGTGGTTATATTCATTTCTCAAGCTTAAATATATTCTCTCTTTTTGAAGGTGATAAAGACTCCTAGGTTTTGGTCTTTAGCTTGCTTTTCTTATTCTTTTGGTTAGGATCTTTGGAAGTTTGGTAATATAGTGTTTATATTTTAATACCTTGGAATAGTGTTCTTTATTGTGGTTTAATGTATCTCTAAGCATGTTTGGTGTTTTATGTGAAAAGAGCATGAAAAATGCTTGAGAATGTCATATATCATGCTAACAAGTATATACATGTACGGTTGGAATTTTCACATGTTTAAGGTGTTTTATGAAATATTAGGATGTCCAGTTTACCATGAATATTTTGGATCTTGAATATTTTAAGTATGTAAAAATTTGTGGCCAAATTGTGTAAAGTGTTAATGTTATCAAATACTTAACCTGTTTTGTTTGCTCTCAGCCTTATAGGCAATCTCATCTCTATAATGCAATTTTTTATAATCTAGGTTGTCCATTATATTCATTAGGTTCTTTACCTAAATTTTGATATTTAATATCATAAGTTTTGAAGTTATATAGGATTTATTATGAGTTTTAGAAGTTTTGAGGTATCTCAAAATGTTTAAGGGCATATTGGTCCTTTTACATTAATTCTAAAATTTTGGATATAAAATGCTTAATTTGTTAATGAAATTAGATAAGTGTGATGATTTTGACTTTTGAGTTAATTTTTTGAGTGTCGATTAGGGTTTTAAGTATTTTAAATGTAAATATAAGCAATAAGGGTATTTCGGATATTATACAAGTTGGAAGATGAATAGCCATAATATTCATATTTATTAGATGAATGTAGATAATAATTTAAATAAATGTGAATATATGATATCATTAGCATAATATACACATCTTTATAGATTTGAATGAGATTAGTGACCTTGTGGGAGTAATCGTCATTTTATGTATAAGAAAGGTTTATCTAGGCCTAATTTTGGCTTTCTAGTGACCCAGGTGGTAATTTTAAGTTTATCTTAGATTTGGTGAGGTAATAATGCTTAATTTTTACATAGAAAATATGGACACAACACTCATATATTTAATTAAGAAAGGGGAATTATGCGCTCTATGCACATGGCAAAAAATCCATCCCTATCAATGGGGAAAAATCAACAAAAAACACTATAAAGCCACCGATAGTGGATTGGTCGACAACAAAGTGTAGTTAATAGTGAGTACAGGGGGATTAAATGGTAAACAAGAGGAACTTAGGAGTGTGATCGTGTGTAAATTAGTTATGAACTCTCTTACTTCTTCTCCTTCATTTGTTGGGAATCAAGATCTACGACATAATAAATTTAATATTGATAACCTGAGTAAGAAGATGGAGAGTCCTTTGATGCCATTGGTAGATGAGGTTCATAATTCTAATATTGAACCTAGCGTTCTTGTGAGCCATGTGAATCCAACCAATAATGTACAGGAGGGAATCGGTATAGCCCATACTAATACATATCATAATGATGTCATTAACAACACTAAAAGTTAGAAGGATATCTTGATTAGAAATCAAAGGGAGGATGATGTCGATACTCAATGGAGAAACTCAACCGCATTTATTGAAGGAGGATATTGAAGTGGAGGAGAAGCGGTGGGCTTTACTTTAGTGGATATGGTTGCTAGGTTTCAACCTACTCATCCTTAGATAGTTAGATTTGTTACCAAAATTTGGACTAAAATTACTGATGCTCCTCAAGTCCTATTCCATGACCGTGGTTTTTCCCTCTTTAGATTTGACAATGAATCTGATTTTTGAGCTATTTTTAAAATCCTTATAGGCACTTTGGAGTTCGGCCTTTTCTTATCAAGATGTGGAATCCTAATGTGCCATTTGACAATGCTGAATGGAGGAAAATGACTTTATGGGTAACCCTTCCTAGTCTCCCTGTGACTCATTGGTCTACTAACTCCTTAAGTCGTATAGGAAGTTACATAGGTATTCTTATATGTGCAGATATGGTCATAGCTACTACAACTCAAGTGTCATATCTTATATTACTTGTTGAAGTAGATGTTTCACTACCCATCATAAACCACATATAGATTGCATTGCTAGATGGGAATGTGAGGAAATAATCAGTCAAATATAATTGGAGGCCAAGGTTATGCTCTAAATGTGACAGTGTGGGTCATGATATCAATGCCCACTTACCTAAGGATGTCCTTGGTTGAGAGAAGCCTAATCAAATTTTGTAAGTTAAGAAACCTTTACCTCATCCTGAGCAAAAAATCTTGTCAAATAACAACTTGACAATTTCAACTTTTGCTCTAGAATCATCAACTTGTTTAATGCACCCCAAGGGTGTAGAACTTTGACCAAGTGTTACCATAAATGAGAATAGAAATACTTTAACATCAAAAAACTCTAACCCTAAGGACTATATGGAATTCACTACTAGGGGAAGGTGATAAGGTGTATGTTGAACTTGGTGGAGGTATGCTACAAGATCCTAGCATACCAATTTTCAAAATATAGTGATCTTTGCATCATGGAATGTTAGGAGCATTAATAAGCTCCTGAAAAAAAAAACTGATGAGTAGATATATTTAATATAATAATTTAGATATTATTGGTTTGATTGAAACTAGGGTAAAGGGAAAAATGGAAAGGGTTCTAAGAAGAATTGGAGAGCAATACCAGTTAGTGCATAACTATTCTGATCATTATAATGGTAGAACTTGAATTATTTGGAGACAAATATTTTAAAGCTCCAAATTATTGGCACTTTTGATCAAGTTATTCATTATTATGTCAAGATGGGTGATGGATAGAATTTTTTGTCTCTATTGTGTATGCCCATAATGACAATATTTCTCATAGAAGACTTCGGACATAGCTGGTGGACTTCACACACTTCATAAGAGGAGCCTTGTTATAGGAGATTTCAATGCAGTACTTTTAGTTGATGAAAAGATTGGTGAAAATTTGCATATAATTGATATCAATGATTTTGTTTATTGTATTCAATCATGTGGATTAAGATAGATTTGCACCATTGGCATCTCTTTCACCTATTCGAATAACCAAGATGTCTTATCTAGGTTATAATGTAATCTTGATAGGGTATTTGGTGACTAGTATTGGTTTCTTCTATTTGGTCATGTTTGGATTAAGATAATTAAAGATTTCCTCTCAGACCACTTCAGACTTCATTTCAAATGGCAGTAACAAGATCATAGTAGGATCAAGCCTTTCAAATTCTACAACTTTTGGACGTCTTCTCCCAATTTTATTGGCCATGTAGATCAAATGTGGAATCAACCAATACAGGGATCCAAATAATATATCCTAGTTGCTAAATTAAAGATTTTAAAGAAAGCCAAAAACATTCTTATATAGAGCATTTTGCTAATGTTAGTAAAAAAAAAGACAATAAAGAAAAAGAAGCATGGTTAAGGTGTAAGAATGAATTACATGTTAACCTAAAAAATATTGTACTCGAGATCAAGGAAGATCAGTTCAAGAAAGAGTAGTGGAAGAAGTTCCAATTAAAGGACCATTTATTACACCAAAAAGCTAGAATACAAAATATTAAGTTGGGGGATGGAAATATCATATATTTTCAATCCAAGATCAATGAAAAAAGAAAATACAGTGGTACATATGCCTTTTATGATACTAATGGCAAGAATCTTACTTCTCAAATTGACATTAGTAATGATATCCAAAAAAAATTTCTCTCAACTACTGGGTTCCTTCACTAGTATGATGGAAGTGGTACACCCTAAAATAATTAAAAATGGGCATCTTCTTATAGTTCATCACATATCACAACTTATTTAGGATGTCATACTGAGGAGATCAAGGCAGTTGTACTCAATGTGAGGGATAATAAAGCCCTTGGACCTAATAGATTTATTGCACACTTTTATAAGAAAAATTGGCTAATTGTAGGGGATGATGTTATAGAAGCTGACAAATATATTTGGGAAACTAGTTATCTTTTAAAAAGACTTAATAATACATCCATTCACTTAATACGTAAGTCCCTAGCAATAAGAATAGTGGCTGAATACAGTCCCATTTCTTGCTAGAATGTTGCTTACAAGATAATATCCAAGGTACTCATAGGAAGATTAAAGAACACCATGTCTTTCCTAGTCAATAGTTCATAAAGTGCTTTTGTGGAAGGGAGATGGATAGGTGAAAGTGTGATGCTTGCTTAGGAAATTATGAGGAAATATGGAAGGAGGGATAGAAGTCCAAGAATGATGCTCAAGATTGACTTAAAAAAACATATGACATAGTAGAGTGAAGTTTTATTAGGAAAATTTTAGAGGGCTTTGGTGTCCCTATGCATTTTATCCGTGTCAAAATGTAGTGTATCTCTACTACTTAATACTCTATGTGCTTAAGTGGCACCCTATGTAAGCCTTTTAAGGGTGGCAAGGGATACGACAAGGTGACCCACTATCCCCTTACTTCTTTGTGTTGGCCATGGAATATTTACATGGAATTTTGAAGAATCTATAGGAATAAAACTTGTTTAAGGGGCATCTAGAGTGCAATATTACCAATGTTTTAAACCTAAGCTTTGTAGATGATTTTTTGGTGTTCTACATATACCAACTACAATCTATTGAGTAAATCATGGAGAAGTTGTAGAACTTCTATCTCACTTTAGGAATTCAAGAAAATCCTTCCAAGAGTAGTGTGTTTTTTGGGAGAATGGATGATCATACCAAGTAGATGATTTTAAGAAGGCTACATTTTATTGAAGGCACTTTTCCCTTTTGATATTTTGGTGTACCCCTTAACCCTGTGTCCTTATCTGTGGCGTAGTATAATTCCCTTATTATTAGGATTTCCTAGAAATTAACAACTAGATGTCTCAGTTTTGCTAGGAAGATGTAGATACTTCAGTCAATCATATTCGGAATATAAAACTACTAGATGCAAATGTTTGTATTGCCATAAACAATGGTACACCAAATAGAAAATATCTGTATGAATTTTCTTTGGAATAATATGGACCCTAATTAGAAGAATGAATCAATATCTTGGTCTAAGATTTTCCTACCTAAAATAGAAGGAGGACTAAGGCTCAGGCAACTTTAGTATAAGAATTATGCTTGTACTACCCAAATATGTATGGGAGCTTTTTGATACAATGAAATTCTATGGGTCAAATGGATCCATGAGAAGTACATTAAGGGAAGGGATGTGTTAGCAATTGGAAGAAAATGCATAATTTTCTTGGATGCTAAATCATTTGATTAGAGTTCACAACCAATTATGAATTGTTATTCCCATTGTTGCGTTTTAGGAAAAATCAACACTAAACAAATCTATCATTGTATCCAGTTGCCATATATTAAGTTTTAGCGGTTTTCTTTTGTGTGGAAGTATAGAGGGTTGGAGAAACACAAATTCATCGTTTGGATGATTTGTTACCAAGCTTTAAGGGTTAAAAAAAACCACATCAATGGGGTATCATTTCTAACAATTTATGTGATGTATGTAGAGAAAGTAAGGAAACTCTAAACCATATCCTCACTCATTGTTCTCGAGCCAAAGCTTTGTGGGGTTTTTACCCAAAGATAGTTACACATTCAAGGAGTATTTAACAATTGGCCAATTTTCTTGCAATGGATGATTACAATAACCAATGGAAAAGGCAAGAAGATTGTGTGGAGACTTTTCCTCAATGCACTTCTATACCATATTTGAATTGGTAGAAATATGGTAGTTTTCTGATTAATGTAGAGAAATCCTAGATGTATCATGAAGCAAATTATTACTGAAATATTTATCAAATATGGCGATAGCCCAAATGCCCACATAGAGACCTATATGGATAGGCTAAATAGATGGATAATTTAATTCATAAAGGGTATGACCCTACTTTTATATAAATTTTCTTTTGACAATGTACTCATTTTCCTACTTTGGTAAATAAAATTATTATTAATTACAAAAAAATAAGGCTTAATTTGGGAAATGATGAATGCATATTTTTAGCTATTTTATACCCTTTTACTTTAAGCTTTTGGTCATCTATGGGAATAATATGTGAAGTATTTATATTATTTTTTTAATTATTTACTTAATGTATAATAATCTCATATATTTAATTAATTTTAAGCTCAATGTTGATTTCAATATATTAATTATGTAGGTATTAATTGATGCATGGAATAATAAATCAATAAAATGAAAAAGAAAAGGTGAGAATAGGAAAAAAAATAGAAAAAGAAAGAAAAGAAAATTAAACAAAGAAAAAGAGAGATGGCACAAGTGCGTGCGTACATACATGTGTGTGTCAGATAGAGAAGACAAAGGGGGAAATAGGGTCAAAAGGCTAAAAATCAAAAAATAAAAAGAAAATAGAAGGACAACAATGGTAGACACAGGGGGATGAGTAGGAGGGCTAAAAAGAAAAAAATATTGGGAGAATTGAAACAAAAAAGGACAGACAAAGGCATGTAGCACGAAGCCCGAAGGGTAGAAGTCGATGGCCAAAAGTCATAGTATGAAAGAGAAAAAAGGCATGGAGCCCGAGGAAAAGGAGAACAAATTTTATACCATCAGTCATTCGAGTACATATTTTTTGGTTATGATTCCAAATCTAAAGTGCTTAATTTTATATTCAAATATTTTTAGGTTCAATATTTTATGTGTAATTTTAATGCTTTTTTTAATTTGATTATTTTTATTTTAATTAATATCATTTTATGATTTAATTTTACCAAGGATATGGTAAAATCCTATTACTTATATTGATAGATTAATTGATTGCTTGATTAATAAATTATTCTATTGTTCTAGATTTTGCCTAATTAATAAAATGATCGCCTTTAATTAGTATTTAACAAGTTCCAAAAAGATGTGATAGTTGATTATTCACTTTAGGAATTGAATGGGTTGTCAGAATAATTGCATGATTTCAACAACAATAGGGAAGGATAATTAATTAATTGAACTTAAAGTATTGTCTTTTATTTAAATCATTTGACTAAAGATAGTGCGACTGATAATTGGTGATAGAACTGCATAACTTGAGAGAGTACGTTAGCTAAATATTTCCGTTGACACATAGCTATCAATTAAAAAGATTAGTTAATTAATTAATTTGTCAATATAATTGGATAGTGGTAAATCTAGATCCCTTGGTAGATTTTATTAACTAATTTTATTATAATTATATTTTATTTATTCTATTTTTGTTTAATTTAGTTGATTTAAAATTTTTAGTTTATAATTAGTTATTTCTTTATTTGATATTGATCGCTTACGCCTGATTAGAGCAATTAGAGTTTTGTGTTATTATTTAGTCTCTATGGGATGATAACTCAGTACTCATTGTGTCCTATATTACTTGCGACCAATATACTTGTCGATATGCATATTCGGCTAATATTAGGGAATTGTGATTTATGTGAGATTAGGGTTTCCTTAAGGATATGTTGGTCATCTTGTGCATTATGTGTTGGAAATGGACATGTGGAACTTTGTGATATAATTTAATCTAGACCTTTTATGATATGTATAAATTGAGTCTTCTATGACATAGATATATTGAGATTTTATTCCACTTGAAAATACTTTTAAGCTATTTGAAATTTGGTGGGCCTTTGTGCCTTGTGGGTCACATATGGTTTGGACAACAATGGAATCAAATAAGAGATTGTTAAGTGTGTTTTATGGTGATAATATCATTGTGTGGGTGTTTTTATATGTTGGCTTAATTATTAATAAAAAATGAATATGTAAAGTAAAAGATTGCTTGAGTCGGGACTTGTATCACTCAGAATAACTATTTGAGTTAGGTTTGGTACTATTACTTTATTTTTCTCTTCTACAATCTAGGTACCTTACAATATTGGAGAGGTTATTTTCTACTTCATAAGAGTCTTAGACCCTATGGTGGGTATACATACTAAAATGATTAGGTACCTTAGTATTTTGGTGATTCTAGTTACGCTTCGAGAGGGTTTGCAAGGTAGTGTCATTAAAGTATTGGACTATATTTAGTTTTGGATGAATCTCCATCCTTGATTTAATAATAATCAATTGGTGTGATCACTTTAATGGAATACCTTAATTGGATATCCATGTTTTGATTGTAATCATGTCCTTACTGCTAATTTGCATTCCATTATCTGGCTTATGTATATCACATACTCAATGATCTTATGCTTATTATTTATCATTACTGCATGTTCAGTGATCTTATTCCTATTATTTCTCATTATCGCATGTTTAGTAATCATATGCTTGATATTTCTTATTATCACATGTATCATTATATCATGTGTTAATTCCTATTCTTTGATTGCATGTAGGCCTTGTGTGCTCCTTGCTATCTCTTTAGGATAGACTATTTTCCTTAGTACGTTTGTACTAGTGTGTACCATTTTTTTGGTCACCTGCTCAATCAACGAGCAAATGAACCTGTGTTGTGTGTGTGTCACAGGGATTTGGGATTACTCTTGTTGATCTGGTGTGCTGTTGGAGATGCATTACTCTAGGGTGAGATAGAGAGTGTAGCTTGTGTCTCAAGTTTTCTAGAATTCTTTTAGATTTTCCCTATTCCCTTTTATTTTATGTTGTTCCTTCCCCTTTTTATTGTAATATCTAGAGTGGACCTTCGTGCTCAATTCTTACATTTAATTAAACGAACTTCTTATGTTCTTTCATTATGTCTTTGCTTGTTGGGTTTTATGCTTTAAATGTTTTGACATTGCATTTGACATAAGATAGGTGATTGATCACATCTTTTTTAATGTTAGATGTGGTAGTAACATCTAATGGTTTATATTTATGATTATGCTGTATTAAATTTTTTTTACTAGCAAATTTTTTAGAGTTATAATATATTTATAGTTAGTTCATGTAATATCTTAATTGATAATATAGTTGTGTTCTCCGTGTAATAATCTTTTTAACATTTATGGTAGTATGTTTATTTGTATGTAATAGTATCTTTATGTTTGGCTTAGTATAATGAACTTTTCGGAGTGTACTTCGGTTATTTACATTTATATTCTGAAATGGTTATGATAATATATTTATCTTCCCCTAGTAGCATATTTAATTTTGTATAATAAATATGATGTCATATTATGCGACCAAATATTTATTACAAATAGATATGTACATTATAGTGTATTAAGTAGACATACGCATCCATTGCATTCACAAATACATCTGAATATATCTATGAATATGAATGATACACTATAGGAATTATGTTTGAAGTCATCCCTGCTCCGAGAAATAGCACTTGCGGGTTTCTCCGAATTTGGTAAGATAATTAGTGATTGTCAATTATTAGTATCTAACCTTGTTTCTTTTTGTCTTTTACATTATTATTATTATAGAGACAAAAATATGGTAGCGCATACTTTAGTCGGAGAGGCCAGAAATTGTGCTCAAGAGGCTATAATTTGGCTTGAAGAATGCTGTGCGACAGTGTTGGATGATATATGTAAAGATGAAATTTAAAAAATTGGAGCTAAAAAATAAAGGAGATTATCTTAAATAATTATTTTTGTAGGAAAAAAAATTTCAAAGACAAATATTTATTATTTTGTATGATAATTAGTTAATTACTGAAAAGAAAACATATTATTTGTGAAAATTTTCATCGTAAAATTTCTTGTCAAGAATGGGATTCGAACCCATGCCCTTTCGGACCAGTACCTGAAACTGGCGCCTTAGACCAACTCGGCCATCTTGACGTTGATGCTCCATGACTTAGAAAGATGCTATCTATCAAACAAACCGACTCCGGAAAAGGTGATAAATATTATGGCGGTGGGGATTGTTCGCTGGGTTTTGGTTTTTGACGGGGTTTTCTTCTCTTGAGTACTCGTTTGGTATAGGGGTAATAGGGATGGAAAAATTACCTCCAAATTTTATATATCTTATATAATTTATTTAAAATTAAATATTTTTATTCTAATAAATACTCATTTTAGATCTTAATTTAATCTAAAATGGGTATTTTATTAAAAATATATTTATTATTATTAAATACTTAATATAAGAGGTAGAGGGGGAAATTTTCCACCTCTATTATCCCCATACCAAACAAGCCCATATGTCGTAAAAGTTGGATGTAGAGATTATAATTTTTTCAGCGGATTTAGGGTTTTCTCGAGGAATTTTTATTCAGGTAGGTATTCGAGGACAGAATTTAGAGACTTGGTTTAGGTTCAGAGAATTTTTTATACATAGGGTAGGAACGGATTTGGAGTCTCCGTTTTCGAACTCATTTTGAATAATTTTATATATAATTATATGTATATATATACATATAAGTATATTTTAAAAAATTAGGATTGAAGATAGAAAATAGTGTCGAGTTTCGGAGATCAAATCGGAGAATAAATCAAAGATAGAGAATAGATTGAAAATCAGATTAGGTATAGAAATTTAATTTAAGCAAATATCTAGTTTGAAATTTCCTATAAAAAAAATTTAAAAATTAGAAATCAGAGCTTATTCAAAAATTATATTTTTTATTGTATTCAAAAACAAGGATAGAATCTCCATCCCCAATCTGTCCCATTACACTTCCTAATTGAGTGGAGAAAATGGGATTTTACTGAGGAACTTGTTCTATGTGACAGGAAGCGTGTTGCTTACGCTTCCTGTCGATGGCTTTTGTAAGTTTGTTTTTAATTATTGGAGGGGGAGGTGGCAAATCTAATACAATTTGGCGTTAGTTTGCTAAGAGCCTAATAATAGAAATAAAAAAATTATTTTTATATTTTATATAATTTTTTAAATTAAATATATTTTTTTAAATAAATATTTATTTTTAAATAAATATTTATTTTAAATTTTAATTTAATTTAAAATAAATATTTTATTAAAAATATTTTTATTATTTTTAAATATTTAATATCAAAAAATTATCCTTATTAACTTTGTAATAAATAGGGATAATAATTTTTTCCGTGAGTTCGGAACTCTATCGGAAATTTTTCGTTTAGATTCGGAAGAGAGATTTTGAGAATTTGATTTGGATTAGAGGATTCTTATCGAAGATTCCAAACCAGTCCTAAAATTTTTTTTATATATTTTTTTATATTGTTCTATAAGTATTATATATATAATTTTTTTATGTTAAATATAAATTAAAATATATTATTAAAAAATAAAATTAGATATTGAGAATGAAGTCGGGTTTCAAATTTCGAATATTGGATCAGATTTTAAAATCGATGAATAATCGAAGATGAAGAATAATTAAGAGATTAAATTAAATATAAAAATTTAATCTTGCAAGAATCAAATCAAAAAATTTTAATAAAAAATAAAAAATAAAATAAATTTAGAAATAGTTTCACCTATTAAATTCAAAAATGGGGATAGGATCCCTGCGTTGCCATCTTTAGTAACAAACAAATCGCTCGAGATTTTAGACTCGTAGACTTGCATTTTTATATGCTTGATAATGCCTTTGCAGTATATTATAATCAATTCTTACAATAACAAGTAATGATGGTTCTGAATTTACTTTCTATAATTCACGTCAGATGAGGTGAAGTAATAACACTCGATCTTAGTCGTGCACCAAACTGAATCTAATTCATTCATGCTCTGTCAATTATCGTTGCAATACGACGTATAATATCCGTTCAATACACCATACGGATTAGCTATTTTTCATGATTGTAGGTAGGTCGGTACCTAGCTGCAAGCTAGTTATCCATTTGGGTGGTCACATATAAGAACATAACCCGCCCTCCAGATTCTGTCCCTTCAATCATTACAAACGTCCCGGGATTCCACCATCTCAGGATGCCATAGGCTTGTTTTGCGTAGGATATTAAGTATTTAATAATAATAAATATATTTTTAATGAAATATTTATTTTAGATCAAATTTAGATTTAAAATGGATATTTATTAGAATATAAATATTTAATTTTAAATAAATTATATAAAATATATAAAATATGAGGGTAATTTTTCCACCCCTATTACCCCTTATCAAACGAGCAATTAATAGTAAACAGCAATTAGAAATGAAAAGAGGCTTCACGATCACTTCACCTTCCTGTCTCGAGTTGGGCCTCTTGGATTAATCATCCAAATGAATCTCGAATAAGACTCCTCGTACAGTCGTCTCGATTTTTGATACATGATTGAAGCAGCATGGTCAACGTCTTCCTCAAATTTCTCATACAAAAATGGGATCGATTGCAGACATAGATAACCTGCATCAAATTTCACGTTCAAAGAATTATTAGTCGGTCAGGTATCTCTTTCTTTATATATGTATGTTTAATTTAACTCACCAAAGTAGAAAAGATTAGCGGAACTGATGTGGTTTCCAAGTGCTGACAGCATCCATAAACATACTAGCGTCTGTACTTGTTCAATCACAGAGTATTTATCAGTGATTAATCAAACCCTTGTGGGTTATGGGTTATAAACTAAAGCTTTGGGTCTCTTATACCAGAAAGAACGATGCCAGGTCTTTTCCACAGGCGATCTCTACAATCTTAGACAAGAAGAGATTCAGCCTTGAATTAACTGCTGCTACAGCTTCCCTTATTTTTGGTTCAGGTACTACCATCTCAGGTATTTGTGGGTAACCCCTGATCAATACAAATATATATATATATATAAATTAATAGGCACACATAAATCATGCATCTTCATCTTATAATTATGAATGAATTAATTAATGCAGTACTTACTGACCATTGGAAGAGCTCGGCAAGGGTGCACCAAATGAAGAAGAGAAGCATGGTAGTGATCAGCACGTGGCACATTAGGTTTACGACATTGTACTCGACAACAGCAAACAGAAACCAAATCAACGTCATCTCAATCAAAATCACGGTCGCTACCTTCGGCTTCCTCCATAAAAGCACATCCGCTACTGAAGACACACGCATGCGTGTTAATTATGCATGCCATTAATTAATCATTCTCAGAAGGTAGCAACAGCATTTGTTGTAATGTATTTATAGAGGCGCCCAGTCAGTTATATGCGTGGGTGTCTGTATGCAACAAGACAAGAACGCATTGAAACTCAAGGAATTAGTATCAACGTATAACACACCTGTTCCACCACCAAGGACAGCATGTACAGGCCTCTGACGGCCAAATAGCTTCGGGGTCGACTGGTCGATGGGATTGTCTGCGATATTATCGGCCATGATTAGTAATATGCTAGACCTTGAGGGATTTGGGAGGGGGTGGTTAATTATAGCCGAGCACACGCGAATATTCTGTGCGTGGCGTGTTAAGGATGATGACATTTTTTTGTAGGCTGGGGAAGCAAAGAATCCCACAGTGGAATGACCCTCGTATATCGTTCTGTTACTTTTTTGTTTGCCCACATTATGCCTTGGATTTGATCAAGTTTCATTCTGCCTTTCGGGCATTCCTTCTGATTACTTGTGCAGTTTGAGTTACTACCACTTGGATGCTTTATCGTTTAAACTTTGAATATACAGGTCTGCGTCAGCGCCAGTACACAAAGTTTAATTATGATACAAATTGTCTTTGTACGATGCCTGGTGTCGTAGGTGCGCACGGTTTAGTCCGACAGCCGCTTTCGTTACTCGCTGATGTGTACTGTTATTTTGGACATGTCTTACAAATTCCATCAATGTATCATTGGCTAAAAAACTAGTCCTAACTAACAGCATTGATCTTATAAGATGTATATTTACTTAAACATAAATTAGAATAGGATTTAACGGTCATTATTGAAACCTTAATAAAATCACATGTGCAACACATAAGGTGGATGCCATCAAGGAGGGAGAACTGATCATACATGATTAATTAATTAAGACATTGTTAGATTTAGTTAGTTATATAGATATTATTTTTAATTTTTTATCTTTCATTATTGTTAGTGCGTGTGTGTGTCAACTCTTATAGAGATTTATCTTTTAGATTTAGCTTATCTTTCTTAGAAGATTCAGATTTGAGAATGTTTAATTTATGCATAAGTATCTTAAGCTTGTAACATTAAGGACAATCGAATGCATTGAATCAAGGTTGAATCTCGATGGAAACTTTATGTGAGTTCGTCTTTAAATATTTGTGGTTTCTATGTGACTCATTTGAGCTTTTATGTAATTTAATTAGAGAGTTTGTGTTCAATTAAACACACTCATATCCCCAACCAAAGGTCCCAACCAATCCATACACACCCCACGAATTCATCATCTACAATCATCTTCTTCCAATTCCATAACCCTAACCCTCTTCCATAACCACCATTTCCCTCAAAATTAATACCCCATTAGCATGAATCCTACCTGTCATTAACTCCCCACTAATGACACCATTAAACCTACCATTAATACCCCTATAAGTCAGGCATCAAAACCCTAATCCAATCCCTTAACCCTAACCCACCAAATCAACCCTAATTATTGAAATCCAACCCTAGCCTTATCCTTTTCTTGTTCAATTCTTGCATAATTGATTTCAATTATGTTATTTTGGAGTTATGTGCTTCCAAAACACATCAAAAGTGGTATCAATTTTTTTTTTAAAATTTAGCCTAATCACACACCTAAGGTAATTTATACAAATGCTCACGTTTTTCTTTGAGAATTCAAACTTTCTACTAAGAATTCATCAATATTCTCTCAAGAATCCCTTAAGAATCCTTCAATAAGATTGAGAATTGTCATCCCATATCAAAGAAAAGACACATTTTTAGCTTGGCAATCTTACCTATGGCAAAAACTAACCCAAATATGGAGAAGGAAGACAAGTAAGAAGCATTGGTGGCTCAAATTCAACTACTTATTCTCAAATTGCTAGAGAATATGAAAGACAATAGAAGCAATTGTCTAGAATTGAAGAATGACTCTAAATATGTAGAAAAATGAAACATAGAATGAGGAGAGGTGGGAAGGCCACATTGAAAGTGAAATCACACACCACCCTATCAACCAAACTTAATTGAATAATAATAATAATATGATGATGATGATGATGAAAGTTTTGGTCATAGTTGGAGGGTGATTGAACATTAGAAACGCCTTATATGACTTAGAGAAAGGTCTTAGATTTTATCTCCTTAAATTTGAAGCCAATATGGATCCTAAGGTCTATCTAGAATGACAACAAACTATAGAGTTGATTTTTGAATTTAAGAGCTAAATGATGAAAGAAGATGCAAGTTGGTGATTTTGAAGCTCAACAATATTGCTAGAGTATGGTTTGATAATTTAAAGAAGGCAAGGACAAGAACAAGTCATGGGAGAATTTGAAGAAGAGCATTATAAGAAAGTTAGTGCCATGGAATTTTAAACAAGACAAATTCATCAAGTTGACCACACTCAAGCAAGGGTGTATGAGTGTAGAGGAATATGTTAGATAATTTGAGAAGTTGGTGTTAATTTGTGAAATTCAAGAGAAGAAGGAACAAGCTTGTGAAAGTTTCCTTGGGGGTCTCAAATTAAATGTGAGAGAAAGTTGAATTATGCATCTATAATACTTTAGAGGAGTTTTTGAAATTAGCTTTGAAATTTGAGAAGCAATTGAAGAAGATCAAGATGCATGGCATCTAAACCCTTGTCTTCAACATCCTCCAAATCCTATGGTGGTGGTTGTTTTAATTTAGAAAAGAATGGAGGGGGATAAAATGGACAAGGGTTATGAAAATAAGGGAGAAAATGCTATAAAATATTATTTCAAGTGTAGAGGCTATGGAAACATTGCAAAGGAGTATCGTGACCAAAGTGCCATGATATTGAACGAAATTATAAGTATAGAGCCATGTGGTGATGATGATGATATTGAAGTGAAGGATGATGAAAGTGATGTTGTGGAGTGTGCTTGTGGTGAGGAAAGCTAAGAATGTTTCATTGTTTAAAGAGTTCTGCAAGTACACCCATAGTCATCTTAAACTCAAAGAGAAATTTTTCAAGACTAAGTTCAAGGTAAGAGATAAAGTATGTAAGGTCATTATTGATAGTGGCAAGTGTAATAATGTATCAAGCAAAAAGATGGTGAAAAATCTTGGCTTGAAGACCACAAAGCACACAAGGCGTTATTCCCTACAATAGCTCAATAAAGGAAAAAGGGTAAGAGTATCTAAACAAGTGTTTCTTAATTTTAAAATTGGTAATTATGATAATAATATGTTATGTGACATATTACTAATGGATGCATATCTTGTCTTTCTTGGGTGTCCATGGAAATATGATAAGCATTTTTTCCATGATAGAGTGCTCAATGAATACATGGTGTGTAAAGAAAAAAAGAAGTTAAAATTGAAGCTTGTTTTTAAGCTCATAACCAAACTTACAAGAGTACAAGAGGAGCACAGGTTTGATACCTTATTTCTTCAAGATCAATATATGGAGAAGACCACAATATATGAAGAGATTTGCTAAAACTTGGTGGTGAAAGAAGAAGTGCAATAAGGGGAGTTGATCAAGCCAAATTCAAGCCTCGCCAAGTTACTTAAAGAATCTTATAATATGTTCCCAGAGGAGGTACCACCTAAATTATCACATTATAGTGGAATAAAGCATGCTATTCACTTGATTCTATAAGTTTATCTTCCAAAAAAGGTATGTTATCAATGCAATTCTAATTAGGCAAAGGAGCATTAGTGGAAAATTTAAGAATTACTAGATAAAGGTTGTGTAATAGAGAGCGTGATTCCATGTTGTGTCCTAGTGTTTTTGATGTCTAAGAAGTACAGAAATTGGATAATGTACTTTGATTCGAGGGTGATCAACAACATCCCAATCAAATACCAATTTCCTATGCCAAAATTAGGTGACATATTAGAAGAGATTTATAGATTAAGTATATACTCTAAAATTGATTTGACGAGCAGGTACCATCAAAGGAGAGTTAGAGAACGGAATAAATGGAAGACTAATTTCAAGACTAAATAAGGTATTTCTAAGTTGTTGGTGATGTCATATGGCTTATGCAAAACCCATCATTTGTTTATGATATTGATGAATGAGGTGTTAAGATCATTTTTATGAGATTTTGTGGTGGTGTATTTTGATGGTGTAATTGTTTATAGAGATACCTAAAAGGATCATCTAATGCATATGAGAAGATTGTTTGAGAAGTTAAGAAAAGTGAAGTTATATGAGAAGTTGGAGAAGTGTAGCTTCATGATGGAGATTATAGTATTCGTTGGATACATTGTGAGTAGAGATAGGATATGTGTAGATCCATCAGAGGTTGAATCTATCCAAACTTAGCCACATCCAACCAATCTACATGAAATGAGAAGATTTCATGGGTTGGCATCTATTTATAGAAGTCCCATCAGGGACTTCTCAACCATTATGACTCTTATTGACTAGATTGTGAAGAAAGGAAAGTTTGAGTAAAATGAAGATGCTACGAGGGCATTTGAAGAATTAAAGATCAAGTGTTATAATGTACTAGTACTTACTTTACTTAGTTTTAATAAATTATTCGAAGTAACTTGTGATGCTAATGGTATAGGCATTGGAGGCATTTTATCACAAGAAAGGAGGCTAATAACTTTCTTTGCTAAAAAGTTACATGATGTAGGACTCAATAACTTAACTTATGATAAGGAGTTCTATGTTATCATCAGATGTGAAGAGAATTTGAGTCATTATTTGAGGCTAAAGTTGTTTTTTTCTTTACTCAGATCATGAGAGATTAAAGTATTTGTATAGACAAAGGAAGGTGATCTTGAGACATGCCAAATGGATGATTTTTTTTTTTACAATCCTCTATGTTCTCTACTAAAAACTTGGATAGAAAGGAGAATTTATTTGTAGATGGTATGTCAAGAAGGTGTATGGTATTCACGCTCATGGATACTAAGTTGTTAGGGTTTAAGATGTTGAAGGATCTCTCTGCTAAAGATGAAGATTTTGGGGAGAAATTTGAAGATAAGGGAAAGCATGGAAGTAGTGGAGATTATGTGATCCAATATGACTTTCTATTCAATCACAAAAAGCTATGCACCCAAGATCATCTATTTGAGATTTTCTCATCAAGGAAGTTCATGAAAAGGGATTGCTGGACACTTTTATAACACTCACCTTACTAGGGTTATGGATAGTTACTCTAAAATGCTTTTAAGATTAATGACTTTCTCTATATATTAATACAAGTTCTTTGGAGTGTACTTTTTATTTGTTAATATGAGTAGTATTATCAATCATTTTAAGCATTTTCTATCCACCATTAATTTGGGGGGTATTACAAATTTGGATTGCACAAGACTTTAGAGCTACTTTAAGAGTAATTTCATTGTCCAAGTATCAAATGTGCTAAATATGGTTGGAAGATGTGCTACGTGTCAAAGGAGCAAATGTTTATTTCATAAAGAGCGCTATGTACTACTGCTAGTTCCTAATACACATTGGGAGGGATTTAGTATATATTTAATACTTAGTTTATCAAAGACTCAACAGAACAAGAATTCTATCATCATGGTAGAGGAATTTTTTTTTTTCCAAGATGGTGTACTTTATACCAAGCCCTAAGACGAATGATGCTGCTCATATTATGAATCTCTACTTTTAAGATGTGGTGAAGCTGCATGGAGTGCCTAGAAGCATCATGAGTGATAGAGGTGTGAATTTCCTAAGGTACTTTTGGAAGACCATATGGCACTTGCTAGGAACTAAGTTGTTATATAGTACTTCTCGTCGCCAACTGATAGCCAAACAAGGTGACTAATAGAACACTTGGTACCTTAAGAAGAGAATTGGTAAATAAGAGTACTAAGATTGGGATATGAAAATAGCACATGCAGAGTTTTCTTACAACATGATTCCTTCACAATAAACTAGTTCAAGACCTTTTGAGATTGTAGATTGGTTTGAAGCCCTACATTTCAATTAACTTGGTACTATTAACGAAGAGAGAGTTAAAGAGTTACGAAGCCCACAAGAGAATGGAGTGTTTCAAGAATCTACATGAAAATATTAGGGAAAACATTAACAAAGTTAATGCTACTTATCAAGCACATGCCAACAAGTCTAGAAGTCAGCATGTGTTTGCTCTAAGGAGATCTAGTATGGTTGTACCTAAAGAAGGAACATTTTGTTCACTTAAAGAAGAATAAGCTCATGCTGAAAACATATGGTCCTTTCAAAGTTCTTTGAATGTTTAAGCAAAGTGCCTACAAGATTAATTTGCCAAATTCCTATGGAGACGTTTCAAGGATGTCCAATGTGGGTGATTTTTCTCTGTATTATGATGATTCAAATTTATGAATAATTTTTTTAATAAGAGAGAATGATGTGATGATATATCGTACAAATTCTACAAACCATAGGTTGGTTATTTCATATTAGAGCTCATTAGTTTAGCCCAGTTGAAGAATTGGGTCAAAACAATAACATTAAGCCTGATGAGGTGCTTAGTTGCTTAAACATGGATTAGAAGTGGACTTAATAGTTATTGGAATCTTAATGAAATGAAATGTACAACATATGAGATGGATGTCATTAAGGAAGGAAAATTAGCCATACATGATTAGTCAAGATATTATATATTATTAGATTTAGTTAGTTATATAGATATTGTTAGAAAGATTGATCTTGTTAATTTAAATTTATCTTTTATTCTTGTTAGTGTGTGTGTCAATTCTTATGAAAATTTATCTTTTAGCTTTAATTTGCCTCTCATAGAAGATTTAAATTTGAGGTGTAATTCATACATAATGATCATAAGCTTGAAACATTGAAGACAATTGAATGCATTGAATCAAAGTTAACTCCAAAATAAATTTTTATGTGTTCTTTGTTAATATCTTATTTCTGAGTACTTTACATTCGAGTTTCTTTTTTAATTTTTATCTACTTTAATTAAAGAGAGCTTGTATTTGATTGAACACGTTCATATTCCCCGATTAAACATCCCATCCAATCCATACACACCCCACGAGTTCATCATCAACAATCATCATCTTCTAATTCCAATTCTAAAACCCTAACCCTCTTTCATAACCATGATTTTTTGCACAATTAGTATCCCATTAACACCTATACTTATTGTCATCAATACCCCATTAATCATGTCATTAAACCTTTCATTAATACCCTATAAACCAAACATCGAAACCCTCACCCAATCGTTAAACCCTAACCCACCAAATCAACCCTAATTATCAAAATCTAACCCCAACATTTATTTTCTTGTTTGATTCTCACATAATTTAAATTACATTGTTTAGATATTATGTACTACCAGCACGCATAAATTATGCTGGAATTTGTGAATTCCATTGCAATTAGATAATAAATTCCTTAAAAGTAAATAACTTGTGGTTAGCTCCACAATATTTGTACATATCTTATAAATGATATTTAAAATAAAAGATTTTTTTTAAAAAAAATATCCATTTTAGATCTTTATTCGAACCAGAACCAGTATTTTCTATAAAAAAAAAATTGTGGTTTCAAAATGCAGTACAAAAGAAACACCAAAAACAAGTGAATTTTTCCATCTCTACACACCGAACAAGCCTGGATGCTGCCATAGGTAATTAGATACAGTCGTTCTAATAACAACAGCATTTCTCATTATTGTAAATGCAAAAAACCTAATCACAATAAACCTTGGTCGAAATCAAAACGGACCGGAAGACAACTAGCTCAAGAACCAACACAAAATTCAACTCATACAAAAGCCGGAAAACGTATTACAACAGCATCTCAGCAATCTGAACAGCATTCAGTGCAGCTCCTTTGCGTATTTGATCACCGCAAACAAATATGTCTAACCTGCATGCACAAATTAAACCATACAAACTTATTGCGAGACTAAACCTATCAATAGAAATGTATAAGGCGGCCCAGAGGAAAGAAAGAGAATCAGTATGCAAATCACTCACCCATGATCTCCATCTTGAGATACATCACGTCGTATCCTGCCAACAGCTACGTCATCCTTGTTGGATACCTCCAATGGGGTTGGGAAGTGATTACTTTCCCGTTCATCAATCACCACCACGCCAGGAGCATTATTCAAGATACCCCTTGCAGTGTCCTGCAGACAATAATTAAGAAAGGAACTTGAATTCTTTTTCCTTTTTGTCTTTATTTTTTCTAACAGGTCAGAAACTGGTGAGAGTACGACAAATGAACTCTTCACCCAGAGGGCATGAGACAAACATTGTCCATTCTCTCGGATTCTCATTTAAGAGGGCCGGTGTTCATCCATTTAAGATGCAAGAACTTGTTCAGACATTATGCTTATAAGTGATGGTTCATGGGGTATTGAATGCCAGGTGACACTCACAGAAATTAATAGTACAGAAGAAATGGTTAGGACAAATTATGAATCAATACAGGAAACAAATGCATAATGCAGAGATTAGCTGAACACGCGTAGACCACTATCAATCTCACAACAAAGAAGCCTACTTTAATGGTTCCCTCACAAAGGTAACAGTTCTAACTATACCCGAATATACAAAAGCCGTAAATTCTCCCAAAACTCAGGTAAGGATAGGCATGCTTGGCATATGTACATACATATAGGTCCAGTCGAGAGATTTGGAGAGCCTTGGCATAATAAAAGCGGGTAGAACTAAGGCATCTGGTCGACCAAGCATCGTGGTTGATATGATACTTTGAAAACATAATGGCCCTCAGTGTAAATTAATAGTGAGGATTTTGTTGGTTGCGATAGGTAAACCATTTGAGATCATACATAGACCACATACTTATCGATGATCCAAGAATCCCATACTCAAAAGATTCCGATAAAATAAAAATGAGATATACAGGTATTAGAATGTTTTAAGATGAAGCAAAGCAGTAATACCATCATGGTAATTGCAACTCCTAAAAGAAAAAAGCCAAATATTATCCAGAACATCTCCATGAATGCACGCTAACCAGTTTCATGTAAAGCCGACAATATCAATAATGACAACATGCATCAAAGAAAAATAAAGCACAAGAATGCATCTAAAAGACATGTCTGAAAATTTGAGCTCATATGAGACAAACAACCAGAAGGGGGAAATTGTCTGTCTTAGTATTCTTCAATAAATAAACTTGTTGAACTTTCCACCCTCACAGAGATGCTCTGGCCACCATGAAAGATCATAGAGGTTTCCAAGACACAACTTCCATAGGAAGACATTACCCAAATATATCATCACAATGTTATCTCCACCAGAATAGTTAAGAAAATTATACCTCATCAAGGGGCTCTTCAAACTGTAGGTTCACGCTTTCAGCATGTGCACGCATAACAGGAACTCGAATACACGTTGCAGTAACTCTGACATGAATATCATTCTATGACAGAAAATACAGAGCAATGTCAATCTAGTACATTGGCTTGCAGATTTTCTCATCCAAAATGACAATATGATATTAAGAGGTAATATACCAACGAAGCCCAAAACTCAAAACACATACCCAAATTTTCCTGGTTTCTTTAACTAACTTCATTTCTTCTTCATTGTAACCATTTGGAAGAACTGGTGCATTGTGTGAGAACAGGTTAAAAGCATACTGCAAGGACACACAAAATTAAGAGGTCAAACAAATCACAGATTTCTCAGGCATTTGCACTAAACCAAGTTAAAACTATCTAACCACAGACTCGCATGGCATTTGCGCCATTCACTCGAGTGCTGAAAGTATGGCCAAGGAGATTAAAAATACCTGCTGGTTGAATATATTACACGTTGGTGGTTTCCCTTCTAAAACCTTAATTATACACCAAAACAAGACAATCAAAATCAGTTCCACGAGAGGTGTCACAAACAAGCTCCCATAAGATATGAGATTAACGAATCGAATAAACCTCACGAGTTTGCAGCTCAAGCTCTTCCATAGCAGCAGCACCAGCACCACTAGCTGCCTGATAAGTGCTAACAACCATCCTTTTCACCTGCAATGTCACAAACCATGTATTAAAGTCACATAGCGGTGGCATCCAAGACCCAACGTACTCTTAGAGTTAACTTCAAAATGGAGAAATGGATTGTGTGCTTCAAAGAAGTGTGAATGAGAAACCAGCTCGTGAGATCATATTTACAAGATGGGAAGATTAGCTAATGCAATAATTAACTGATATGTAAACCAGAAGGAGTCTGTGGACAACTGGTTTGATCCTTGTAGCATTATGCTATATATAACCCAGTTTATGACAACACATAACTTGTCAGAAAATTGACTCAACATCTCCAGCATTCAGCTTACTGTTTCAACTCCAAGATTCTGTCACTTTAGAACATAAACTTAACAAGAAAACAAGATACTACATTACATTGAAACTTTTAATGCCTCCAAAGTTTCGGTCTTTCTTTCTTTTTTGCTAAATTAATGAACTTGAGCTACTGCTATTGGCCCTCTTGTAATAAAATTTCTAAGGGCGTATCTCTTATATAACAAAATCCTGAAATTACATGACCACTCAACCACACCGGAAAAAACCATCAAAATATATTGAACAACTAAATGACAATATATCTATAAAAAAAAAAAAAAAAAAAAAAAAAAAAAAAAGGTCCAACGTTGAATTCTCACCTTGGCTCGGCGATGGAGAGGAGTAGCAGCCATCAAACAGATAATAGTAGAGCAATTAGGGTTGGCAATAAGCGCGCCTTTCCCTTTCCCAACTTTAATATTCGCCATAGCCTCGGGGTTCACCTCCGGAATAACAAGCGGCACTTCCTCAACCATCCGAAACGCAGAACTATTATCCACGACGATAGTTCCCTTCTCGACGGCCATTGGACCAAACTTCTTGCTAATCGATCCGCCGGCACTAAATAGAGCAATGTCAACGCCCTCAAAGCTTTCAGGTGTTAGCTCCTCGATGACATAGTTTTGACCCTCAAATGTGAGCTGTTTCCCGGCTGACCGCTTGCTTGCGAGCATCCGGATAGAGCGGTAAGGGAAGGATCGATCGGAGATAACAGAGAGGAATTCTTGCCCGACGGCGCCGGTCACTCCAACAACGGCAACGGATGGGCCGTCTTCACGCAGGGCCATACGAACAGCTGAAAACCTGGAAGAAGTTGTGCGGGTAGCGGAGGGTTTGCACGAAATCGAAGAAGTTCCGGTGAGGAACTGGTGGTGATTGTGGCGGAGAGACATTGCTGGAGACAGCATTTTCTTTTCTTCTGCGCCTGAACTCGGCAGGGGAGGGGAGGGGAGGGCGGCTAGGTAGGAGTAAGAGCAGGGGAATTTGAAGGGCCTCAGATGGTGGAAGGCGGCCGAACGGTGAAAAGAAAGGTTTTTTAAAATACTGCGGGCGAAAGGCGATACCTTAACCTCACGCCGCTTTGTGTCGCTAACTTGCAAATAATTTACCAGGTGCGTCTCAAGTCTTCGTAAATCGTAAGGTTCAACTGAGCGTGCCGCATCATGTTTTTTCTTTACACGGTAGAAGTCATAAGGAGTAACAAAACAATGACCTTGCACGTGCATTCGGGTGTGATTAAATATACTTCCCTTCGAGAAATCTCCACTTTTCTTCAATTGTAAATGCATTGAAGAAACTTATTCTCACATTCAAACAGTTCTATCTCGGTCGTTTATCACAACTGAATTTACGTTCAATCATCTCGAATTTCTTTACTTAATTTAATTAGTTAGTTTCTATTCTGCATTTGTAATTCCATCAAGAAATGTTACTTAAAATCCTTTCTTTTCAATAAAATATATGAATAATTGGATTTCTCTATTTTGTATTCCAATTAGATTTAAATCATTTATAATCTGTCTATTCGTTGCGTTCGAATTTGATTCCACTCTGTCGAAATATACTAATAATAGTATCTAGTAGAAGTTTTATGGAGTACATGAATTTTTTTTTTTTTTTTAGAGAAGGAAGTAATGAATGAGAAAAGTATTGTAAGAGTAACACTTAATGATATGATAATACATGTTTGTTTGGGTATGCATGCAGCCTCAAACAAGTGTATTTGTTACTTCAAATGATGTGTATCCTTTACAAGTGAAGGCAATTAGTTTTTGAATTCTTATTATGATTTCAATTATTATCTTGATTGAGTTGTAACTTACAATGTTTTGTTTTAATTCTTAATGTTTGTTTTTTAAATCATAAAAGGAGTGTCGAATTTCGATGGAGTATGCGAGGCTTTTATTGGAGAGGAAATCAATTCAAAGGACAAAATTGATGGCAAGAGTTACGCTTGATGATGATGTACTAATATTTTTTTATTCTAGTGTGTATGCAAATTTAAACTAGTGTGTATGCTTCTTAGAATAGTATGTATAAGCGTAGATGTTTATTTTTGAAGTCTTATTATCTTTTAGATTCTTATAATATTTTAGCTTCGACTTACTATGTTTTTGTTTTAATTCTTAATGTCTCGTTTTTACAATATCCTGTCTTAATATCCTTCAAAATGTATTTAAAAGTATATTGGTGTAAAATAAATTAGCTTTGGTTTTGAAAAAGGACTTAAAATTCTAATAAAAATGTGAATTTTAAAGGTATCAGTTGATCGGTTTTTCTAATAGATCGATCGATACGCTCAGAGACTTGACACCTTTATTCCGCAATAAATCAGTTCGACTGATTTACCCAACTTATTGATTGGTTGTCCCGTGATTTCAAATTATTTTCTAATTTTGGCTTTGAATCTCGTTCCAATGTTTATAAAAACTCCTAATTAGAATCTATTTGTGCTAATAAGCATATCTTAATGCTTTGGGATTATTTTTATATTGTTTAGACCATTATATGAATTTATTTAGCCAAAAAAAAAGTCAAAAGCACTTTTGATGCACTTCTCACTATCCCTCAATGTCCTCTCTCCTTTGGTAGCTATGGTTGTGTTTTTGACTTCTTACACCCTCTTCCATAACTTAACAACCCTATGTCATGTCCCCTTAACTACACTCTACCTCCCTTACCTTATCATAAATTTCTCGTACACTTGGTTGTCCATACTCAACCAATGTAGCCTTTTCTCTTTCTTCCTCTTGAGAATGTCAACAAGATTTAACTTACAATTCATTTCTTATTCATTTTCACTTCTTACCTTATACACTTGCTCATTATTTCCAATTCCTTTGTGAAAAATGTCTAAAGTATTGGGCATTGTTCACTTTTCCCTCTTTTTTTCTCTGCTAGGAAAAACATAGGCTACCTCTTGTGCTCTTGTTCTTTTGGTTGATTCTTATCGCTTTTTTCTTCTTATAATCTTAGTCTTAGCTCTAACTTGTTTTTCTTAAGAAATGAAGGGTTAAGGTTTTGAGAAATGTTGAAAATATTAGCTTCCTTCTAATTAAAAAATTCTTTTGAGAGGAAGGTTGTGTTATGCTTCTTCTTTTGATTTTATTTTATTAAGTTTTGAAAAGGATTTTTAATGGTTTTAATTCTTAATTCTCTTAGAAAATTGAGATCTTGATAGAGACCGTCAAGTTAGGAGTAATTATGTTCTAAGAGATTTACTTGCAGATAAGGCATTCTTATCTCTAATGTGGCCAAAGAATTATGTTTCTTATTGTGGCATGTTTTGTGATGTTTATGTATCATGTTGAATTCATGAATTTGAGCTTGTTGCAATATTTTGATTCCGGAATTTTTGGAGCATGTTTAAGGATTTTGATACCATATACGCATTTCGTGAAATTTAAGCATGATCTTATTAAGTATCGATTCTATCATGTAATCAAGTGATTCTATGGGTGGAGTTTGTCTTTTTATGTGTTTTATGACATAGAATTATACTGGGATTCATTTAGGGAAGTCGGGTAAATTTTTGTTGTGTGTAGATCAAGGGTTTGGGTGTTACTTCATCCATACCAATCAATTGATTTGTTGGATTGATCAATTGGTTGTGTGAATAGTTACCCCATTTGGAGATTGAATCAACTAATTACATGAACAGTTGAAAAGGTTGGTAAATCAGACAACTAGTTACCATGAGCAATCAATCGATATTCCAAACCTGATGATTAGTTGTTTTCTAGCTAGAGTGGTTTGGCTTCGGCTTAGACAAATCAACTAGTTCTGCTAAAATGATTAACCAATTTCTATGAACAATCGATCGATTGGACTAACCAATCATATTATTTTGTTGTGTGTTGTTCTTCTCAAGTCTCGTGCGACTAGACCAATAAACCGGTCCTAATGACCAACAAACTAGTTTATCTGAGTTTGTTATGTTTAATTTTTATTTGATTATAGTTCTTTATGACTTATATCTTAACTTTTCCATGTAATTATAATATTTTAATCATTATTTCAACCACGCTTAATCAAAATCTAATGGGAATCAAAATGATAACATTGTGGTGACTTGTGAGGTTGAGTTTGGTGTTACACTTAAATACCTAATTGGTGGTTTATATTTCTTATGTTGTGTTTTTTGTTATCACTTGAAAACACCTAATTGATTATTAATAGAATTAACTGTGATTTATGATATCACTGGGTAATTATTAATAATGAGTTAAGATTTCATTCGAACATTTTTCTCTAATTCTCGGGGTAAATAATTGAGAGTTAGTGGGTAGATCTCCCTGTGTTTTATCTTTTCATCGAGCATCTATTTCCTCCTCTACCGAGTTGCCATTAGTTGATGATATGCACATATCTTTAAGGGTAGGATAATACTATGGCAAGTCGGTATAGCATTGGTGTCTAATTCGGGTGGGTGAAGTATTCCAATACAAGTTCCCTTGACACTTCATATTTTCCATTGCTTAGGCAAGTGTGGTATCCCAATTTATGTATCCCTCATGGAATATGCATTCAAAGTGTGGCGGATGAGGTATCCTAGTATAAGTCCCTCGATATACTCTAAGCACGTGTGGTGGGTCTGGTATCCCAATATATGTTAGCCCTCGTGATAGGTGCACTTGATGTGTGGTGGATATGATATCCCAAGAGAAAATCCACTTCAATGTATCCTAATCCCATGTGGTGGGTGTGTTATCCCATTGTGCGTGTATGCTACCATGACTTTGGTTTATGGTGGATAACTATGTGTGGTAAAACGAATTATCTTAATAACTGGAACGTGTGTGATCACTAAAAGAAGATTTTATAATATGATTTCTAATATGTGAATCTAATGTATGATTTGTATTATCATCCTTTGTGATTTCATGTGAGTATGCATTGTTATATTACAATAATGAACTTGAACGTTATATTAATTAAGTATGCTTATTAATATGCCACTATGTGACATCATTGTGTAGCACGAGCCCTCACCATATAAAATACCCCAAAACCTTAATTTAGAAAATTATGTTAAAATAGATATTTATTAGAAAATTTAATTAAATAAATTATTTTATTAAAATAAGCGAGAATATTTAATGCAAAATCAAGATGAAAATAATGAATACTTTAATTAGGAAAATTTTGAGTGTTTTGCTAATTAAAATAAAATTTAGGAAAAAATTATTCAAAATAGCCCAAATTAATCTAAAAAAATTAATTATTATTTTACTATATATTATTATTTTAAATATTCAAAAATATCAAAATATTTTAAATATCCCAACCCACCTATTTTTTCTTTTTCCTTTTTCTCCCTTTATTTTTCCTATTTCTCTCCTTTCTCCTTTTCTTTTTCCCTTCCTTCCCCGGATTGGGCCAGCCCCTTGTGGCCCAAACCCCTCTCTTCTTCCTTCCATGCGACCCGACTAGCACACTTCTTTTTTCTTTTTCTGCCCGTCACCCAGCCACCCGGTCTTCTTTATTTTTCTTCTTTTCTTTCCCCTAGACCGACTGACCCAACCCACATTTCTTCTTCCTCCTGCTCCTTTCCCACAACCTGCACATCGCAACCTACACCGCCTTATACGCCGATAGCTAGCCACCACACACTAGCCTTTCACCTCCCTTCTCTTCCCTATCACTTTCCCTTCCTTTTTCGACCTCAAACAGCCCCCGTACCTCCTTACGCCTATCCTCCTTTATTTATTTTTCCTCTCCCCTAACCAAACAACACCTACAAATTGCAAACCTGTAATAGACTGCCATCGCCAGATAGTGACCCTGCCACACCTACCCCCTCTTATTCTCTTCCCCCTTATATCGTTTACACCCCCATTTTCTTATAAATACCCCATATCCAACCCTTAATCAAGCTCCCTTTTCCTACCCAAAAATATGCCTCCCTTGTGTCACCACCTGTTAAGACACCTCCATTGCCACCATCGTCCAACTTCGCTGCCCAAACCACCTATCAAACGACTCCCTGCACCACCCTCCACTGAACCACACCTCCTACCACCCTCTAATTCCTCCTACAAGAGCTGTCACAGCTGTGCAAAGTTGGCTGCCCAAAATTGTCATTCTCTTCCATCACTGCCACTTGCGCCACCCCTTGCGCCACCATCCCTGCCACTGCCACCACTTCCCCTACCTCCCAAAACACCCAAAAGATCCCCCTCTACCTCCCCTTACCTTCCTTTCTCCTTGCCTCCCTCTCCTTCATCGTTCCTTCCTCTCCACCACCTTCAGCCACCACACTAATTGCCACCTGCACTGGCACTTCTACTACACCACCACTACCATTCTAACCCCCTCAACCTAGAGCATCCACTATCATCACAACCACCATCTCACTCCCCCTCATCTAGCCTAGAAAAACACTTCTCCCACTTCCCTTCCTCCTCCTCCACCGGTGCCGCCGACACCGCCTAGTCAACACTACCCTAGGTTGTGCCCTAAGCTCCCTAACCTTTAAAAACTAATTTATTTAATTGTTAATTATTTTTGTATTAATACCATTACTACTACTACTACTACTATTAACTTCAGCATATTACTACTAATATTATTATTATCAATATTCGAACCCCTATTACTACTACTACTACTACTACTACTACTACTACTACTACTACTAATTTTGGGCACTATTATCACTAGTGCTAATATTAACATAATTATTCAAACCCTGCCATTATTATTACTAAAATTTGAAGTATTATTATCATTATTATTATTATTATTATTATTAACCTTGGCCCTATTACTAATAATGTTACTATTATTATGATTATTAGAACCCTTATTTTTATTATTATTAAGATTTGAACTATTACTAATATTAATATTATCACTATTATTATCATTGTTGTTGTTGTTGTTATTATTTTCTATATTACTAATATTACTATTACTACTACTACTACTATTATTATTATTATTATTATTATTATTATTATTATTATTATTATTATTAGTCGTAGTAGTAGTAGTAGTAGTAGTAGTAGTAGTAGTAGTAGTAGTATCATTATTATCACTATTTTAGTATTACTAATACTATTATTATTATTATTATTTGGGTTATTACTAGTATTATCACTATTATTATCATCATCATCATCATCATCATCATCATAATCATCATCATTATTGTTAATATTAAAGCAATTATCCTTAAATATAGATATTGGTAGTAATACTTTAACATGAACCAATATAACTACCAAGACTATTTTGACTAGTAATAGTATGATTAGCTACTTTAACAATAATAACCTTACTTTTACTTATAAAACTGCTATTATTATTGTTAACCCTAATATTAGGCTAGGTAGGAAATAATTATTATTTTGGTAAAAGGGAAGTTAACCCTTAGTATTTTCCTCTTATAAGTGAATCAATTCAAAACCCTAAGAAGGCGTAGGAGCATGATCCAAGCCCAACGTCATTTTGAATAAGGATGTAGTTAAGGCCGCTTGTGTATCTTATGTGTCTTATATGCCATGTGTTATGTTATGATGTGTACCTTATATTATTATTAATGCTTACTTGTAGCGCAGCGCAGAGTTAAGGTACACTTATGTGACTTCCTTATGGCATGTATAAAATGGTATGTATATTATGCTTGTGGTATTATGTGACGTGACCTTCTCGGACATGCATGTTAGGATGGTTTAATGAGATGGTATGGGATGAAAGGATAAAAAGGAGAAAAGGGGGAAATGAGTAGACTAAATGGGAATGAGAACGACCTAATTATCTCATGACCCATGAAGGGACAAATAATAAGGGATATATGGACAAAGAAAGTCTGGGGTTTGCATGGGATGGATGGTGTTTACATGAGGATGATCCTTATGTGTGCAAAGTTACCTTGTAGTGCAAATGAGGTGAGGGAAGTGTTATTTAGGTAATTAGAGTCCTTGGATGAAAAATAGTACATAGGTTGGTATAAGGGTGTATAGGAAACTTGGCTAGGGTTTGGGGTGACAAACTAGGGTTTCGTAATAACATGTGTAAAATGGGAAGTAAGGTAAAATGTTTGAGGTTGATCCTAAGTGAGAGGATGAGTTGGGGATAAAGGAGCATGAGTTGTGTGGGTTAGAAAAAGGATGGGCCACATTGGCCAAATTAGGGTGTTGGGGGAAACCCTAGAGGGAAATAATGAGTTGTCTTTAGATGGTATAAGGAAGTGGGCCTCTACCCATACCCTTAGGAGTTAGGTATTTGTGGTAAGTAAGGAAAATGGGGAAAAATATGTCTGGATGTGTTGGGAGGTGTAGAGGTCCCAAGGTATGGAAGGAGCCCTCTTAGGGCATTAAGAGTAGATGGATTATGACATGCATGTCAAGGGTGGAAATATTTATCGAATAAGGATAGGAATAAGATACTAACCATTTAAATAAGAATATTGTTAAGTTGAGCCCAGACCGGTTCACCGGCGAATAATAGTAGCCAGGAGCATTCTGTCTTACATGTTTTTGGTCTACTAACTATAATAGTGGGGGATTCTGTGCTCAAAAAACAAAGCCTAATGATTTTAAACCATAGAAAGACACTATCTACTTATAGCAAAATACCATGAGAGTCGGGACCAGATTGGTCCACCAGCGACTAATAGTGGCCAGGTACCTTGTGCCTTGGAGATCGATCCACCGATGAATAATAGTAGCTAGGAGCGTTCTGCCCTATATATTTTTTTGGTCCACCGACTATAATAGTGGAGTTCTTGTACTCGTATGGATTGATATTAAGTATAGATGTGAAATGAGTATACTGACCAAAGATCTAAAGAATAAGCTTAACGAGACTACAATATGACCTCTATAATCTGCATTACTTGTATGTTTATTTGTATGATCATACTTGTATTAGATGCTTTCTATGTATGGCCTTAGCTGCATGGTTACCTTTCTCAGTACGTAGTGTATTGACCACCCGTTTCATGGGCATTAATCGTTCCCACGAGTAGAGGGTCCTGCTAAGTTTGTGTAGGTAGAAGACACCGTTTTTGATGCCTATGATACTTTTGAGGCATTGGGTGGGGTTGAGAGTTAATCTTTGGACTTGGCCTGGGTACCAGAGGGTGGCATTGGCCGGATTCTCTCTTAATTTAGTTTACCTATGTATTGTTTTATTTTGGTTTTGTTTTATTGTACTGTACCTTTTGTCCCTTTTGGGAACTATAATTATGCACACTATTGGGTTGTAATAACTTTTTAATACGCACTCTGATTTCTTTGTTATGAACATTTCATTTTTTTCTATGAATCCTTGTTTTAAATTTGCCTAAGGTTTGGTGATAACTTTTTTTTAGCCTTGTGGTTAGTATGAGACTGGTCATGGGCCACGCTTGTACTAATCATGGTGGTAGCACCCCATGCTTGTGTTTGTTTGTTTAAACGAAAATTTTCGACTGTAATTTTAGGGGTGTTACACTATATTTTAGGTAGTTTATTTTACTAGTACTTTACCATACCAATATTCATTTGTGTGGTCACTATGATTGTAATACCCCGTATTTTTAAAATCTAATTTTATTAAGCCTAATGATTTTATTAACGTAATTTGATGTAAATAATTAATTATTTTAATTTTGTTTCGTGTTATGGATTTATCGACGATTTTGGATTCATAATTGAATGTAATTAATCATTTTCGGGAAGTAATAATTTATCTACATTTTAATTAATTGAATGTAATATTTTCGGGAATTTTAAATTAAAAATATTTTCAGAACTTATTTAAGAATTTCTTTTTGAAATTAATTTTCTTCTGTTCTACGCTTTTTAGTTTGCGAAAAATCGATTTCGAAAATTATTAAAATTAGTCTTGATTTATTAGAATTTGACTTAAATATTTTATTATAGGTTTTTAAATATTATTTCAGGGTCATATAATGTATTTCCGTAAATAATATAAATTTTTACGTTTGTTGGTAAATTCTTCCGAAAATATTTCTGAAATTCTTTATATAGCTTTTTATTAATTTTAAGCCTTCGGACCCATTCGAAATAAATTTTATATAAAATCTTCCAATAATATTTTATATTTTTAGTATTTTATTTTATGTGTATTTGTAAAAAAAAAAAAAAAAACCCAGGCGGTGCCCCCTTCCTTTCCTTTTTTCCTTTCTCTTTTCCTCTTCTCTTCTATTTTCCCATTTCCCCGTCGACCCTTGACCCTGCTCCCGTAACCCTGCATAGCCTCCCTCACTGTCTCTTCTCCCCAGCTCCTCCCCGCTCCGGCCAACCTCGCCAACACCCATCGACCATCACCGCAGCAACCACAACAGCAGCAGCCGTAGCGGCCAGCTCAACAGCAACCACCGCGCAACGACGAGCGACGACAGCAGCAGCAGCAGGCCACGCTGGTTGCGCCACTGCCCGGTCACCAGCGAGCCCTGCTGACCACCGGCGAGCCACCCCCGACCTCCGACGAAGCTTCCCCAGCCTTCCTTTGCCCCGATTTATCGGTTTTTGTTTGGTATAATTTCCAAAAAAACCCTAACCCCTATTTTGATTAATTGGGTATGAATTAGCTTATAAAAAGCTAAATTGATTGTTTGATTGCGTATATATGTGCTGTAAGAATGATTTGGATAGGTTAATTGTATTGTTATGTTGAGATTTTGGAAAATTTGAATTTTTGGTCGGGTTATGCCCAAATTTTTGGGATCCATCCGATTTGGCAATTTTGGACAAATTGATTATACAATATTTTTTAAAATGTATCCAATTTCATTTTGGAACCGTCAATTTGAGAAATTTATGTAGGTTTTATCGGAATTTAATTCCTAGGTCAAATTTTGGGTGTAATGAAATTGGGTCGTATAATTGAGTCATTCCGCTCAATTGATTTTATAATATCGTTTAAAATATATTTAATTTTGTATTGGCAGTGTTGATTTGGGAAAATTGTGCGTAATTGATCGGAATTGGATTTTTAGGTCAAAACTCCCGCGGGTTTAAATTGGATTATGTAATCGGGTTATTTTATTTAACTGACTATATAAATTACATTAGAATATGTTTAATTACATTTCCGAACCGTCAATTGATATGTTTTGGCAAGAATTGATCGAACTTGCGTTGCGAGCTCAAAAACCCTAATTGTGCTAAATTGTGTATTTCTTTTACTAGTTTTGAGCAATTGATTATTTGATATGTTATAAAATGTGTTTAATTGCATTTCTAAACATTTAATTTGATTAAATTTATAGAATTTTGACAAATTGTATTTTCGGGCCCAAAACCCTAAATTTCAAGTGAAATTATGAAATCGATTACTTGTATTGTTGTTTTTCTAAAATTGAATGTATAGAAATAGTTGAAATGGTATTAATTTCTTTCTAATACCTTTAGTTTGAATTAATTAAATTGAATTACTTGAGTTTGTGTTGTGGGCTTTAAAACCCTAATTTTCGGGGATGATTTTATAAAATTGGTTTTTTGCTATGTGTATTTTATCTAATCGAATTCTATCTTTGGGTTTTAAATCATTTAAATTTTGTTTTAACCTAATCGGTTTGGATTGGGTTCTATGTAAATGGTTAGGTTACCTATTTAGTTGTAAAACCTAATAAATAAGTTTTTTTTGATAAATTAACTTATGATCGATTATTCTTTCTCGGGCTTTCCAAATTAAGTTGAAATGTCCCAAGTGATATTTGTATTAATCCGTTTTGATTTAGTTTTAACCTTAAATCTTAATAAAGCTATACTTTTAAGTTTTAAGTTTTGGACACGTTTTCTAAGAAAGATCATTTGGGTTGTTTGTGCTTATTTAATTAGAATATGTGAATTATTGATTGATAGAATAGTTTCTAATTTAGTTTTCGATTTCTATCGAATCTAGGAAAGCTTTCTCGTGGATCCACGAGCTAGTGATCTCTCTCCTTCTTATCTCACTTAGCTAGCTTCGGATCGAGGTAAGTCTCTACTTACCTCTACTTATGAGTGTTTAGTAAGGATGTAGCTAAGGTCTTTGTGTGTTACGTGACTTGTAAACCTTGGATGCTTTATATATCATGTTATGTTGTGTAACGCATGATTATCCGTTGTTGGCATGTATGTCAAGGGTGTGATGTGATTCAATAAGACACATATAAGACATTGATTACGTAAAGCGAAAGACTGTTGAGCCAGACCCAGTCCGGTCCACCGGTTAGAATAGTGGCCAGAGGCGTTCTGCCCTGGGTGTTTATTTCTGGTCATCTAGCTATACTAGTGGTCAGAGGCATTCTTCCATGAGTGTTTATTCCGATCCACTGCTATAATAGTGGGGGATTCGGGCTTGACAGACCCAAACGAATAAGTTAATCCATAGGGAAAATACTAAGTACTTACAGTGAAACACCATGTGAGTCGGGGCCAGTCCGGTCCACCGGCTAGAATAGTGGCTAGAGGCGTTCCGCCTTGGGTGTTGATTCCGGTCCACCGGCTATAATAGTGGTCAGAGGCGTTCTACCCTGTGTGTTTATTTCCGGTCCACCGACCATAATAGTAGGGCTCCCGCACTCACATGGACTAATGAAGAATGCGTTGAATGAATACGAATGAAGTAATCCATGAGAAAATACTAAGTACTTACAGTGAAACACCATGTAAGTTGGGGCCAGTCCGGTCCACGGTAAGAATAGTGGTCAGAGGCGTTCTGCCCTGTGTGTTTATTTCTGGTCCACCGGCTATAATAGTGGTCAGAGGCGTTCTGCCCTGAGTGTTGATTTTTGGTCCACCGGCTATAATAGTGGGGCTCCCGCACTTACATGGATTATTAAAGAATATGTGTGGAATGAACATATTATTAATGAGAATAAAGAATAAGTCTAATTGGACCATGGCCAACTTTTATTATCTGTATTACTACATGCTGCTTACGTGATTATACCACGTATTGAGTTTTAATAATGTGGATTATTCCTACCTGAGGTGTATGAGCCACTTTACATCTCGGTTATACCACGCTTATATGTTAAATAGGATGTTATGTATGTTTTATATGTTACTCTAGGTGTATGGTAAGATTTATGCTGTGGGTTGTGAATATGCATGATATTGTATCAACGTGTTGTACCCGGATTTAATATGCAGTTGATGATATCTATCCTATAAGATAGGGTAGTGGGACTTACTCAGTATTGGACCCGTACTGATACTACCTTGATTGAATGGGTCCTGTGATGATCCACCAATGGTGGGGAGCAGACCTCCTATGCAGGTTTGATCGGTTACTAGTTGGGGTGGAAGGCTTGACTTGAGTGAGTAGGCGATCCGGATATTTATTCTTCGAGATTTGTTTTGTTTAATGGTATTCATCTTTCGACGTTACAAGTGTTGTATTGAAATTTCCAAGGATTTTGTAATTGACTTTTAATTTCTCGTAACGCTATTGTGCTTTTAAAATTCGGATTTAATTGTTGACAGGTTTTAGCCTTGCATCTAATATGAGATAGATGGTTGCCATTTATCTTGTGTTAAATGTGGCGGTAACATTTCCTAAAATTCGCTCCTAGCTTCCGCTTTAATCTTTCAAATTTTTTTTTCAGGAGTGAAATTTGGGGGTGTTACAATGATGATCTAACTTTTGTTCTCATGAGAAGAGGATGATTTGCACGGTTACGACTCTCAGCTTGAATATGTTGATGCTAATATTTTGGGATAGTAGCCAACCATTAGTTAGGGAGTGAGAGTTACATTTCCATTTAGTTAAGAATTACACTAACCAGCTTAGATGTATTTTACCCACTATAGAGGGTTATTTTTGTCCTTTCACTTATTTAAACTCTTGGCTTTGGTTATTGTTTTTGAATTTTGTAACCTTATTCCTATTTATATTATTCTCATCTCTATTACTATTGTTGTAATGTTGAGCATACATTCTCTTGTTCTTAGTTTATTTTTACCTTATATCAAATATGCGTTAGGTGATAATCACATCTCTTACATGGTTGATGTGGCGGTAGCATCCCTTGCTTTTATTTTTAATTAGCCTCGCATTGTTTTTTTTTTAAATCTAGTTTAAAATTTGGGGGTGTTGCAATTTTAAATCCTAAAAAAAGTGTTGAATTTCGATGCTATATGTGATAGTTTTATTGGGGAAGGAAGCAATTTGAAAAAGAAAAGTGTTGGTGAGAGCTCTACTTGTTAATATTCTTAATCTTTTTTATTCTAGTGTGTATGCAGCTTTAAACTAGTGTGTATGCTTCTTAGAATAATGTGTATCCTTTACCAGCTAGTTTATTTGTGTTTTGTTATGATTTCAATCTAGTGCTGATTGTAGCTAATTATGTTTTGTGAATTTTCATTGAATAATTAAGAAATTCGAACTAGGAAAAAATCTATTATAATTCTAGATTTTACTCTAATATACCTTGATTATTGTTGTCAAATCCATCTCTCTTACCTAATACATAGTTATATAATTTAGATTCGAGAGGAGGGCTTTGATTAAATATTGAATGTGCTAAATTTATATAGTATCAAGCAAGTCTTTCCTCATTGTCTGTGCATTAACATTTTCACATATTACTAACATAATATGCAACTGCTATAGTAATCTCTACTAATTATGAATTTTTGATTAAGTGTTTGTTAATAGAACAAAACTTTTAACTTGTACAATGAATATGCATATCACAAAAGGTTTAATGTGAGGAGGCATAAACAAAGATGTATAGTTGCTTAGTTCTCTTTATATGAAGCAATATGTTTGTTTTAAAGAAGGAAAGAAATTTATAGAAGATAGAGAGTATAGCTTGCATAAACAAGGGCATTTATACTAGTTTGCGTAGCCATGATCCGATTTAATATCAGTGTAGATGGTCAATGGACTACTAATCACCACTTTATGAAACATAACTGTGAATAGTGTGGTAGAATTTATACAAAATATGAAGAATAATGGCATACCTACAACCTCTTCATTAAAAGGTGTTGAGGAAGGAAGCACATGGATCTCCCATCTTTGGGATTTAATGATAAGGTTGTTTATAACAAGTTTTCTAGTTGTATAAATAAAAGCTTTAAAGGGGCTTACTTGAACACACTTATTGAAATATTCAAGAGTCAAAAATGAAGAAGAATTTTATTTTGATTTTGAAGTTGATGATGGCATTAGGCTTTAAAGATTTTTTTAGGGATTGAATGTTGAAAGAATACTATGAAGTTTTGGAGGATATTGTGGTTCATGACACTATATTTAAGACTAGGAAACATAAATTCTTTGTGGTTCATTTGTGGGAATGAAAAATCATACGAAGAATATTATATTTGGATGTGGATTTTGCTGAATGAAAGAGCTGAATATTTCATTTCATGCTCACTTTCATGTATCTTTAATCTTTCATACCAATCCATATAAATAACATGAAATCATACTACTATATATCAATTTATTCAATATAAAAAGAATTGGCATGCTTATTTTACAAAATATAACATATCATATCAACTACCTCACATATATCACAACTTCATATAGATATTACATATCCCATTATATTATAATAATAAACCATGTTGACCTTGTTGTTTACTAGTTCTTCTTTGATCTTCACAAACCTTATTTTAGGATTTAACTTAGTTGATTTAGTGTGTAAGTGTTATATACTTCAAAATCATGATCATCACACCCATTCAAGCCATCAAGGTTTATAGATATAAAAGAGCAATCAAATTTATACCACAAAAGAAAAGATCACATTTTTAAGACCATCAAGACTTGTTTAAGTCTTTTTAGGTGAAGTTGTATGGTTGTTGATCCTTGAGAACTTTGGAATTATATTGAAAAGTCACTTTTAAGTCTTCCAAAAAGATATTTTGTTAAATGATTTATAGTTGGTTAAATTTAGAAAATGAATATTATAAGTGTTAGACTTGGCATTGACTTTCAACCTCGATCAGTGTTTAGAAAAACTAGTTCATTGGATCATGGTGAAAAACTAGGATGTAACACTCCAAAATCACTAGGGTCATAGATATTTACTCTAGAGTATTCTCAGTATCAATGACTTCCCCCACATATCAATATGAACAGAATTTTAGCATACTTTTTATCAACTTATACTTGTCCTTGAAAACTATTCAAAAAGACACCCATCCTTAAATTGCTCCAAGTCAAACATGCTTAATTGTGAGTTTTTTGATTTTCCCCAAAATAAGTTATATCTTATTGATGTAGGTGGCATTATTAATCCTTTTAAACCTCAACTACCTACCACTAATTTGGGGTATTACATAGGGTGTGAAGGGCTTTAAGCCAGACCAGTTGACTAGTTTGTTAATTGGCATAACCAGTCATCTAGTTTTGGATAAATGGTTAATTAGTTAGGTGCCTTGAAGATTGCTTAGATATGTCCTTGAAACCCAAAAACCTATTTCTACTTAATAACTCAAATGATTTTGGGCAGTCAAGTGACTATTTATTCCCAAAATTATTTTGGTTACAACTTTTTGCCTTTTTTGGTTAAATTTCTTAACCATTCAACTAATTCCTCAAAAAAATCAACTAGCTCAATAATAGTTTTAATAATTTTTTCTTTCAAGAAAAATAGGAATCTAATCAACTATTTCTACAAAAAAAATTTAAAAGTTTCTCGAATTATCCTTTTATGCATTAATTGCAAGCTATATGTCATAAACTATAAGGCACATATAAAAGAGATTTTCCTGAACTCATTACATGCACTACATTAACTCTCTTGTACTATCTTTTTCTTGAGTATTAAATTCATCTCAAATTTCAATATTCTTGAATTGTCTCGAGAATTTCCTTGCATTCATTGTCCTTACATTCAAAGCTAAATGATTAATCATTGTAGTTATTTTATTCTTTAGCTATATGACTACTCAAAATACAATATATCACATAGTTTCTCTATTTAATATAGAAGTAGTGCACTTTGTTTAACTCTTAAGCACATATTATCCTAATCTAGATTTTTATATGCATACCTAACTCTTAAGTGTCAAAACCCCTCCTTAAATCAAAGGTGCAACACACAAGTTTAAATTATCAAATTTGCCAAATATAATCTACACCTCGTGATTAGTAAGAGATTACAACTCCACTAAAGTTTGATATGAAGAAACATAAGAATAAATTCAACAGCGTCCTATTTTTGTTATAAAACCATTTTATTGTTAAAGAAATTTCTCCACAAAAGCACACTTGCAATAACTTCTTCTCTTCAATATGATACTAGTGGTTTTCACAATAGTCACCAATAATGTAATAAGTTTTTTCCAATTGATGTTAAATAAGAAAAATGTATCTAAAATACTATATTAAAAATCAATTCAATGTGAAAAACAATCTACTTAAACCGCCTGAAACACTAAAAGATTTACTTTCCAAAATATCTAAGTAAAAAAACAAAATTTTCCAGTAAAATAACTTAGTAAATCTAGACATAAAATGGTAAAAAGATAATCTGGATGAATCTAATAAAAATGCTCCTTAAAATTAACAAAAAATATATAAGAACATTATCTTTTTCTTAGGGAATATTGTGCCTGGTATAATCTATAGATTTATGTCAAAATATTTTTGATTAACTGACATGAAAGTAATACAAAATAAGAAAATATATATGCTTAGAATATTATCTAAAAATTTTGGACAAACCAATTTTAAAAAGAGGTTAGAAAATACTTTTCTAATTTTTTGGACAATATTTGTTACCATAAGGAAATGAGCATGAAACTCAAACTAAGTTTCCTCAGAAAAATCAAATATAAAAACCTTTTAGGGAAATATTTGACTTTTGATTAAGTTATTTCCATAAGAATCATACCATCTTAAACAAAAAATACACAATCTAGATACTCCTCTAAACTTTAGGATCTTCATACATTCCACAATTTAGTATTTAGTTCCTCCATAGGTTCTTATGAAGTAGCTATGCGACCAATTTTAGACTCATACCAAGTTAACACATGAAACAAAAAGGGAAATTATCTTTGTTTGTTATCATCAAAACCTAAAGCTTAAAAAATTTCCCTTTTTGATTATGAAAAACAATTATGTTGTTAGCCTTAAAGTGCACATAAAGAAACTGATTTTGTTTCTTCCACCGCATTACTAAAGTCTACAAGAAAGCCAAGAGTAGAAGTTACTTTAGTAAGTCGATGTAGCAATTGATACTATAAATACACCAAAAGATATTAGAATAGATTCGATATGTAGAAATTACACAAATAATTAATAGGCTCAGTGCTAGTTTATCAATCACACACATGTACTATTTAGTACTAAAAATATCTCTGAGTATTATTGGAATGTACACACATAGTGAAAGTTCTTAAAGTATCAAAAAACTTTTGTTACTAAGGTTACTAAGTTTAGAGATTCATTTATTGAAATTAATAGAATGCAACCATTCTATCAACAGTTAATATCATCATTATCTTCCTCATGCTATCATCATTGAAAATATGAAAAAAAATAATGGTAATATACATATAATAATGACAAATTAGATTACTCAACCATGCCTAAAATTAGTAATAGTGGTCAGTACACACAACATTAAGCTCAATATTAATATATGAAAGAACCCTATAAGGGGGTGAATATGGTTTTTATGAATGGAAATGTGAAATTAAAATTTTTATCCACGATGTGTAGTAGTTTGAGAATAAAATTTCTCTATACCCACTAAAAAAATGGATTTGCATTTTAGATTTCACATCCCATGAGTAGTTATTGATGATCATTCCTCTCTTGGTTTATAAACCTACTATCTCAATGAGGAGATGATTTACAAGTTAACCTAGTCATTATCTCTAGTTTTGTGGAACTATCAATCTAATATTCACTTATGGGTGGTGTAAGCCCTTATTAGCTCATTTAGTAATGTGGGATTGCTAATTGTACGTAGGATATCCTATTGGCTCTCACTAAAATATAGAGGGACCGCCGATTAGTTATTGTTATTGTTACCTAACCACAGGGCCTCTAGTGGTCCTAATTACTCCATTTAATGATTGTTTTTATTTTTGTGATTGGTTATTGAATTCATTATTGGTCCTACTAACCCTTCATGATTTTATAAATAATTAATTCATTTGCGATTTAAAATGTCTACTCTTAAACGCTTTTAATGATCATTTTATGATCATTTGTATTCTATATTTTTATAGTTATTCCTTTAATTATTTTTCTAGTACTTTATAAATTTAATTTGATTCCTATTTTAGCTTATAGGGCTAGTTACTTGCTGAGTTGTAGTTTTCTCACTCCTTTAATATTTCAAATGATTCATATCAGGCATGATCTAAAGGTCTAAAATCAAGTATATTGGTGTTTAGCCAGTCTAAAGGATTAATAAAAAATTTATAATGATAATGTAACACTTATTGAGTCAGCTTTATTTTGAATAGAATCTTAATTCTAATATTGTTGGAATCTCATTTCTATGCAATAATTCAATTATAATTGTTATTATCTCAGTTTGTTTTGTTTAGCCTTTCTAGCTATATGAGATCTTCATGTAGTTGGTGCCATGTAACAATTTCCTTCTAAGCTGTGGGTTGGGGGTGTTATAGAAGTGGTATCAGAGTAGGTTTTAGGTCACTAGGGATTTATCAGCCTTAGTTAATGTGTGCTCTCACTAGATTTACTTGATAAGTGATCTGTGGATGATGTTCCTCTTACCTAGTAGGGTAACCATGGTGTGAGGAGGAAGGAAAACAATGGGATTGGGGGCGAGCAATGCTAATATAGCACTAAATAAACTAGAGGATTCAATATAGATAGTCACGAATGTAATTTTCCAATAGTTGGTAGCTCAATTGGGGTAACAAGTAAGCGGAATACCCCCCTTGGACCTACATTAGGAAATGGAGCACCTCAAGCACTACGATCCATCATTGAGTTTGAGAATTTGAGGCCTCCAAGGTATCTAGGTGATGGTGATCTAAAGGAGGCAGATGACTGGCTCTTAAGAATGGTGGAATTATTTGAGTCTTTGGGGTGTTCTGATGATGAAAAATTTTTATTTTCTACACACAAGCTGGAAAACAAGCAATAGATTGGTGGAGGATTATGAAGTTGGTCGAGTTGGAACCATATGGAATGAGTTTAAAGAGTTATTCGATACATAGTTCTTTCCTAATGTATACTAAAATACCCCAAAACCTAATTTTAAAAGTTTTAGTTAAATAAGGATTTATTATAGAAATTAATTAAATAAATTATTTCATTAAAATAAAATGGGAATTAATTAGGTCAAATTAAGAAGAAATTTATAAATATTTTAATTAGGAAAAATTTGGGTATTTTAGCTAATTAAGGATTTTATTTTGGAAATAAATTAAATAAATTATTTTATTTAAAATAAGAAGGAGAAAGTAGGTCCAAATTAATAGGAATTTAATGAATAATTTAATTGGTGAAAATTAGAGTGATTTGCTAATTAAAATGGAATTTATGAAAAATCTTTCAAAAATTCTAATTTAGCCTAAAAATGAATTAAATATTATTATTTTTAAAGATTCTAAATATCCTAATTAATTTAATTAACCCAACCCACTATTTTTATTTTTCCATTTCTTTCTTTTTTTCTTTCTTTTTCTTCTTCTTTTTCTTCCTCCTTTTCCCAAAAGTGGGCTTGTCCCGCAACCCAATTCCCTCATTTTCTTCTTTCTTCTTTGGCAGCTTGGCACCGCATCTCTTTCTTTCTTCCCCTACTCGGGCATGCCTTCCCGCGACCCAACCCTTCTTTTCCTTTCTTCCTCTTTCGGTGTAGCCAATATGCTACATTCCACTTAACTGTCGCCTGACCGGCCGACTCCCTTCGTTTTCTTTTCTTTCTTTTTCCCCAGATTGCCGGTCCGCGCCCTTCTTCTTCCTCCTCATTCTTCTTTCTTCTCCCTCATGACGTCGACCTGCACTACTGCCTAATGTCCCTAGTTTTTCACCGTCAATCCCGCTGTTGATCGGCTGTTTCGCTTCTCCTTCTTCCCTACTGACTCGTTGACCATTTTTCCCAACCAACTCTTCCCTCTCCTTGCACATTCTCCTTTCTCTTAGCCAGCAACTACCTGCCACATTGTTCTTAAATTTTGGCTGCAACTATTGTCGCTGACAACCAAAACCCTACTTGCATTACCCCCTCACCAGCCCATAGAACTCTACCCTCTTGTCTAAAATCTATAAATACCCCATGATCTACCAGATATCAAGTTTTTATCTCCTACCCATAAAACCTCCTTTGTGCGCCACCTCCACTTCATACATCATTGCTGCCACCTTCAGCTAACGACGCCGCCCGTTCTAGCCACCCAAGTAGTCCCTACACTGCCCTCTAACTAACTACGCCTCCCTTCTTCCTCGATTCTTCTTGAACGATCAACACCACTACCGTCATTTCCATTACTTCATTCACCTCCCAATCTATTATGCAGATCACCCTCTACCTTTCCCTACCTTTATTTTCCTCTTCCTCCCTCTCCTCCTCTCTTTCTCTTCTTTTTCCCCATTTGGCCACCGCCACCGCCTCCATGCGCCGCCACCTTTGGCTACGCCGCCACCCTCACTTTGTTATTCTTCTTCTAGAAAACCATAACCACCCTTACTTCCTCCCTCTTTCTCTTTCTATTTTTCCCAGACCTCAACCTTTTCCATTTTTTTCTCTTTTTTCGGCCACTACCGCCACCGTCGTGCACCATCGTCGGTGTCGCCTATCCCACCAGCCTAAGGTTGAATCCTAAACCGTCTCAAACCTTTTTCACTATTTATAAAAGCTTTAATTTATTTTATTTCATTTATTCAAATATATATGCTATTATTATTATAAATATTACTATTATTATTTCTATTTAGGGTCAAAGCCCTACTATATTTTTATTTCAATTATAATAATATTATTCTTATTGTTGCTATTATTATTATTAATATTAATATGTTATTATTATTATTGTTGTTTTTGTTGTTGTTGTTGTTGTTGTTGTTATTGTTATTATTATTATTATTATTATTATTATTATTATTATTATTATTGTTATTGTTATCATTATCTTCAATGTTAGTGTTATTATTCTATATAGGGCTGAAATCCTATTGTGCCTATTTCAAATTTTAATAGTAGTATTATAAATATCATGTCTTATTATTAATATTTTTATTATCATTAGTATTTATTATTACTATCATCATTATTATTATTATTTATTAAGTTTATTATTATTCAATGTAGGGTTGAAACCCTACTTCACTTTATCTTCGATTTATATCATTACTATTATTACCATTATGATTATTATTATTTTTACAATATTATTATGGTTTTTATCATCATCGTCATCATCATCATCATCATCATCATCATCATCATCATCATCATCATCATCATCATTATTATTATTATTATTATTATTATTATTATTATTATTATTATTATTATTATTATTATTATTATTTCATCATCATTATTATTACTAAATTTTGTTATTAATTTTACTAATGTTATTATTAGTATTATTTTGGTGAAGGGTTGAAGCCCTCATCCCACCATTATTTGGAATCATATTATTATTATTATTATTAGTATTTTTAGTATGATTATTGTTACTATTATTATTCTTATTAATATTATCATTTTTATTATTTTTAATATCTTTGTTATTATTATTTTTAGTATCATTATTATTATTATAAGGGTAAAGTCTTCAACCTTATATTATCAATTTTTATAATATTACTATTATTTCCTATATCTTTAACAAAGTTAGTAATTAGTTAATGTCATTTTTATTAATATGTTATTATTTTATCAAAAACCTAGTATTAGAATAAGTTAGTAATTAATAGTATTTTTGGTAGAAGGGAATCTAATTTTAGCTTTTCCCTCATATAGGTGAGACCAGTCAAAGCCCTAAGGAGGCGTAGGAGCATGCTCCATGACCAGTGTTGTTTTAGGTAAGGATGTTACTAAGGCCTTATATGTGTTGATGTGTATTATATGCTTTGTACGTTATGCATCCTATGTTTATCATTATATTGATTTCATGTGTGATATGGCATGGAGTTAAAGTGTGTTCATGTGTTGTTATATGGCATGTGATGGAAACCTGTTAGGGTTTCGCGAAGGATCGAAAGATTAATCGAGCGCAAAGTTCGATTTCGCCGGCACAGCCTAAGGAAAACTTTCCAAAGGAAGACCCAAAGATTCAGAAGCACAATGGATTCAATGGCAACTGAAATTAGAAGGTGAATGATCAAGATCGATCAAGGTGAGAACGAGACAGAATCAGAGAAGACAAGCAAATGAGAGAATCGCCAAGAGAGAGAAGAAGTCGCGAGAGAGATCGAGAAAATCAGCTGATATTATTTCTGTCAAAAGTTGTGCATATTACATGTATTCTGCCTATTTATATGTACACAGAAGACCGTATATGTCGACTTATACATACGGAACAAATACAAGCATGAATAGAATGGGCGTTACAAACTTTGGGCCAAAATGAAGTCGACCAGCCCAATTTCAACCCAACATCAAAATGTCCCAACTACAATTAAGCTTAAGGCTTAATTTTCCATCAGCTATAACAACTTTAGCTAATCATGGTTATTAAGGATTGATTAATCCGCAATCCATCTAGTCCAAGTTAAGGACCGGGTGGCGGATTATACAACCGTCCTAATTTCCATTAGCCCATTCCGACTAGCGAATGCATCATATGGGATTACAAATTATTAACAAAATTTACATAATCTGTACACTCCAATATATATTTGGCACTTCTCAGCAACTGTACCCAAAGTCCACAGAATCCATATACTGCATTATTCTCCTATTAATTCATCAAATAAGACAAACAATTATAAGTAATTAATTCACAGCAATTTTCAAAATTACTTAAATATAAATTTATAAAATTCACATCAGCATGTGTACTATGTATATGTGATGAAATATTGTGGTATGTGATGATTGGTTTGTGACCCTTTACACATGCATGTGAGGATGTATAAAAGTGGTATTGTATGGGGAAAAAGGTTAAAAAAGAAAAATGGAAAGTAAGTTGACAAAAGGGGAATAAGTTGATCAAGGGGAGTAAGTTGACAAAAGGGGAATAAGTTAACCAAGGGATAAGAGTTGACCTAAGTAGTTTAATGATCCATGAGCGGAAGAATAAAATGGGGAATTTTAGGATTTTGTGTGGGATAATCTAAGCTATGGTATTATATGGGAGAATCTTAGTACGTAGGAAAGAATCTAGGGTTTCACATGGAAGAATCTATGGTTGTGTATGGGAGAGTCTATGGCTTGCATGGGATAATCTAGGGTTTTGTATGGGAGAATCTAATCTATGGTGTAACATGGGAGGATCTAATCTATGGCTTTGTATGGGAGAATTTAATCTACGGTGTTGTATGGGAAAATTGAATATTGGGTTTGCATGGAGGAATCTTGGGTTTTTCATGGAATAATCTAGGGTTTTATATGGAGGAATGTAGGGTTTTGCATGGTAGATTTTATGGTGTTGCATGGGAAAGCCTAAACTAGGGTTGATATGAATAGACTCAGGGTTTTGCATGGTAGATTTTAGGGTGTTGCATGGGAGAATCTAAACTAGGGTTTTGTATGGATGGACTTAGGGTTTTGCATGGCAGATTTTATGGTGTTGCATGGGAGAATCTAAACTAGAGTTTTGTATGGATGGACTTAAGGTTTTGCATGGCAGATTCTATGGTGTTGCATGGCATAATCTAATCTAGAGTTTTGTATGGGTTGAATTTAGGGTTTAGTGTGGATGAATCTAGGGTTTTGTATGGTGGAATCCAGGGTTTTACATGGATGGATCTAGGGTTTGCATGGTTGAATCTAGGATTTCACGTGGGAGTTTTAGGGTTTTGCATGAAAAGTTTGAAAGGTTGCATAGGATGTGTAAAGTCTACATGGGAGTGAAATTCACGTATGGAAAGTTGATTTGGGGGTGTAAGGAAAGGTGATGTAAGTGTTGTTTGGGTGTTTGAAAACTTTGGATGAAAAATAGTATGTGGAGCAATATAAGGGTACGTAGGAGACCGAGCTAGGGTTTGGTGTGGCTACTTAATATTTTTGTAGTAGGAAGTGTACTTAGTAATCAAAGTGTGATGATGAGGGGGGGAATCTATGGGTTGTGATGTGTGGATTGTTAAGGTGATTTGGGTTGTGTGAAGTGGAGTAGGATGGGTCACTTAGGCTTAAATTAGGGTTTCTAGGGAAAACCCTAGAGTAAAAAAATAAGTTGACTTGGAGGTGTGTAGTAGTGGGCCTTGACCCGCATATTTCGGTGATGGAATTCTAGTGCGAGTCTGAGTATAGAGGAAGGGTTGTTGGGCAAGATAGGAGGTGCAGGGTTATCATGATGTGGTATAGGTCACTTAGAGGATAAGCGTAGAGAGAGTGAGTCATGCATGTCTAGGGTAAAGTTTTTAAATAAGACACCGTAATACATTAATCATTAAAGTGGAAGATTATTGAGCCAGGCCCAGACCGATCCACCATCGAATAATAGTGGTTAGGACATGATGTCCTATATGTGATCGGTCCACCGATGAATAATAGTGGTTAGTGCATGATGTCCTATATGTGACCGGTCTACCGGCGAATAATAGTGGTTAGGCTTTGTACCTGTGCGTTTATGGTCTACCGACTATAATAGTGGGGGATTTCGTGCTCAACAAAACCAAACATATTTGTGCTAAGACATGGGAAAGACACTAAGTACTTACAACGGAACCCCATGAGAGTCAGGGCTAGACCGGTCCACCGGCAATAATAGTGGTCAGGAGCTTTATGTCCTATGTGTTTCTGGTCCACCGGCAGGAGATTTTATGCCCTATATGTTTCCGGTCCACCAGCAATAATAGTGGTCAGGAGCTATGTGCCCTGTACGTATCCGGTCTACCGACTATAATAGTAGGATTCCCATACTCGCATGGATTTGATAAAAAGCATGGTGTTAATCAATTTCCGATCAGAGATTAATTAAGTAATTAATGGGACTTTATGTAATTGCTCGAATGATTGTATAATATTATGATATCATGATGGACTATATGCTCTTTTTATTTTCCTGCATGGTTTTTGTGATTTTATGTGTTGACCTTAGTACATCGGTTATCTTGCTCAGTACGTAGCATACTGATTATCCTTTTATGGGTGATGCTCATTCCCACAAGTAGTAGGCCCTTCTGACCTTGTGGAGGTGGGCAATACATCAAGCGGGGCTGAGTGTTGAGTATGTTCTCCAAGTTTGAGAGTAGCGTGGCCAAATTCACTCTTTATGTGATTTTACCTCCTTCTGTATTTCTTTTGTATCGGATTTACTCTCTTATGATTTATTACTTGTATTGCGTATTTCAAATGAACCTTTTATTGGCTGTAGGATTATTTCTCTTTTGGATATGAATTACAATTCTGTACGCGTACTCTGATTTTTTATGAATGATCTTTACACTTTTTTATGAACTCTTGGTTTGAGTTTAATGTCAATCTTTTCTTAGCCTTGGCACTTGGTACTGAGATGATTGGAGAGAACCGATTTGGTACTAAGTGTGCCGATAACATCCCCAAAATTTACAAGTTTTGAATTTTAAATTCTTCCGCTTTAAAAAAAATAATGAATTTTGGAGTGTTACATATACAAGGACTAAAAGGCTTCTAAATTCCACCGGTTACAAAAAAAAGAACAATATGTCAGTGGCATAATATGTTAAGCTATTTACACACCTCTCACGCTTTGCTCCGTACACTAGCCCCGATGATGATACTAAGGTTATGAGGTTCTAGGACGGGTTGAAATTTTCCATTTGAATATAGATAGCTCCTATGTGACTCTAAACATACTGTGACGTGGTGGATACAACTATAGTTGTGGAGAGAGAACAAAAGTAGTTTTCTATCCAGTAAATGAAAGATAAGAGGAAGCATAGACTGTTGGAATCTCAGTATAGGAACCAACCCAATCATAGAAAGTAGAAAAAGATTAAGAAAAGTCCACTAAGTGAGAAGTATACAACAAATGCGAAGTGCACTTATTGTAGCCGATTCCACTCTAGGATATAATGTTATCTAAAGACAGGATATTGCTTCAAACATTGTAGCTTGCAACACAAAATCACTAATTGCCCTAAAATATGAAGGGAAAAGGTAATGGATCGACTCCACATAAATAACTTTAAGAGAATATCAAGAAGTAACTGACAAACTACTGATTAATGTTTGCATTCACCGAAGATGATGCCTAGAAATCTAATGATGTCATCACAAGTACCCTATTAATTTTTAATGCTTTTGCTTATATACTTATTAAACCTAGTGCTACCCACTCTTTCATTTCTAGTACTTTTTCTCAGAAGCTAGAGTGTTTTCCTGTGCCCTTAGATGTTGAACTATATGTGGGCACACCCGTTGGTAAATCTTTTGTGATTAAATTGGTGATTTAGAGTTGTGCCATAGATATTGATGGTAGGGACCTATTATTTGACCTCAGCCTCTTAGATATGTATGAGTTTGATGTCATACTTGGTATGGATTGGTTTTCCCTCCATAATGCCATTGTTGATTGTACATACTCTTCAAAATTCTTAGATAACCTAAATATTCGTTCTTTGGCTCTAAAATTTGTCCTCCACTTCCTCTTATATTTGCTTTGGAAGCTGGGAAATTACTAAAGAAAAGTTTGTACGGGGCACTTATGGTTAGTCAAAGAAATCAGTCACAAGGTTTGAAGTTGGAGAACATCGAGGTGGTAAATGAGTTTGTAGATGTCTTTCCTAATGATATACCTGGAATACCACCTCACAAAGAAATTAATTTTGAGATATAATTGATCCCTGACACAACATTGATATCTAAAGCTCCTTGTTGGATGGCTCCAGTAGAGTTGAAGGAACTTAAGCTGCAACTACATGAATTTTTGGAGAAGGGGATTATTAGACCTAGTGTGTCACCATGGGGTGCCCTAGTTTTGTTAGTTAAGAAGAAGGGTGGTAGTATGGATCTATGTGTAGATTATTGGGATCTAAACAAGGTGACTATGAAGAACCATTATCTAATTCCATGGAAAGATAACCTATTTAACTAGTTGCAAGGAGCTAAGGTTCTCTAAGATCGACCTACGATTAGCTATCACTAATTGAAGATTAAGCTCGAGGATGTGCCCAAGACTGCCTTCAGAACTCGTTATGGGCACTATGAGTTTTTGGTGCTACCATTTAGCTTGACTAATGAGCATGTGATTTGTATGGATCTGATGAATTGATTTTTCCAACCTATTATGGATTGGTTCATGGTTGTGTTCATTGATGATATCTTGGTGTACTCTAAGAGTCGAGAGGATCATCAACAACTTTTAAAGATGGTTTTGCAAACACTTTGAGAGCACCAGCTCAAGAAGTGTGAATTTTTGTTGGAAATGGTGTATTTTTTGGGTCATGTGGTTTCAGGGAATGTTATTTCAATGAATCCATAGAAAGTGGTAGCCATCATAAATTAAGATCATCCTACTAATGTAACAGAGGTTAGAATCTTCTTGGGTCTAGCAGGTTACTATAGGAAGTTTATGGAAGGATTTTCTAAGATAGCAACCCCACTGACTTGGCTTATGAGAAAGGGTTCTAAATTTGAATGGAGTGATGATTGTGAGAGAATTTTTCTTGAGCTAATGCAGAGGTTGGTATTGGCACCTGTACTCACCATTCCAGCTAGTTTGAATGGTTATGCTATCTACTGTGATACCTTTCGAAAAGGGTTAGGTGTTGTGTTGATTTAGTTTGATAAGGTGATTTCTTATGCTTCTTGCTAACCAAAGCCTTATGAAAAGAATTACTCGACCTGACCCATGACTTAGAGTTAGCTGTTGTCACTTTTACCTTGAAAATTTGGAGGCATTACTTGTATGGGGTGTCATGTGATGTGTATATAAATCACAAGAGTCTTAAGTTTATTTTCACTCAAAAGGAGTTTAAATTAAGATAGTGAAGGTGTCCAGAAATATTGAAAAACTATGACTTGAGCCATTTAGTATCATCTTGAAAAGGCGAATGTAGTAGCAAATGTTATGAGTCATAAGTCATCAGGGAATTTAGCCTATTTACTCACCACTCAGAGGAAGATTCTAGGGGATATGCAAAGTTTAGGCATTGAGGTGAGACCTCAAGGGGATGATGCCTTGTTGTCAAACATAAGTATATAACTGACTTGATAGACATAATTAAAGCAAGTTAGGCGAATGATCTATTGTTGGTCAAGATTAGAGAAGACGTATATGATGGTAAATAGTAAAAATTTCACATCCATGAAGATCATTCTCTGAGGCAGGGTTGTCGACTTTGTGTGCCAAGTGACCCTCAATTGAATAAGGAGATCATGGATGAGGCTCATAACTCATCTTACACTATCCATCCTGAAGGAACAAAGATGTACAGGGATCTCAGGTCACACTACTCATGGAGAAACATGACATGGAAAATTATGGAGTTTGTAACTAAGTGTTTAACTTGTCAGCATGTAAAGGCGGCACTTCAAATACCTAGAGGTAAGCTCTAACCATTGGAGGTTTCAAATTGGAAATGGGAGTATATCAGTATGGGCTTTGTTGTTAAGCTTCCACGGAGTCGGAGAGGTAATGATGTTATCTAGGTGACAGTGGGTCGGTTGACCAAGTGTTCTCACTTCCTTCCCATAAAGAAGACTAATAGGTTAGAATAGTTGGAAAAATTGTATATTAACAAGATAGTGTGCCTCTATGGTGTAACTATGAGTATTTGTGTCTGATCGAGATCTCAAGTTTGTTTTGAGATTTTAGCATAGTTTACAAGGGGTGTTGGGATCGAAGCTTAACTTTAGTAGTACTTATCACCCTCAATCGGATGACTAGTCAGAATGAACCATTTAAACTCTAGAAGACATGCTAGAGCTTGTGTGATGGATTTTAAGGGTGATTAGGAGGATCATTTGCCATTAATTGAATTTTCTTATAACAAAAGCTATCACTCCCCTATTAAGATGGGTCCATTTGAGGCTTTATATGGGAGGAATTGTAGGTCTCCTATATATTGGGATGATATAGGTGAGAAGAAATGGTTGGGCCTAGAAATTCTTCAAGTCATGGTAGGCAAGGTCCGGTTGATTAGAGAAAGGATACAAGTAGCTCAAAGCAACCAAAAGAGTTACACCGATGTTAGGAGGAGACCTTTAGAATTCAATGTCAGTGACCATATATTTTTGAAAGTGTTTTCGACTAATGGTGTGATGTATTTTGGATAGTGGGGTAATTTGAGCCAGAGATTTATTGGACTGTCCGAGATATTGGACCAAGTGGGCGACCTAGCTTATAGGTTTGCCTTTCCACCAACCTTGAGGGGGGTTTATGATGTGTTCTATGTGTCCATGCTTTGATAGTATGTGTCTGAATTCAGTCACGTGATTTAGTGTGAACCATTATAATTGAGGTCTGACCTTACGTATGATGAGGAGCCAGTCGATATCATTGATAGGAAGCAACAAGTCTTACAATTGAGAATAGTTCCATTAGTTAAAGTCCTATGGAGGAGCTAATCAGCTACAAAGGCTACGAGGGAGCAAAAGAATGAAGGTAAAGAGAAGTATCCACAGTTATTTTCAGACTAAGGTATGCAAGTTTTGGGCACATAACTTTTTGTTAGAAGGGGAGGATGTCAGGACTTAAAAAAATGATGATAATAAAATAATAATATACATTATTAATAATAACCGATTAGTATATGTGCATTGAGTAGGAAAACGACTGGTAATGGAATTTTTAGCTAATTGTCTTTTCATATTTTCTTACGTTGGATTCATTCGATACAATAATAATAATAATAATAATAATAATAATAATAATAATAATAATAATAGGATTTACTATGGTATTAAATATTACTAATAATTAGCCTCCTTTATTGATTATAAGTTATTAGTTAGTTTATAGATAATCTATGTTCTTTTGGAATTTCCATCTATAGGCTCGCAGTACTGATATAATAATTTGAGTTACTAACTTATGGTTTACTAGTCTAGTATTTATTCAAAGGTAAGTGAAGGGTCTTAGACTTTTCACATGTTTTTCTGATCAATCATGTTGCTTTTATCTGTAAATTATCCAGAATTAATCCCTCAAAGCTTTATTATCTTTTCCCTTGATTTTATAACTTTTCCTCTGTTCAACTTTTCTCTTCCTCGGCCTAAATGAGACGATCAGTGCCTGCTTTTCTTTCTTCATCCTCCTTGCTATTGCCTACTCTAATATTTCAATAATCTTTATTGTACCGTAACCTTGCTAAGGTAATATACATTTCTACTTTATTTTTCTCTCCATGTACGAGGTGTGGAGATGATTTTACTTTTCTCAATGAATGTCCATGAATATATATTATGTATATGTGTACTATTATAGCTTTGTCTTATATATAAAAAATTATGTGCTATTTTGCGATACTGAAAGGTACTTCTATTTAATATATTTGTATGTGGGACCCATGTGAGTCACTTTCTACTACTTTCTTAGTAGTCTTACCTGTTACATATTTATAAGGTTGTGCACACACATATATATAATTGTATTGCTTTCACATAAATCCAATTTTGTTGTATAATTGTATTGTCACATGTGTGTGTGTACATATGATTTATTTTGGGTTAATAGCACTAGTTATAGATTAATTAATAATATGATATTGTGCCTCAAATGTTAGGTTAGGAAATTAGCATAGGTCGTAAACATTTTTGGAAATCGATGATTGTCAAGTTACTCCTTAAGTGTTAAGAAGTTTTTTATTAAGTAAATTCTTAGTGATGATAAACTAGCCTTGAGATATATATGACAATTGAACGTATACATGGTGGTCAACTAAAATAATGATAAAAATATTAGGGTTAGCACAGCATAAGCAAGCATAATTTTTATGTCCTTATTTTGGTGTATATATCATATCTATTGTCTATAATAATCTTGTTATTATTTTTATTGGTTCAAAAAAATATTATTTTATGAGTGACTTACCCCTTAGCCATTTTGTTATAAACATATTATTTTTTAATTAGCATTACGCTCTATTTTTATCAAATAATATTGATAAAATGACTTATGGCTACAATATGCTTTATTTCTCTATATTTTATTTTACTAAATTGGGATCAAATATTTTATTGATAGTATTTGATTGTTTTAATCATCTTTGATGTATAATTGTTTATATTGTATTTTTTGTTAGTAAGGCATTTTCTTTATTTTGTAACTATGCCCCAAAGGGCAGGGTAAGCCCTTATTAGGTCATTTAGTAGGGTGGGATTACTAATCGATACTGTTAGCAATGCACTACGTAGGATATCCTATTGGCTCTTACAAAACGATAGAGGGACCATAGATTAGTTGTTGTTATTAGTCCTTAGCTGTAGGGCTCTTGGTGGCCATAGTTACTCAATTTACTCATTGTTTTGATTTCTGTGGTTGGTTATTGAATTGATTATTGGTCCTACTAATCCTTCATAATTTTGTGAACAATTAATTCATTTGAGGTTTGCAATGTCTACTCTTAAATGCTTTTAATAATCATTTTTATTCCATGTTTTTATAGTTATTCCTTTTATTATTTTTTGGTACTTTATAAATTTAATTTGATTCCTGTTTTGGTCGGTGGGGCCAGTTACTTGTTGAATCGTGGTTTGCTAATCCTTTTAATATTTCATGTGAGGCGTACGAGGCATGATCTGATGGCTTGGAATTGAGTATATTGGTGTTTAGCTAGTCAAATGGATCAATAAAACGTTTATGATAATAATGTAACACTTGTTGAGTGATCTTTTCTTAATAGAATATTAATTTTAATATTGTTAGAATCTCATTTCTATGTAATAATTTAATTATAAGTGTTATTATCTCAGTTTGTTTTGTTTAACCTTACTAGCTATATGAACTCCTCGTGTAGTTGGCGGCGTGTAACACTTTCCTCCTAGGCTATGGGTTGGAGGTGTTACACATTTGGTAATTAGATTGACTATTTGTTAATCAACAATTTATGGCAACAATCCAATCATAGAATTTTGATCATCATCATCATCATCATCATCATCATCATCATCATCATCATCATCATCATTATGATCATCATCATCATCATCATCATCATCATCATCATCATCATCATCATTAGTATTGCTATTTGATTTGATTTCATTAATTATTTTTTATTCCTTAATTTTGATTTTTCTAGATAGTCATAATCAGTAAAAATTTAGTAATTAAAAAGTTCCTGTGGAGATGACATTTATGTATTATAACGATGGCAGTATGCTTACGGTTTGACCTATCAAATGGCAGCTAAGTATTCAAACAAATACCAGGAAACATAATCAATTTTAAGTCATAGTCTAGAGATCCTAACTCAATCAAGCCAAATTCAAATAGTCAATGAATACTCTAAAACATTTAAATTCAAATAACATGCACTAGGGGTCAATGAACAACGATGGAAAAGAAAAATAATTGAACAATATTTTTCTAGGAAAATGAAAAGATGCAAGAGTTATTAATAATTTTTTTTTTATAAACATTCCAATGGATACTTTTTAACAACAAAAGAAAGAAATAGAAGAATCACAATCATAATTATGCCATCCCTTTGAGGCATTTCGAATACCCAAGTATGTAATTTCTAACACAAGCTTCCTCTGCTCAACAAAGTAGCTATACAGTTCAACACCATTAGTTTAACAAAATTAACAAACTTATTATAAACATAAAATGTAGAATAATTTCCAAATTCAAGGGAGTAAAAATCTAATAGAGAAGTTGCTACGAACCATGCTTGCACCATGCCTTAGACTCTTATTTGACACTACAAGTGACCTACAGTTCAGGATCCATCCTTAGGAAAGATTTGCAATATGAAACATCTTGTGCTTCCTCCAAGGGTTTTGGTGTGAGGTTAGAAAGGCTACAAAGAGGAGGACTAGTAAGAGCCAAGTATGTGTAATTATTTTAGAAAAAAGTAATGGAAAATAAAAATTTTGGCGATGCCTTTGATTCTTTCAATGAAAGTTCCATTCTCCAAAAAAATCAGAGTCTAAACTACGCGAATTGAAGTCCAAGTTAAATTTCCACTCTCTGATTTCTATATTGGTGAGAGACGGAGAATAAATAAATTGAATGGAAGAAAAGATGCAAAAATGGGTCATGAGACATTAGCAAGACAAAAATAGAATAGGAGAAAAAAATGCTTGTTTAGATAATTTTTTTATTGATGTAATATTTGTAACGGGAGGTATTTTGTTTTAAAAAAATTCCTAAAATAGATGTTATAAAATACTTACTATGTTAATAGATCGCAGGTTTACAAATAAATTAATAAACGAATAAAATTCTTACTTTAATTTCAAGTTTATTTATTAAATAAGTTGAATTCAATCTTAAAAAATTGAGGTCAACTTAATTATAACTTAAACTTATAACATTGACTCGTTAAAAAATTAATTTAATCTATTAATGTTAAACAAATTAAACTTAAATTTGAAGGATAATTACTTCCACGGAAGACTGACCGACCGACGACGAAATGTAGCTGTTGTCATGTCACCTGAATTGAAATAAGAACCCACCGGTCCCACCACCGTCTCTGTCTGTGACTCAGCTTAACTTTCACATCTACTTCTTGATGTTACACGAGATCACTAGTTCATTGCTACTCTCTATTCAATACCCAATCAAGCCGCGCTTGTCGTTCAGAATGTCGATTACTTCACTCGACTGCACCTCTCGGCGAATGGGTACTACGATTGGGTTCCGCCCGTTTTCCACTTCACGTTCTGATCTTCTCTCTGTTGCCTTTTCTCAAAGTCCATCAAAATCCCGAAATTTTCCTTTCAACCCCAATAATCTCGCGTGCAAGATGACCGCATCCTGCTCCAATTTAACAACTGCCATCTCTGAAGCAGCAACACCCACGACATTTGGGTTCAAGAATCTGTTGGAGACGGTAACAGTAGATGTGCATAGAGCTGAAGGAAGGCCGTTGAACGTGCCTCTGATTGCTCCGTTCGTTATTGCGTCATCGAGGTTAGAGCAAGTGGAGAACGTGGCAATTAGAATTGAGTTGAGTAATGGGTGTGTGGGATGGGGCGAGGCGCCAATTCTTCCGTCGGTAACGGTGGAGGATCAGTCCACTGCATTGGCGAAGGCGGCGGAGGCATGTGAATTTCTTCAGCAGAGTTCAGCCATGACTTTGAGCTCGGCGTTGGGGGGACTTAGTCGATTGCTTCCCGATCACCAATTTGCCTCTGTGAGTGTTTTTGTCTTGAGTAGAGGCTTTCATTTTATTTTATTTTTTTTTTAATTTTTTTTTCAGTAGAGGTAAGATTTACAGTATATCGAATCATTGATATCTAAAGCAAGTTTGGGCGGTCCGACAATTTGAAAGAAAACAAAATCATTTGCTCTTCTATGGCTGTTAAACATCAAGTCTGGCCCTAGCTAGCTGGGTGGCCTTTGATCATAGCCTAGTTTGATTTACGTGCGATTCAATATAATAGTATTCACTAGTGAGGCAATAGTGTAGTCCTTAATGCTGGGGACTGGGTAGGTTCTGGGTTTGAATCCCCCTTAATTCATATTTTTAGTATTTTTATGGTGATTGTTGAACTTGAACTTATGGTGCATTGTAGTAGATGATTAAAAAAAAGGCTGTTTTCATTATTTGATAGATTTGAAATGTGCTATTTAACTTGTGCTATCAAGTTATTTGATAAATTGAAGTGAACCATTGAATTATGAATAATGATTGATGTGATCCATCATTTTCACGACATCACCTATTTAGAAGCTTATAATGTTTGTGTATTGCTGATGGATTAAATTTCAAAGGTTAGGGCTGGTGTGGAGATGGCGTTGATTGATGCAGTTGCTAATAGCATTCGGATCCCTCTATGGAGGCTATTTGGCGGAGTTTCAGATACCATAACCACTGATATCACAGTTTAGTCTTTCGACCTTTCACTCTCCGTACCCCAATAACGAATATCCTTCTTTTCATTGCATCCTGTGGGAAGGCACGGTCAATAACTTCTCAATATACTTAACTGCAATTCTCACGGAGCACTTAAGTATATACTTCTAATCCAAAATTGTCCTGTCATGCCTTTGCAGATTCCTATTGTTTCAGCAGATGAAGCTACCAAATTGGCTTCAGAGTATCAGAAACAAGGATTCAAGATCTTGAAACTTAAAGTGGGCAAGGATCTGAATTCAGATGTAGAAGTTCTAAAAGCAGTACGTGTAGTGCATCCTGATTGCTCATTTGTCTTGGATGCTAATGAGGGTTATACTCCTAAGGAAGCCGTTGAAGCTCTTCAAAAGTTACATGGTAAAAAATGTCATATAGATAGTAACATATTGCAGATCTGTCAGTTAATGAATATGCATACTCATCCCAGTCATGTTAATCTTCTGGCAGAAGTGGGGGTAACTCCGATACTCTTCGAACAACCAGTTCACAGAGATGATTGGGAAGGTCTTGGTCATGTTAGTCATATTGCAAAGAAAAATTATGGGGTATCTGTCGCTGCAGATGAGAGTTGCCGTAGTATATCTGATGCTAGAAGACTAGTAAATGAAAATCTTGCTCATGTTATCAACATCAAACTTGCCAAAGTAGGTGTTATCGGGGCTCTTGAAATCATTGAAATGGTTAGGGCATCAGGATTGGACTTGATGATTGGAGGCATGGTTGAGACAAGACTTGCCATGGGCTTCGCTGGTCATCTTGCTGCTGGAATGGGGTGTTTCAGGTAAGTGTAGTTGTCATTTCAGTTTAGACTGGAAATGGCCTGCAACTTGCAATGAAGATTCATTTCTGCCTCCACAAGTGTTTTTCCTAAGCACTTTTAGGCATAAAACTCATTGTAGTGCCGTTGTGCTGAACAGATATGTTGACTTGGATACTCCACTCTTGCTGGCAGAAGATCCAGTTTATGAAGGTTATGAAGGTATCCTCACATCTTCTTGTGCTGTAGTTTTTGATCGTGTTACACACGAGATATTTTGCAATTTGCTGCATAGCTGATGTAATTGTTTGTGCCTTTCAGTCAACGGTGCTGTTTACAAGTTCACTAATGCTAGAGGTCATGGGGGTTTTCTTCACTGGAAAAATATAGATTGGTATGGCACTTTTGACATAATTTGTAGGTTATCACTTGTGTCATCTGATACAGTAAATGCTATTGTTTTGTAATTATTTTTGTATTTGTATTTGTATTTTTTGCCTTATTTAAGTGCTTGTATTGCATTTATGTCTACATACTACTTCTATTCCATGAGTAAGGTATAAAAAGTTGTACTTATGTCGGGAGTTATACGATTCATCATATCCATGGTTGTACATTGGCATTATTGTAGTTTATATTTTAGTTGAAGAACTTGGCAAATGACTTTCCAATGTGCGAAGGAAAAAGTGCCGGAAGGAAAAAGTCAATACAATAGACTTCATAATCATGAGTACCCCTGAGCATGTGGAGGGAGGCCGTTTTATGGACGCATAGGTATAATTGTAGAAAGATTAATCTCGTTTGCAATGCATGCTAATATGGCTGTCTAGTAACGATATTGAGGAAGCAGAAGTTTGCATGTCTAACCCTAGATTGTAATGTATGAACTTGCTTCAGTCTTTCAAAATAATTATAATTAGGCATGGTGCTAGTTACTTTAGGATGCTCCAGCCGCCAAATGGTGCATACTAGAACAAGTAAGAACACTAAAAAGGTAGTGATGACATGACTATAATTCATCAGTGTTGTGGTATCTTCCACGTCGTGACTACTAATTCATTAGTGTTGTTCGTTTTAGGAATCAGGATGCCTTTGGACGTGATCTTTCCTCTCTTTTTATTTTCAGCAGTTAATATGATGGTTGTGTGTGAGCTTGTGCATTGTGTTGCTCTAGTTTCTAGTTTGTTGAGAGTGCTGTTCGTAAGTTCTAGCTAGTTCAATGTCAGCGTGTTTATGGTCTGACAAAACTTTATCATGCAACTGGTGGAAGTATTTGCCTAAAATGTGAACATTGCTGCGTATGTTATCTTACCAGGTGATTGATGCTTGACAAATGTCCAGTCTATGTCAAAGCTTGATGCTGAAAGTGCCAAAATAATCTGAAATCTTTCATGACGATTAGCAACTTATGATCTTGGATGCATCAAAAGAGGGCGACATTACTGTGGATTTAGTTACCTAAGTGGAGTCATTGTCATCTTTCGTCTCTTTTCAGCATCTCGTAGAGTTTGTTAATTGTCTTGATTGATCATGTAGTTTGAGTTATTGTGGATGTACTTAACTGTTTTTCTTTCGCTACTCTAATAAAATAAGTACTCACTTCCCCCCAAAAAATAAAAAAATGAGGGCATTTACTGAAGTTTCCGGACGTGATATTTAGTGTGTAGAAATATGCACTAAAATTCACAATATATGTTTATTTGATTTACTACCAGGCTTCAACTCATGTTGTATTCACCCAGAGCTGAGGGGCCGGAAAAAAATTCCCCCAACTTTTACATCTCTTAAATAATGTATATATACAAATGACATATTTTTAGAAAGAGGCCCATTTCAGTTTAAACGATAACTTAAAATGGATATTTATTGAAAAACAAAAATCTTTTCATTTCATATAAGATTTTATAAGACGCCTAAAAGATGGATACTTTCTACCCTCGAGCCCAGAGTATTGAGATTTGTGATTGGGCATCGAGTACTATCTGGCCCAGATTGGAAGGTGCTCAAGGATATCATTGGTTAAATTGTGTCAAAGGGAGAGCAGAAGTATAACCAATGTTGTGATGAATATTGTAGCCCTGGCCTAAGGGTTTGCTAATTTATTATGTAGCTGTTATATAGAAAAAAATATATTTACTATATAGAAAATATTTTTTTTTTCTGTATTCTACCCTTCCTCTCTTTTACCCCCTTTAGTGACACTTATTTTGTTCATACTTACTTTCTCTCTCATCTCCCTTATCTCTTCTTCTGCAACATTCCAACGACCCTCACGCTAAGAATTTTTTTGGTTAACAACAACACTCACAGATAATAGGTAAGTAATTAAAATATTTTTTGGTTAATTTTTTTTCTATTATAAAAATATGTTCAAGTTAGGTTGTAAATTTATGAGTTTAATTAAAATTATTTGTTAAATTTTTTTATTTAATTGTAAATCTGTGAGTTTAAATTTTTATTTTTTTAGCTGCACATGTAACATATGTTGTAGATCTAGTTTATGAATTTATTATTATTATTATTATAGATAAAAATCATATTGTAAATCTTATAAACTTTTTTTTTTAATTTTAGATCTAGTAGGAAAAAAATTGGACGATATGGGGGAACGACAATTCGTATCGGGGGGGGCTTGGGCTTCAGCAATTTCTTCTAGTGGGGCAGCCTAGGCTTTGACAATCTCTACTGATGGGAGGGCTTGGGCTTTGGCAATCCTTGTCTTTGTAGGACGAGCGAAGGCCGATGGAAGCAATGATAATTTCTGTCGGTGGTGTGGCTTGGACTTCGACAATCTTTGCTGTTGTTGGGGGGTAATAATCGCCAGTTTAGGGTTTCTTAATTATATTTGTATTACTTATGATTTTAATGATGTTTATTAAATATAGTTTGTTAATTATATTTATATTAAATATAATTTTTAATTATAGTTAATTCAATTAAATTTATGCAGTATATTTTAGATCTATTATATTCTATTAATTATGCTCTAATATTTTTATTAAATATAGGTTTGGTAAATTCTCTCTGTATTCTAGGCTTTTCGGTTATTTTTAGGATGTATAATTGTGTATAATAATTATGGTTTATTAATTATATTTTTTCGTTATGATTTTTTTAATTACGGTTAATTTGGTTAAATTTGTTCATTGTATTTTTAGATTTTTTATATTCTATTAATTAAATTATTGTATTATTTATATATGATTTAATATTTATTAGATTTATTTATATTTTCATTAAATATGTTCAATATTGTTATGTGATGGGGGTTATTGGTGAATATTTTTAATTGTATTGATAGAATAATAGATTAGATTAGTTCATTTTTTTATTAAATCTGTTTATAATAGATTAAATATGTTTATATTTGTATTAGATTTATTTAGTTTGCTAATTTTTATGGAATATATTTGGATAAATTTGATTGGATTATTGAAAAACTATATCGGGAGATTTATTTTATAAGATACCATAATTAAGTATAATTTAATTGTTATATTATACTAAATTCCTACTAGTAACTAATAAAAATATTATTGATGTATGTAATTAATAAAGTAGAGGATTAGTTTAAGAGATTGTATATTAGTTATAAGGTTGGATATATATATCACTTTCATTATTATAATATGTGTTGATATTTAATAATTATATTACTGTTACATATGTATTTAGGTTTTATTTATATGATGACTTATTACCTTCAATTCATATACCTAATTTTAATTGACTGAGTTTTATTATTGAAATTCAGATGAGTCGCAGACAATACAGAGTAGTAGATAGAACCGAGGGTCGTCCTGTTACTACTTCACGATGTAACAAAACTGCTATTGAGCAACCTGCTCCGATGTCTCGTCTGAGAAATATTGAAAAGAGTCTTACCAGAGGATTATAACAAGGTAAAAAAGCTGGTGAACAAGAACCGAAAGAAGTGTCAGAATAGTAAGAATATGCAAAAGTTCTTGAACAACAAATGTCTAGTCATCAAGCTCCTAAATTTCCAACATTTACAGACTATGCAGGTCATCCATCATTTATGGCTGATGTTGGCATTTCGGGGTTCAGAGGGTACGTAGGTTTGGGGGTAGGAGGTTCGGGGGTCGGAGGTTCGGGGTTTGGAGGTTTAGGGGTTGGAGGTTTGGGGGTCAGTGTTTTTGGGTGTTGATGTTTTCCATTATCTATAGAATATATAGATTTTCTTACCTCACCAACATAGCCTGCTATGAGAGTATCATCATCCTCAGTTTACCCACCTGTTGTTGGTGGCTTTAGATCATCATTAGATTTGCTAGCATCATTACCTCACATTACTGATCAGGCATCGTCATCAACTTATGTGCGTAATGATGATGATGGTGGTGGTGGTGGTGGTGATGATGATGATGATGATGAGGAGGAGGATGACGATGACTATGATGATGATAGAGATGTTGGTGATGCTAGTGAAGATGAACAAAGTATACAACTAAAGGATGAATGGTATTTGCTTGTGCCATGTTTTGGAGGTCTAATAATCCCTAATTTGATTCTAAACTTTGGTGGTCATGTAACTTTAGATTTATGGTTAGGAAAGACAAGTTTATCATATTCATTATTTCTTAATTCTTAATTTATATGTAACCAATCATATATATTCATTACATGTGTTTCTTTTATTTTTTAAGATCGTGGTTGTCCTAGGATCCACACGAGGTAGGAGGCTTTTAAAAGTTTTCTTGGAAGCATCAAAAAAAGGATGTTCGCTTTAATACGACAGACAAGATTATCACGCCTTCTATCCTACACATTTGAGCATGCGAACGTGCCACTTATTTAAGCGTTTATTGAGAGATGGAAACCAGACATCAATAGCTTTCATATGTCAAGGGGTGAGATGACAATCACCCTTTTAGATGTATATCATATATAAGGGATACGAGTTGATGGTCATCAATTACATTTGGAGATGACAGCAGACACGCATGGGCAATTAATTGGTGCAATGGGTGCCTTGTTTGGGATGGAAGAAATGCAAGTGAATAAAGTCACTCGAAAGGGCGGTTATCCATTTAAATAGCTACAAGAACTATGTGAATCATACTGGTTAGGGGATGAGGAAAAAGCGATTAGGTATATATTATGGTTGATCGGCATATTGTTGTTTGTCGATAAGTCGGTTGATAAAGTTAATTGGTACTATATCATTTTTCTTTAAGATCTTAGCTGGTGTAACACCCCCATTTTTAGCACTTAATTTTTTTTTTAAAAAAGAGTTGATTGCGGAAGCTAAGCCAATAAAAAACGTAGGGTGTTACCGCCACACTTAGTATAAGTTTGGTTCCTCTACCTTTCTTACACTAAGTGTTAAGGCTAAAATGTTTATCCGCTTAAATTAAGAATAACAATGAATAAAAAGAAGAGAAAGGTTTCATTACAATATTAAATTGTTTTGATAACACAAGATTAAACAAAAGAGTTACAATTGACAAAGGAAAGAAATACATAAGGGGGCATAAGAGTCCAAAAAATATGTAGATCAAAAGATGCCGGAATGGACACCGGATAGTCCTAACTCTCAACCCCTACCAAAGGCCATCAAGTTGTACCCTTAAAGTACTCTTACAAAGTAAAGACTGCCCATTGAATAGGCAATGGACCATAAAACGGAACCCATCAGTACACCATTACTGAGTAAACTAATATATAATATTAAGCATGTAAATATTACATGGAGCACATAGAAGGTAACACAAAGTATCATGTCATAACAAGTTAAATAGTACATACCATAGCGAAGTGCTACATTCATACCATAATTCATATCATACCATATGCCACATTTCCATCACATCAAAATTAACCATATTACAACTATTTTATTAATCAAATTATACCGAGGGTGTTCCACGAAAAGAAAAATACCAAACTATAATTAAGGCCTTTCCACAATAATTACATCTATTCCACTTATAACATGATAAGGAAATCACTGAGACAATTACCAACCAATACACCAAATTTAAATAGTGCACAAATGCAACTACCAAACTAACATACCAAAACCAAGTAGTGTGCGGAGGCAACTACCAAATCGACAATTCACAACAATCGATTTAAATCCTTATACAATAATTATTTATATTTTAATTACTCGAGGGGATACAATAATAACTCAGAGACATAAAAGTACACCGGTCATACCGGCGCACTAAAGCAACACAATATCCTCCTAACTTGTAATCCAAAGACATAAAAGTACTACAATCATACTGGTGCAACAAAGTAACGCAATATCCTCCCATCCTAGGACACCTAATCCTTAAGTATCGATACCCCCTAAAGGGCCCGTAGGTCACCTATAGAGTAGACTAGGGCCTTAGCCGAAATGCCGAGGTATCCAACGAAACCACCAAACCAAATTGAGGGCTCCTACCTCGTCTCTAGGGTAGCTAAGCCTAAAGAAAAATCATTCCCAAATCTCGAGGTCATCCACTTTAAATATTAATATCTTAATAAGATGATCATAAAATACTACATAATGCACAATGATTCCAATTTCATCCTTAACTATTTTTTTATATTTTGGATTATTCAAGTCGATCATAAGGTCAGCAATCCACGCTAAAATCAAAGTTAACACTAAGTTCAACTAGAAATCCATTAAGATTATCTTATTCCAATTATTCACACTTTTAAGCATAATAAGTCATAAATTACCAAAATGCTATTATATGTTGTTTACTCAATAGTTTCCCACTTTAATACCAATTGTTATTAGAATTAAGCGAAATTCATGGTATGACTAAATAACATTAAAATAGGTACATTAATATAAAATAAAAATTCTACAAATTTTGAGAAGTGACAAAAATACCATTTTGCCCCTAAAATACAATTAAGCTCATTTAGCACATAAAACCGCCATCATGCATAATTATTTTAACACAAGCAACCCTATTTTAATATGCTATCATACATATATTTAAAATACATAAATTTAACATACCCTTACATAAAAATAATGTTCACACACTTAGAGAAATTAATAACAGTACATGAGGCATGCACATTTTTTTTATGAGATTATAAGAAAGCATAAATTACACTTAAGCATAACATAAGAAACTTTACACATGCTATCACATGATTTTTATAAATTTAGTAGCAGAATATGGGTTACCTCTTTCTAAGTAAAAATAGCAAAATAACACAAAGAACTCCCAAAAAAATATAACGCCTTCGAAAGATGGAGACACAAGAGGAGAAGACAAATGATGATAACTTCACAATTTAACCAAAAATCTAACCGTCTTTACTTATTTAAAAATAAATAAAGGCTAGATAGAAAGAAATGTAGAAGTGAAAACAAAAGAATAAGGATAAAGAGAGGAGGATGTGTCTTGGTTATAAGCTCAACAAAGCTTAAGAATACTAAGCAAAAATAACCAAAATGAAGAGAAAGGTGGGAGCAACCAAGAGGAGAAAATGAGATAAATTCTGAATGAAAATAAAGAAAGACAAATGGGTTATAATTAGGGGATAGAGGAATAAAAAATCTACAGCCCCGGGAGGGGGGAGAGGTAGCTTGTTCAATACTTGAATGATAAAGGATAAGGTGGTTGAGTGTATAAGGTGGTGGAGTGTATTTAGGTTTAATGAAATTATAAAAATGAATCAATCAACTAAGGGATGGGGGAGGTGATGGTGTGCAGGTTCAAGGCCATATTTAAGCATAGGAGTGCAAGTGAAGAAGATTGAGTGCAAGAAAGGCCAAAGTGACACAACTAGCATATATAGAAAGTGTATAAAAGTAACTTTGGCTCAAAATTTAGTTAAATGAATAAGACAATGGTAATATTGTTACAAAATATGATCATGGAAGTGTAGGAAAGTAATTTCATATATGAATAGTAATTTTAGGATTTATATATTATTTGTAGTGGTGAAAAGATCAATAAAGAGGATAAAATTAATAAAAATAGCAAACAAGCTTATAAAATTAAAAAAATTTATTAAAACCCTTAAAATAATATTTTAAACTTACATGTAAAATTTTATAAATTTAAAATTTTTTTGATATATAAAATATTATAATGATGGTTAATTAACAAGCTTATGAGATAATTACTAACATAAATACCAAAATTATCCCTAAAATCACAAAAATTTACAGATCATCTTATTTAATTATTTAGAACCTAAATATAATTTTTCATAATTTTTAACACACATTTGATATGATATTTAGCTACCATACCTTAATTATATATTTTGCATATAAAATTCAAAAGGGATAACAAACACAAATAAAATTAAACTAAAATTTCTAGATTTACATTTAAACATATTTAGGACCTTAATAAAATTTTATAATAATATTTTACAAGGTTTAACTTAAAATTTTACACATATAAATAGTATTTTATAGGCAAAGTGCGTTTAGCCGCAAAATTAGAATTACTACATAATCACTTAAAATAATGTTGAGGCTATAAAATATTCTACAATAATTTATGTAATCAAGTACACATAATTAGAACTAGTTGAAAATGAGGCATTAAAGTAAGGTCAAAGGTTATACATGGGGTGCAACTGTACTTGCTTTTCTATATCGACAACTTGGTATGACTGCTAGAGCTGATACTACTCAAATGTCAGGATATGTCACTTTATTATAGATAATTTTATAATTATCATATATATACATATATTGCATACTCTACATTAGTTAAGATTCTAACAACCAAATATTATAATAGACGTGGATATATGAATAATTTCGGGGTTTGGAGTGGAACGATCTAGATATGATCCAAACTATCCTCGTAGTATGAGATGGTTTTGTGGGTAGAAGTTTTATAATAAATTGGAGACACTCGAGTACTTTCGAGAAAAGATTGATCTTATGCCTGCATCAAAGGTATGCTCAAATTATTATATTGTTACTATATTATATTAACGATATCCGTATTTAGTTTAATTTTTTTGTGAAAGGTTATTTGGGATCCGTACGAAGTAGCTGATCCATATAGAGATTGTCGTATGGTATTCTATCACAGTTGTTTATATTCTTTGGATAAAGTTGAACCGCATATGCTAGATAGAGTGACACGATAACTCGGATATACACGGGCGATCCATGAGGAGCCTATCAATCCAACTAGGAACACACACAGATGTCCTTCCCTCAAAAAGTACAAAGTTTACTATGCACACATGCTTAGCTAATGGTTCTTGAGGCGTGAACACATATTAGGCTCGGATGTTTTTCGACCACCGACTTAATACCCATGGAATGTGGCTCATGACTATATGGATTGATACGTTCCTGGAACTCATAAATATGTATTGGCAACGACGGAAGAATATTTGGCAGATGATCTGAATGATGATCATCAAATTCCAGTAGAAAAATGTCTGAACAAAACACATAAAACTATCTGTTGATCGTATAGCAGGTAGTTACATGTATTGAAATCTTGTACATGATTTAGGAATTACTCTACCTGGGCATAGACATTTGCAATGCCCTTGATATATTACCTTATTGTTATGTACTTCGATTAAAATAAACTAATGCCATGTGTCGTTTTTATTTTACCATACGTCCTTAAAATAGTATTATTCAATCCACATTAAACACCGAGATACTTAAGTTGAATAACGTATAAATATATCTGATTATCATAGGTTAGATACTTAGGCTATCACAGAAAGGTAACAAGAAAATAAGCACAAAGCTCAAAATATTTATCACATAGATGTTTCAAAGGATGTAAACAAAAATAAATTAAGAAATTACAGAAATTCTAAATTAAAGTTCAGTCTGAAGATAGAGGATGTGGCTCTTGTATGCCATTAGGTACCAATGCGCGTTATTGTTAGAATCTTAAAAAAAATATAGGGTATTCCATATTGAAACGTTGTTATCATGGTATCTATTCCAATTTGCATGTACTGGTGGGAGTGAAATTTTTTTTAAAAGATAACCTATCAAACACAAAAATATTATGTTAGCCATTCATATAATATTAAAATGGAAAAAAACTTCATAAAACTCAGTGCTCACCAATATGTAGTGACTCATATCTTACAAGAAACATATAGTGACTTCATTTTCAAGACCTTAAATTCTGTATTGCACCACTAAAGGTAGGAATACGCATTCAATGATTAATATGTGAACAACATATAGTAACGGGTTGCAATGACATGACCAATATTAGACATTTCCATTTAGTGTGCCATCGGAGCTGGCCTTTCCTAATGGGCAATAGTATTAAGAACTTGATCAACGCTATCATATATGAACACATTCTCGTACAACTGTCGTCTCACCAATATCTCATGATATAAGTCGGTACAAATCTGAACCCACTATTCTTCATCTCCTAGTATAATAGAAGCCAATTCTCTGAAACCATAGTTCCCATCTCCCAACACATTACACTAGCTACTAATATAAGGAACTATATGCTGCGGAAATTGTAATTGACCTGATGACATAAATGCCGATCGTCGTCCTTGACCTCGACCATGACCCCGACGTTGTGTTGATTTCGAATGTCTATAAAATTATTATTTTGTACACTCCCAACTAGATTTTTCCCTTCTGGTGGAGTTCCTTAGGCGACCCCTATGTTGTCGTACCGGTGGCTTGTGGAGAGGTGTTCTATGGGGAACTGCAATATTAAATATCTCTCTAACCAACTGATTCTGTATTACCGATGACTGGCTCATAACAGACTCCATGTAAAATATGGAGTAAATGAGATGCAACCTCTAATGGTTCTTGGGGTGTCAGTGGATTAATCAGCTCATCTATGTCTGTTTTTTTTCCAAAACAGATGAATAGCCGACAGGGGGATTGACATGTAGTTATGAATATATGTCTTAATCTCATGTGTACATAGTATCTCATGCATACGATGCATGTAACATCCGCATAAATCATTATCAGCATCTAGATAATCAAGTCTTTGACACTCTTTGTAGACCAACTTCATTGCATGTAAAGCAACATGACCTCTCAAATTGGCAGTAAGGGCACTTGTAATAAAATAAGGAGTATCGAACCGAGACCTCTCCAGCGGTGCTTTTATCTCATTATGTTGCAATTCCAAGAACGTGTGCATTTATTTGTGCACTATATTAAAGCTGCATCGTGATGTCTTTAGAAATATATTTAAAGATCTATGAGCACCTTCAACCCTGTTGATACAAAAAAAATCAGTATATGACTTTATTACCATAAAAGAAGTAAAAGCAACTATACTAGGAGATAAAATATATAGCATACCTATTTGTTATAATCTAATGGATATGAAAAACGTCACCAAAGAATGCGTCAACGATTTTATGATTATATAGTTGTAGCCAATTCATCTTTAGATATGAAATTAGGCTCGGCATGTTTATGCAATATTCCTTCAATGACAATAGTAGTTCCTCGTATGTTTGTTCATTCATGGCATCTATCACATTTTTCCATCGTACAATAAAATCACGTGCGAATGATGAATATTAGAGACTTTTTTACACCTTTTCTCTACATTATTATTAACATGACACCTACATAATAAATGTTTTGAAGTAGGAAAAATATGTTCCACAATAAAAATAAGAACAAGTTCTCGATCGGTAAAAATGATGGTCAGAAGCATATATGGATCCATTAAGGTCTTCAATATCTCAAGTACCCAAAAATAATTTTTCTCGTTCTCAAATGACATGTATGTACATGCAACATTGGAATTCAATTGTGTTGGTGTTAATCCAATAATTTCAAGTAAGGGAAATCCTTATCTATTCGTCTTATACGTGCAATCCATTTGTAAAACAAAAGGAAATGCATGTAAAATATTAACAGATACATAATGTGTGAATAGATGTTCACTTATTACATTTGATTCTGGCTCACGTCGATGCCACTAAAAATAATGATTCTCAACCAACATACTCATAACATGCTATAATATTGTTTGACCGTCTATTTCTTCGAACCTAAGCTTATGTCGAGCATCATAAATATGCCTTCTTATACTTACATTTCCTTCAAATTATTTTTGAAGAAGTGGTATGATATGCCGTTTCTTTACATTAGCTATGATAAGTTCATCAACAAATTGAACTTCATTTTCTATCAACTTACCAAGGAAAACATGCCTTTGGTCATAATTTACCAATTCGTGATAGTGTATCCTGCTCCTAACTACCACTTGCCATCCAACATTATTATTTTTAACACCGATAATAAAAAAATACAATAATTCTTTTTAGAATATGTATTAGGTACACCTTCGGTATTTGTAGGTCTAGTAAGGACGTACGTTCCACTTCTTTCACATCTTATCGAGACTTTACCTGCCCCTATACCATTTCCTTTTTTAGAACCTTTGATAATCAAAATTATCTTATGAGTTCTACCCATTTTTTTTAAACCATGTCACAAGTTCTTCTCAATCAGAAAATATTTGTTCTGTTATAAAAAATCTCTGATAATTTTGAGTTATAAAATATGTATTCTCCATATCTTGAAAAAAGAGTTTACCATAATAATATAATAAAAAGAAGTATTAATTTCATCAAACCGTCACTACAATTTACAATACTAAAAAGGTAAAATTTACCTCTTCGTCTAAGTTGTAATTAATATTATGAGAATACATTTGTATATCTTTTGTATATTCATAGCTTGTTGGTATTGTAAATCTATCATCGTAGTATAATGGAATTGTGACCCCATATTTGTAGTTTATCGGACTTTTGAACTCATCGTACCTTGTTAAAGTTCCAAACTCTTCATAGTTTGAAGAACTTCTAAATTCATTATTTATTTTAAGTGTTTAAAAAATATTATAAAATTTATCTGAAGATTCAACAAATAATTTCTACTCTAAAGAATAAAAACGATAAGTTGAAGAATAAAAATGATAAGTCGTTCATTTATATATAAGGATTCGATCAGAAACTATAATAATTATACACACACCTAATTCGAAGATAAACTACAATAATTATACATATACCTATGCTGTACCCTATATTTTTGACAAAATTTTTTTTCCCTAGTTTGATCAGAATCTCGTATTCTATACAATAATTTTATTTGAAAAAATTCGCAGTAAAGTAATAAGAGACAGGCTAACTTTTAATGTTATCTGTAAAGAAAGGAGATATAAGAAATAATTCTTATCTGTGTGTGTATATATATATATATTTATAATAGATATTAGATGGAAATAGAATATAGATTATTAGATATTTTTATTTACAAATAATTTAAATTAGGTAAAAAAAATTTAATTTTTAGAGTGGGAGCAACATGAGTTGCCGGTGTTGGGTTTAGGGGAACGCCACAAAGTGTCGTTCCTTGGGGCATGCCTACGACCAAAAAAGGAACGGTGGGCTTTAGCATAATTTGCCGTTGGGGGGGGGGCTTCGGCAGTTTTCGCTGGTGGCAGGAAGGAAGATGTGGCAAAATTTGTCGATGGTATAGAGTAAGCTGCGAAAAACTTTGACCGGTGGTATGGATTGAGCTACAGCAATACTTGTCGGTGGTAGGAGGATAATGTAACACCCCAAAATTCACTACTTTTTTTTTTAAAAACGGAAGCAATTAAATTAGAAACACTGAAAACCTGTGAATTCTGGAAATGTTACCGCCACACTTAGTACTAGACCGGTTCTCTCCGACCGTTCCAGTACCAAGTGCTAAGGCTAAAGAAAAGATCAACAATCAATTACAAAATTAATACAAACTAAACTTCAAATAATCATTAAACGGTTGTAAAATAATCAGAGTACGCATCAAGTAATGTAATTCATTTCCAAAAGAGAATTAAACTTACAACCGTTAAAAGATTAACAAAAAGAAATAGAGTCATATAAAGACTATAGTATGGCCACAACTCTCTCGAACCTCGAGCCAAACACGCTCAACACTCAGCTCCAACTAATATCTCGCCCACCTGCACAAACTCAGAAGGGCATACTATTCGTGGGAATGAGCAGCACCCATGAAAGGGGTGATTAGTACGCTACGTATTGAGTAAGGTAACCGAGCACTAAGGCCGACACATAAGCACATAATCCATGCAGATTAATAACAGGGCATAATCTAACATAACAATATAAAGGTATGTGAACAATTCAGGTAAAAGTACAAAGGCCCATATAATCCAGATTAATTGTTTAATTAATCTCTTCACAGAATCCGATTCACACCATGCCTTTTATCAATCCATGCGAGCATAGGAACACCCCACTATTATAACCGGTGGTCCGGTCACAATAGAGCATCATACCCTAACCACTATTATTACCGGTGGATCGGTCACAATAGAGCATCATGCCCTAACCACTATTATTACCGGTGGATCGGTCACACATAGGGTACAACCCTAACCACTATTCCTGACCGGTGGATCGGTTTGGTTCCTGCTCGCATGGTGTTCCACTGTGAGTAATTAGTATCTTTTAAGAGCTTTAACGATTCTGGTTTGTGTTTATTGAGCTCGAGTCACCTCACTATTATTACCGGTGGGCTGGTCACATATAGGACCTCATGTCCTAACCACTATTATAACTGGTGGATCGATCGCACATAGGACTACGCGTCCTAACCACTATTCCTGACCGATGAATCGGTTTGGACTCGGCTCAATAATCTTCCACTTTAAAAGATTAGTGTCTTAAATATTTTATTCAAAGGCTTTCGCCATGCACGAATCATAAATCATAAATTCCATATTCATCATCATACTTTATTCACCAATTACACATGTGCTACCACCAAATCCCAGACATGCATGAATCGCTCCCTTTACACTTATCCTCCAATTCTACTTCACATCTCACGCTAGGGTTTTATCCCGAAACCCTAATTTAGGCCTTAACATCTCTTCTTACTCCACCTCACATCACCCAAATTATTTTAACCCTCCACACATCACAAATCATCGATTCCATTCTCATAATTACACCTTAATCACCAAAAACACATGATACAACAAAAACCTTAAGCACCCACACTAAACCTTAATCAACCACCACAAAACCATAATATTAGGTCAACTCACTTCCCTTAGTCAACTTCTTTCCCCATCCTCATTTTTCATCCTTTCTCCCACACAAACCATACCAACATCCTCACATGCATGTCTTTTAGGGTCACATGCAAACCCATATTATTCCATACACATAGTACACATGCCATATAGCAACACAAAAGCACGCTTGGACTCCATGCCATACTAAATATGCAATAACTACAATAATAACATAGGATGCATAACATATAAGGAACACAATGTACATTAGCACACAAAAGGCCTTAGCACCCCTTACCTAAAATGTCATCGGTCTTGGTGCACGCTCCTACGCCTCCTTAGGGCTTTGACCAAATAATAACATACTAATAAAATAACCTTAGCCAAAATTCTAATTTTGCTAAAGACATAAAAATAATAGAGAAATTATAAACCTTGATAATATAGGGTTAAAGACTTTACCCTAATAATAATAATGATACTAATATAATAATATCAAAGATAATAAAACTAATATCAATGAGAATATAAATAATAATAATAATAATAATAATAATAATAATAATAATAATAATAATAATAATAATAATAATAATAATAACAATAGTAATAACAATAATAACATTATTAACAATACTAATGGTAAAATATTTGCATTAATAATAATGGAATAAGAATAATAGAAATTCGAAATATAAAATAATAATAATAATTATACTTATAACATATTAATATTAATAATAGTAATAAAAGAAATAATAATAAAATCGAATTAAAATACAATAAGGCTTCAACCCTCAACATAAATAATAATAAAACAATACTACTACTACTAATAATAATAAAACATATTAAGAATATAAATATTAAGAATAATAATAATGGTACTTATATACAAATAATTGAAATAAATTAAATCAAGGCTTATAATAATATGGAAAATGGTTGAGAGGGTATAGAGTTCAACCTTAGGCTGGTGGGGATAAGCGGCACCGGCGATGGTGCACGGCGGCGGCGGCGGTGGCCGGAAAAAGAGAATAAAAAAGGGAAAGATGGATGTTGGGAAAAAGATAGGGAGAATTGAGGTGATAAAAGAGGTGTTTATTGTTGCCCAGGAGGAGAGGGACAAAATGATGGTGGTGGTGCAGCCAAAGGTGGCGGCGCACGGCGGCGGACGGTGGTTTAAGGTTTCGGGGTAAAAAAATTCCGACGAAACGAGTAACCATCTTTGCATGGTTATTGAGGCTCGTACAAGAAGAATCGAAGGTTGAAAATAGTTTGTTTAACTAGAGGGCGTTGTAGGGAATAATTTGGGATGCTGCGGTGGCGCGGAGGTTGGCTAAAGGTGGTGAAAACGGTGTCTGAAGTAACGGTGACACCCAGCTCGGGCTTAGGGTCTCGGGGCAGAAAAACTCCAAAAACTCCTATACAAGGGCTATTTATAGATGTTGGAATGGATAATGAGGAGTTGGAGGTCGACATGGAAGTGTTAAATGCAAGAATTTGGGTGGCCGGTGGCAGTAAACGGTCGGGCATCGTTTGGTTTTCCTCGAAATTTCGCGAAGCTGGGGAGAAGGAACGGGCGAGAGATAACGGACGATATTTATTCCAATTTATTCATCGTGTTAAGAGGAAGACAATGAGCCAAGAAACGGCCGGTATTAATCACCGTAGCCGGAGACACCATTGATGGGGGCGGGAGTTGCAGCAACGTCGATGGAGGAGAGGGGAGGAAGAAGAAGATGGGCTGGGCCGGGCGGTTCGCGAAGGAAAAGAAAGAAAAGAATGGAGAACCGGGCGGTCGGCGCGAGAAATCGACGAAGGAAAAATTCTTAAATGAAACGACGAGTTTCGATGGAAATGAGCAATGGAACGCCGCGCAGAGAGGGGCGGAAGAAGGGTACGCGGCATGGGCTGGGCCGTGCGAAGAAAAGGAAGAAAAGAAAAAGAAGAACTGGGCCGCGGCTGGCCCAGTCGGGGAAAAGAAGAGGAAAAAGAAAAGAAAAAAAAAAAGAAAAAGGAAAGGAAAAAGGAAGAAAGAAAAAAAAAGGGAAAAGGAAAGGAGAAAAATAATGGGTTGGCTTAATTAAATTAATCTTAAAATTTAGAATATTTAAAAATAATAATATTTAAATAAAATAATATTTAAATCCCTTTTTAGGCTAAATTAGGATTTTTAAAAGATTTTCCATATACTCCATTTTAATTAGCAAAACACCCAAATTTTCTTCCATTAAATTATTTATAAAATTAATATTAATTTGGAACTATTTTCTCCTTATTATTTAAAATAAAATAATTTATTTAAATAAATTCCCATATTAAAATATTTAATTAGTCAAAATACCCAAATTCCTCCTAATTAAAATACTTATAAATTTATTCTTGATTTGACCTAATTAATTTTATTTTATTTTAAATAAAATAATATACATAATTAAATTTTATAATAAAACCTCATTTATATGTACTATTTAAAATTAGAAATTTTTGGGGTATTTGAGATAATTCTACCAATTATTTTCCACGGAGTAAATTTCATTTTTCTAAATAATAAAACCCATTTATTATTGTTTGCTTGTATTTTCTAATTTTTGGCTCGAGATGCACAACCTTGTCTGCATGTGGGGTTTTTATAGGCTATGTTCCTTTGGCTGCTGCTTCTCATGTCGTTTGTCCTTACTAGAAGACTATCACTTCATGGGTGTACAACAACCGTGTGTAGGTGCTTGCTACCCCTTTATTTATTTATTATCTATTGTTCTCAAATTAGGCTGTCTATGTGAACTTTCTCTGTTAGCTTTTGCCATTTGATTCAATTTTAGGTTCATTTAGGTGTAATATTTTCCCATTAAGATAAAGTTAATTTTTTAATATATAAATTAGGTCAATTTTTTTAGGGAGCCTTTCTAATTAATATACCATTTTACTTGTCACATGTGAGTTCTAAGTTAAATATAATTGAAGACGCAAACATTTAGAAGGTTTTTGCAATAAAGGTATAAATATTTTTGAGTTTTCTATAAAGGTATAAAATTCTGTAAGTTATTTCTATTAATCTCTTTTATAAATATAAGGCATATTTTTGATAAAATATCAATATCTATGTATATATATGATTATACAATATAAAATTTAAAAATATGTATTTACATTTTATAATCTTGTCATTAAACAATATAATTTTTCAAAAAAGGAAAAAAATATAAAATTTAAAATATTTTAAAATTGATGTAAATTGATTTTTTTAAAATTTAACTAAAAATATTTCATCTAAAAAAAGTTACATATTTATATAAAATTTTTAGGATTTTCTTAATTTATGAAAAAAATCATAAAATTTTGAAATATTATGGAAACTATTAAAAATCTTTCATTAAAGTTTGAAAATTATCAATAAAAATTATAATGGATTTCACAAAAAAAAGAATCTTAATTTTAAAAAATATAAAATTATTTAAATTCTAAAACAAATCTCACTATAATTTATTTTTCAAAAATAATGTTATTACATCATTTATGAAAAAGATGTAATAATTTGTAAAGAAAATAATAATTAAGAATGATTATGATGTTTCAACAATGGAAAAAATAAATAAGTAAAATTTCTAAGAAATTTTAATAGTATCCATACTATTTTATGAATTTTATAAACTTTAAAGAAAAATTTTAGAGATTATTTTATTTTCATAATATTTTGTGAAACGTTTTAGATTTTTTTTAACTTAAAACATATTTGAAACTTTTACCAATTTTGGTTTATTTTTCAAATTTCATAGTTTACTTTTGTAACATTTAAAAAAAACTTATAATATTTTAGAAATTTTAATTTTTTAAAAAAATCACAAGATTATAAAATATAAATATACATTTAGTTTTATTTTATATTTTACAACCATATATATATATATATATATATATCAGTAGATTAATTTTTATTAACAATAACCAAGGTGTTTCTACCATCATATTGTATGTTTACACTTTTTTTTAAGAATATGACTTAAATTTACAATAGAGAAGATGTTTATACCTTTAAGAAAAACTCAAGAACATTTATACTTTTAAATGTATTTAACTCAGTTGGGAGATATCTCATGCCTAAAATTAACATACACATTAGGATTCTCTTTCCACTTACTACATGACGTGTTCAAAAAACCTAAAGAGTGGAATAACAATTTCTTCTTCTTCTTCTTCTTCTTCTTCTTCTTCTTCTTCTTCTTCTTCTTCTTCTTCTTCTTCTTCTTCTTCTTCTTCTTCTTCTTCTTCTTCTTCTTCTTCTTCTTCTTCTTTCTTCTTCTTCTTCTTCTTCTTCTTCTTCTTCTTCTTCTTCTTCTTCTTCTTCTTTTTCTTCTTCTTCTTCTTTTCTTCTTCTTCTTCTTCTTCTTCTTCTTCTTCTTCTTCTTCTTCTTCTTCTTCTTCTTCTTCTTCTTCTTCTTCTTCTTCTTCTTCTTTCTTCTTCTTCTTCTTCTTCTTCTTCTTCTTCTTCTTCTTCTTCTTCTTCTTCTTCTTCTTCTTCTTCTTCTTCTTCTTCTTCTTCTTCTTCTTCTTCTTCTTCTTCTTTGTGTTAACAACCTCAAAAGTAATATCTCCATCTGCATATGGTAATGTTTTTATTTTCTTAACGTATTTATTTTCAAATAGTATTATATCTAGTTTCTAACAGTAGTTTCCTATAATAATACTTTATTTTCATATTAGGTGAGTATGATTTTGATAATAATAGAAGTGATTTTAGATAAATGATCATAATTATAAGAATGATAGTAATGATAACAAAAATAATAATAGTAATGAAAAAATTAATAATAATAATAATAATAATAATAATAATAATAATATTTTGAAAATAAGATCAAATTAGGCGAAGCAAAAAAAACCCATATTATGTAAATTTTTGAATGATGTTAATATGAATAATTATGTAAATATTTGATTGTTATATCGTGTAAATATTTATATTTTGGGTCTATATGTTTGTGACCCTATGCTAGACTTGTTAGTAGTTGTTTAGCTTTCCCTTGTGTTGAAAGTGTTCTGGTAGTCTTGGTTATCTCAAATATGTGAATTTTTTTTGCAACATGATTTCATATTTAACATCTAAGCAAAGTAAGTGAAATATTGCTATTCAAATTTTCCTGATAGTAGGTTAATTACATTGATGTACATCCCCATTTTATGTAAAAAGATGAAGCAACCATGAAAAAAAATGAAAGCCATGTTTTTCTCTTGGTTTGTAACCTTTAACTATCATGATGAGCTTTTGTGTCAGCATATATAGAGGCAAAGTACCCCTTTTAATCCCAACGGGAGTTATAATGTTAACTAATTGTGTATTTCCATTTAAAAAGGCTCTTTTATAGGTATGTGTAGCCTCATTAATTCATTAAAAAACTTACTCAATATACAACTTAACTTGAACATTTTTTTGGTAAGTAAGTAATTATATTATTACCAATAAAAGCATAGTGAGAAGTACATCCTGCTAGAATCCATAAGAGGTAAAGAAAAACTCAACCGATGCTATTTACAAAAGCAACTAAAGCAACATATGACTTTCAATAGTGGACATTATCAATTCTCGTAGCCATCTTCCTAACAAATACTCCTGTTGATCTACTATGGAGTGCTCTTTTGAACTTGGAAGACAAGATAATTTTTCTCTCTCCAGAGGTGATATATGGCGAAAGCAAACAAGTTTCTCAATAGTAGTGTCCTACTTTTTGGGCCACGCCCAACCCCCGCTTGTTGCATCCATCTCAACACATAGTCTAATGAAATGGATTAATGCATGCATCCAAAGCTTATCAATAAGTGCCACCGGACTTTCCAAGAATACAAGCAATGGAAATATAGATGATCTATGGTCTCCTCCTCACTCTCACACAAAACACAAGTTTCATTTACATCAAGGTTTAGTCATCTCATGTAGTCTTTAGTAAGGAGGTGAAATTCGGTAATAAGCTATAGGTGTATTCTGTGTTATGGTATATTAACAGAGCTCCAGATGACTTGCCACCAAGATTCCTCCTCCCCTTCAGGTATTATAATGTCATATGTCTTAGATATGCTACACAAATCTCTAGTAACCACCATGTGCTTGATGCGAGGCTAAAAGATGGGCATGATAACATCCATCAAGTACATCAATCTCCTTAATCACTAAAATGTAGTTATATTAATTGGAACACTCCAAAAGTCTCTACTTATGATGAAATTCATATGGTCCCATTTAACCTATAGAACATATTTTTTGAGCTTAATATTTTAGATAATTCTTCCCATAGTTTCTTTGTTCCACTACTCCAAATCAAAAACACCCAATCTGACCTCCTTTTTGGGTAAGCAAACTTGTTACTAAGCCACCAACACTTTTTCTTTTTGAGTTGGTGACTTCTAAACCAAAGGAAAGATCTAGACTTGGAAATAATAACATGGGTACCTACTTTGGGTAGAAGATACATACTCCCCCAAAAGTCTTGAATGCAAAATAGGATTGATTTAACTAATTGAAGTCTCTATACATAACTTAAGCACTTTGTCTACAATGATGAAATTATAACAGTGAGCGTATCAAAAAACTATAGATACTCATGCACCAATAATTTTTTCTTGTGAGAGGAAGACCAAGATACTTAATAGGTGAGGTGCTTTCTAGAATCTGTAGGGTCTAATAAAGGGTGGTATTCATCTTCTCACTTACCCTTCCTCTATAGTATATCACACTTTTGGTAGCATTTAGTTGTAGTCCCAAGATCTAATAGAAGCACACAAAAGTGGCATGGAGAGTTATAATAGAACCACAATCACCTTAATAGAAGAAGAGTAAATAATATGCAAATAATAGAGAGATATATGTCACTTAATTATACTTATGGTAGGGTTGAAAGTCTCAGTTTATCCATAGAGTGTCGTGCAATCTATTAATTTAGTACTCCAAAATTTAAAACCCAAATGTCTAAAGAGTCTCAATGTTTTTTTTTGTGATTTGGGTAGGTGTATTATTTTCCCTATCAGTTTTGCTCTTACTAGTACACAAGTTTATTGGTTTTGGATCACTAGTCAACTAGTTACACCTGGTTTTTATTTTGGGGTCTCTAGTGAGACCAATGAATGAGTTTGTTAAAACTAGTTAACTAGTTCTTTTGTTTTGTGTTTTGTTCTAATTTTTATCTTTGCTCAATCCTTTTCTAAGACTTCCAATCTTGTTGCATCATTATTATTAATCCTTTTTAGGTTGTATGATTATTGTTGCTCGAACACTTAATCTTTCTATCAATTAGTTTATCTAAAATCTATCAAAAACATTTTTTTTACCTAACTACTCATAGCTTACCTAGTCAAATATCCTCTCTCCTATCTCCCCTTTGATTTTCCATGAAAAAAATTAAAAAGAAAATGACATATCAACTGCTGACTGTGGCTCACCTTGCCTTTTTTCTTGCACTCTTCCTCACTTAAACCTTCACCCTAATTGATTGCCTCATTTTCATTCAAGTTTTGGAGGATTCGTATTTATCTTTCCTTAACATCTAATTTTAGCCTCTCAATCACCATATTGTTGATCCCTTATGCTCCTATTAATGCCTCTTCCTTGGTGAGATTTCATTAAGTATTTCCCTTCTTTAGTTTCCTTTTGGTTTCTTTTACAACCATCCTCCATGTTAGCTTTTTATTGGTGTTCTTTACCTTTGTCTTGTGCCTATAATTTTGAGCCTCCCTCTCTTGCGCACCATGTTTCTTTATTCCTTTGTCTTCTATAACCCTCTAATATAACCTCTATTAATTTTAATTAAGTAAAATATGTTATACTTCACGAGATTTGTGAAGACTGTCATATCTTTCTCTCCTTGTTAATCTATATTTTTGAAGGTCAATCCTTTTCCTCCCTATGAAAATTTATATTTTCATTTTTTATCTTTTGTATAATTGTATTGTCTACTTCTTATATTGTGCTTTTTATATTTTCAAATGTGATCCAAGTGGTGTTTGAGGTTCCCTTAGAGAAGATAATTTTTTATGTTTTTGCTTGAGCATTAGATATGGGTAAATCCAATCAACTCTTAAGATCGTATAATATATGGGTGTGATCATGTTAGGCTTGCTAAGCTTAGTATCATGCTTGGATTTGCTTTTTTTTTTTGAAATTATGATTTTCATGTTATTATGTCTAACAACATGAAGTTGTGTATAAATAAGCATTTACATCCTCCAAAATGTGTAGGGAATCATTCCTTAATTGTGCTTATCATGTATCTAATGAAGTGTAGTGAAATATGTGAGCATGACCATGAGTTAGCCATTTTGGCCTCGATGTGGTGTTGATGAGTTAAGCATGAGATGTATAGTGTAATTAATTGTTGAGCATGTTTCCTTATATTGTGAAGTGTTAAGAATGTTTGTATACATGTTCTAGTAGAGTAGGAGCATGTTAGGATTGTATGGATAAGTTAAGAATTATTTATGGATAAATCACATGTTACTTTTTCTATTGTACGTAGAATAATTAGTCAAGTGGTATGGAAAAAACCAATCAACAAGTCCACCGGTCGACTATTTTAGCTAGAATATTATGTTGGTTTGAATTTGTGCTAATTAAATAATTAGAGAGGAATTTATCCATTGGTTCACTAATTGATTGGTTATCATTAGCCAATCAACTGGTTTATCTATTGCATGTGTTAGTTTAGACTTGCACTAGCAAACTAATTAGAGGAGATACAAGTTTTAATACCTCATTTATATAAATACTAATATAGATAGCTTAACTTAAAATTTGGTTATTATGCATAATTAATTATATAATTATTTTAGGGTTGGATGTCTTATTATTTTGCATATTAATATTATATTTATATAATTTGAGTTAATAATCTAGACTAGTAGATTAATATCTAAAATAAGATAATAATACCCTTGATAATAATAATGATGATGATGATGATGATGATGATATATTAATTGGACACGATTTTTTTAGTATTTAACATCCTCTTAAAATTAATTGATATTATTTATATATTTATTTATTAGTTAATTATAACCTAAATATTATTATTATTATTTTATCCCAAACCAAACTAATCCCTAACCCCTTAGTCAAAATCCTACAACGCCCATCCAAACAAACCTCCATGCAAAATCTTTGCCCTTCCCCATGTGATATTTCTCCCACCAAACGTGACCTAACACTTCGCCCCTACCTAGTTGCTTTATCCCATCATTAGCTCCCCAAGCCTAGCTTATCTATTTTGTTCCATCACCAAACAGTCCCTTGTGTTGCACCAGCTTACCTTGTTCCATCAACCACCTTCTTTGCTCAACCGGTTTCTTCCTTCTTCTTCTTCTTCTTTTTTATTTATTTATATTTTCTCTACCTCATTCTCATCTACGATAACTCTTCTTTCTTCATTTTTTCCCCTTCCAATCCTTCTTTGTCTTACGCCACTCTGCCTTACCCTATTTGCTTATATTTTCCCACTTCTTTCTCTTCTTCTTCATTACAATCCCCCTACTCATCTAATTTTCTCTTCCCCATCCCATCTTTGACCTTCCTCCTTGCTTCCTCTTCCTTTGTTTTCCTTTTCTTTTGTGCTCCACATCAACCTTGCTCCATTCGAACCATTACACCACCATCCTCCACCCTTATGAGTTGCCACACCCTCTTAGTTACCAAGCTCCTTCATCTCGTAGCCACCACTGTTAACCATTACCCCACGTTACTCACCACCATTAACACCCCTCCACTTGAGCTTTTTTTTTTGTCAAAACTTAACCTCCCTATCAAGCTCCCTCACTACTTCCAACCACCATTACCATCACCCTTATTTTTTGTCATCAATCACCAGCACCATCGAGCCATCACCATCCTCCAACTTCATGTGTTGTAACAATACCCCGCCACCAAGCTCCTTGTCACCTCCAGCCTTGACCTTACGTCCCGATTTGACCTTTTCTTCATGCCTTCCCACTAGAACTACAGTAGTAAAAGCTACCCTTCGTGCCTACCCTTCCACCACATCATAACCCCTATTGATTTTCCTTACTCAAGCAACAACAATAGCCTGCACCATGGGTAAGCTTTGCACTACATCCTTCCCATGTCTTTTGCGTGAGTGGCTCTCCTTACCTTGCCTTAAAAGCATGAGCCTTCCATGTTAGGTTGGCCATTGCTATATGATTCATCCACATAACCATCCCCTTACCTTATCAACCATACACCAACTCGTGTGTCCTCATCCAACTCATCTCCCTATACCCAGTTGTTTTTCACACCAACACACCTGCCTTCCTCCATCACTTTTCCTTTTCTCCTTATTTTCTCCTATCCCTTGGTGCACCCCCCATTGTGATGCACCAAACCAACCTCGTTTAATTCTTGGTATGTTTTTCCTAGTTGTTATTAGTTGATCGATGATTTTTCAATATTACTTTAAATTATTTTGTAATAGTATTATTGGGTTTTGTTAAGGAGAAGGAAAAAGGGGAGGATTAGTGGTGGCTTAGGTTTGAAGAATTGGGTATTATTTGTTTTGTGATTTCTTAGAAGGTACATAAATCCAACTACTTTATAGATAGTAAAAATTTGGGTGTAAATATGCTAGGTTTATTTTTAAGATATCAAAATGATCATATTTTTGCTAAGAAGAGAAAGCATGAAATATTATGTTTCTTTGTAAAAATTTGTGATGTATTAAATAATATATGTTGTCATGTTTGGAATTGATAGTTCATGTATGCCTAAATAATATTTTAAAAATGGGGATGTATGCTTGTGTCCATATACAAATTATAGCTAGAGAAACAAATCATGTCTGTGGTTAGGATTAATTGGAATTTTTGCCTTGCCTCATGTTGGACATACTACCGAGTTTAAAATAATCCTTATATATTTTAGATAGATTTAGATGTATAACATGCTTGTTTTAAACCATAAATATGATGAAATTATGATAATTCTATATCTCATGATCTAGGGATAGAGATATAAGTTTTTATGTACCATGATTCATATTTAAAATTATTATGTGAAATTGGTGTGAATAATATGATATTTTAGAAATGCATGCTAGGGTTCTATATGTGTATTACATTATGCCCCTACTTAGGGGTAATATTGTCTTTTGTCATAATATGGAGTTTCATTGTTTGATAAATTATTTTTTACTATTATATTTTAGCTTTCATGATAAATATCCTAAAAAATTAATTTGGGAATAAAGTGGATAAAAATATGATATTTAAGATTTGGAAAGCATTTTGGTTATTATGACATAAATGCGTCTCAAGTTGAATAAGTGGACTAATTGACTTAAGAGTTCACTTTGGATTAATTTTGGAGATAATTGGATAAATGGATTGAATTGTTTGAAATTAGATAATTGTTTGGGCTGTGGTGTGATGCCTAATCTTAGGCCATGATGGCCTGGAGATGTTGTGACCCTTGTGGTCATTTAGATTTGGAATCTGTGATTGATTTGTTGTGGAGACCCTTGTGATCCATTGATTTGATTCATTGATGGCTATATTATTGTTGTTGTAGATCTTAGTATCTCTTGTGAACAATATTAAATTGAATAAGTTATAATCACTTAAAGATAAATACTTGAGTTTAGAAAGAGATATCATGCCTTAGATTAGGCCACTAAGTGTAAATTTGGACCTTTGGGTGAGAGGGCCCACTTCTGCTGCATAAGTACTCTATACACACTATAGAGGATATGCATACTTAAGGACTTAAGTGCTAAGGTTTAGTATGGGCTATTGATATGTTATATGGCTTCCTTCACGAGCTTTTCCTTAGAATTTAGTGATTTGATTTGGAAACACTTTCTTGACGATCATTATTTTGGATATAGGATTGTATTCCATTCAACATTTGATTATTGATTAGTATAATTAGATTAGACACCCACCACAATACATCTGTAATAATTAAATTAGAATTGGCTTAATAAAGGTTAGACCATTTGGTAACTTAAAAAAAGTACCATGTTGTGTACGAATTATGATTTGTTGATATCTTGTTACTTTTGTATAATTTAGAGCATGTCCTTATTGTTCCCTTATCAGGATTTTGATGGGATTAACATCATTTATTGAATTGTGCGATCATGTTTTATAGGTGTTGTTATTGTATGTTGTTGTATGATTTTGGGTATAATTCTTATTGTTTGTATGTCATGTGAAATTTGGGCATGCTACCTCTTCAAAATCATTATGATTTACTCAATATGAGAAAGTCATTTTGAACTTTAAGTTTAAGGATATTGCATGTTTGAGTGGAAACTTGGATTTGGTTCAGAGAGTTAGGGTTAAATCTAGTGTCTCTTGATTAGTTATATGTTTTGTTCTTAAGGTTTATTTTTGAGATTTCAAGTGTAGTAAGCCTTTTTGATTATATCTAAAATATCTCTATTTTACTTATGTTGGTTTCTTTTAGTTTTGGTCTTGGCCTTGGATTAGGTGTTAACCATACCTAACCTTTGTGTTTGAGTTGTTTTGGCCTCAAAACTGACATAGGTTAGTGTAACACCCTCCCCCTAATTTTTAAACTAGAAAATTTCATTTTTAAGACAATGTAGAAGCAATTGAAAAATGAAACCAGAGAATGTTACCGCTATATCAACCATGAAAGAGGTGTGATAATCACCAAACCTATGTTTGATGCAAGGAAAAATAGAATAAGGAATAAAAGATGCATGCTCGTAACGTTAACATGATAATGCGAAATACTAAGGGCTAGCACAACATTATATAAAATGAGTATGATGGTTACAAAACCAAATATAGGAAATTGAGCCAAAGTTTAAATAACCACAAATACAAAAACTTCTCAACATAGTAGGCAAAAATACTTATAACCGGTTAGCTTAACTCCTAAGCATAATCATAAACCTTCAACCCTAAGCAATTGCCCTCTAATGATCCACATCGTCACCCTCAGCATATTCTAATTGAGATTTGCAATCCTAAAAATAGTCCTTTGCTCCCCGAACAAAAAGTCAGATTATTATAGTGACCACATAAGTGTAGTATTAGTACAGTGAAGTATTGGTAAAACATATTACCTAAAATATGGTAAGACTCATGCAACACATTAAAGTCATGTAACAACATGTTGATATCATAACTGTACAACTCACCACTTAATCTCAAGTAGTAGTACAATAATACATGCTTGCATGGAAATCCTGTAAATATAAAGGTACAGTAAATACATTGCAACCCATGCAATATAACCATATTAGAATTCTTCCTTTAGTGGCCACAAAAATTTCAATTCATAAGATAGTTTGTTCGACCAAACGTAGTTCTCCACCATGAAAAAAAGTTATGGCAACACAAATAATCACAATGGGATACCACACCTATAACATAAAGTCAGGATATATCGAAGGGGCTTTTCTTCGGGGATACCACACCCATCATACATCAAGTGCACCTGCCAAAAATTGGGATACCACACCCACCACACATGGTCAAAGAACACCAAGGGGCTTTATACTAGGATACCTCACCCACCACACCTTGAATGTCTCCGACACAATAACTAAAAAGTTGGGATACCACACCTGCCTAAGCAATGGACAATATGAAGTGCCAGGGGGCTTATACTAGGATACCTCACCCACCTTAGCTAGACACCGATACTATGCCGGCCTGCCACAGTATAATCTTATACCTCAAATATGGGCATACCCCCTACCGACAACAACCTGATAGAGAAGGAAATAAGTATTGAGTGAAAAATATAACCAAGGATGACCTACCCACTAACCCCCAGTAGCTACCTCGAGATCTAGAGAAAAAGGTTCGAACAAAATCTTAAACCATTAATTTATATTTTCAAGTGATATCATAAATCCTAATAAAATCCACACATAACCAAATTGGGTGTTTCCAAGTGATAATACCAAACAAAATTAAATTTCATTATTTAACCAAATTGAGGGTTTCCAAGTGATAATACCAAACACAACAAAAGGCATAAAAGCCGCTAATTGGGTGTTTAGATATGACACCAAACTTAACTAAATTCAAGTCTCAAATACCATCATGATGATTTTTATTAAATTAGGGCAATCATAGTTGAAATCGCAATTTAAATGTTGTAAATACATGGAGGTATTAACACAAAAGGTTCAAGAGAAACACAAAAATTCATAATAAACTAGTTGAACCAGTCGATCTATCCCTTGGACCAGTCGACTGGTCTAGTCATTCTAGACTTGAACTAAAACTACACCATAGAACTAGTCAACTAGCTGTCATCACCAATTGATTGTTCATGAGAACCAGTCAATTGGTTTAGTCCAACTGGTAGATGGGTCTATACAAAGACCAAACCATTTTGGCTTGTAGAGTAACCAGTAAATGGGTTTAACAAATTGATTGACTATTCATCAAAATCATTCAACTGGTTTATCAAACTAATCAACTGATCTTGTGACCAACCTATCTAACACTCCAAACCATTCTATTGCTCACCTAACCTATCGATGGATTTGAGGAATCTATCAACTAATCTAGGTAAACTACCCAGACTTGCGATGCACACACCAAAAATTTACCACACTTTACCATATTAATCCAAGTATGTTTCTATTTTAAAACACACATAAAAATACATGCCGCACACATAGAATAATATGGATACATGGTAATGTACATACTCAAGCAAATCATGCTCAAATGTCCAATTTATGCATAAAATTAGAGAAATCTAGCCATAATAACCTAGGAAGAATTATACCATGCCCTCAAATCATGGAACATAAATTAGATCATACTCACACATACACCAAACACATGGGACCCCAATACACCACAAAACCCCATTTATGCTAAACATAAGAATGCCTTACCTTGAAGTAATTCTTCTAGCACAAAAACTCCTACTTGATGGCTATTTAGCAAAATCTTGATTCGTAAGAGAATCAAAGTTAAAATCATTAAAAATCATCTTTCAAAACTTCATTAAAATCAAGGAAAAATTAGAAGAAGAAGAAGAAGAAGAAGAAGAAGAAGAAGAAGAAGAAGAAGAAGAAGAACACAAAACACCCACCTTTTTCTCAAAAATAGAGTGTCAAAGAAAAGCCAAAATTTTAACTTTTCTCAACCTTAATTCTTCCTTCATTAAGGAAAGAAAGAGAGAAATAAAAATAATATTAGAAGAAGAGAAATGAACATAATGCTCACACAAGGAAGGAAGAAAATTAGAGAAAGTCTGTCTTTTCTTAGTAGAGGGAAGAAGAGAGAAAATGAAGAGATGCTTAACACTTGAACAAATTTTCCACAAAGAAAAGGGAGAAATGAGCAAGAAAAACAATTGAGGAATGATAATGGATCGAAAATGAAAGGTATAGAGGCAATGCTAGGTAGACATTCATAGGATAAAGGGAGACGAGATTGGTAAGGTCGAGTGTGGGCAACCAAGAAGTGATGGTTGACTTGATGAGGTGGTGGGGGTTGATTGCTGTTAGGAATGAGCATAGCAGTGGGTTGGTATGTCAGGAAATGGGGCACAAAGTCAATCTTGAACCCCAACTACTAGAAGAGAGAGGGAGAGGTGAGGGAGAAGAGAAAATGTGAAGCTTGCCTCAAAAGTGCCTTTTAGGAACAATTTGGCTAATTAAAATTATGTAATGGTTTAAATAATGTGAAAAGAATCCTAGAGCTCTAAAAAATGCTTATTAGCATAATTAGACTTTAATAAGAAGTTTTCATAAGCATTAGAGAGAAGTTCAAATCAAAATTAGAAATTGATCTGAAATCACAAGATGATCAATCAATGTGTTTGGCCAAAATTGTCGACTGGTTTCTTGAAAACGTAGAATGTAAATTCCTCTGTGCACCAATCAATCGGTTATGTAAACTAGTCAATCTATACACCTGAAATTCACATTTTTATTAGAATTTTAAGCCCATTCAAAACCAAAACTCATTTATTTTATATCAATATAATTTTAAATACATTTTGAAGGATTTTGGGATAGGGTATTACATTTAGGTATTTTCCATACCTCTCTATATGATGGTTGTGGTATAAAACCTGATATTTTATATAATTGCTTTTGCTAAAATGAAATATTTAAGAATTTAGAGGTGTTACCCGAGTTTTCTATTTCACTAATTGACTAGTATCCTCAAACTAGCTCATTGGTTTAGCTGTCTTACATGATATGTTATTTGTTATTGTTCCTAGCCCATCTAATTGGTTTATGGTACCAATTAGCACACTTTTTTCATTTTCTTGCGGTTGGCCCTATGGGTTAACTAATGTTTAACCTTGGATTATATTTTTAATCTTTCATGCTATCTTTCATTCAATTAGAATCTGGTTAACATCGGTTGGACCCTTAGTTGATTCTAATAGTTGATTTAGTGTTATCCTTGAATAGTATGAAAATAGTTAGCTAAAATAATTGAATTGAATTGAATGGTTAATTATTCATCCCATGACTTAATTCCAAACTTTTAGCCTTGAGGGCATTGAATTATTACAACCCTTGCGGTCTTTTGGATTGATAGGCTTATTATTGTGAGTCTTTATATCCTTAGAATAATAATATTAACATTAAATAAGACATCACTCATTTAAAGTGAAATAATTAAGTTTGGAAAGGTTTTCTTGCCTTGAAATAGGCCTTCAAGTCTATAGTTAGATATTCAAATCAAAGGGCTAATTTATTTTTACAAGGATTCACAAACCCTATAGGGCATACACATACTTATGAACTTGAGTGTTGAGGTTGTGTATACACGACTTAGATTGTGTGAGTTCTTTGACTTGATGTTGGAAAGTTAACTGTTGATTTTTTTTTTTGTCATTATCCTTGGCAATCGTTGCCTTAGATTATGAGCTATATTCCACTCAATACTTGAATCCACCTAGTTTTTTGAATTTGACTAGAAAACCACTTAGGTAACTCTTGAATAATTAGATTCGGTTTGGATTGATTTGAGATGAGATTGTTCTTTATTTATGTTTAATGTTAGGTTTTAACAATAAATACCAAGTTGATTTGTTTGTTGTCGGCAATAAACACCAGCTTGATTGTGAAATCTCTATGGTTGATATTTTGTATTAGTTTGTATGGTCGTGATCATGTTGATCTTTGGACCCTTGTTAGGGCATGTTGGACTAATATCATATGTGGATTTATAGTTTTATGATTGTCTTTAATTGTTGTTGATTATGTATATCATGCTTGATTTATGTTGTTATTGATTATGTACAATGAGGGTATGCTACCTCTTAGGAAGAGTTATGATTTACTCAGTATAAGAAAATCATACTGATACTATCATTTTAAGGTAGTTACATGTTTTAGTGGCAACTTAGGATGGGTTTAAGTGTCTAGGGTTATTTCGATGTTTCTTGTTTTGGTTGTTTTGTTTGTTTTTGTTGTTTCCTTTGGGAAATCAACTGTTATAAACTTTTCACATTTTATTTAATTCTCTCCCTTCCTATCTTGTTGGTTTTGCCTTGACTTTGGATTAAGTGTTGGCCACCCTTAATTCTCTTGTTTGAGTTGTTTTGGCCTTACATTTGCTATAGGTTAGATATTGATCATACCTTTCTTCTTATTTGATGTGAGGGAAACATCTAATATTTTGTGCAAGTGCTGTAATACCCCAAATTGAGGAGAGTGTTATAAGGATTGATTTGGCTACTTATATCAACATGGTATATCATCCTTTTGGTGATTCCATCCTAAGAACTCCACAGTTAAGCGTGCTGGCCGTGGAGTAATTTTAGGATGGGTGACCTCCTGGGAAGTTTCGGAATTTTTCTGAAAAATTTCTCGGGAAGTGCGTGAGTGAGGACAAAGCGTGCTAAAAGGACTTGTGTTGATCTGTGGGGCCAGCCGATCAATCCAAAAGCACTTCAAGGTAGCCCCCGTGTGGTCGTGTTGACTCGGGGTGTTACAAATGGTATCAGAGCGAAACCGCGACCGTGAACTGAACTTGGATGAGCCAGTCAGTCACCTAGCGGGACGATTCTTGGGATGAACTGTATTGAGACAGTCATTGGTTGAGGCGCAACGATGACGTTGCGTTCTTTGAGTGGGGGTGAATGTAATACCCCAAATTGAGGAGAGTGTTATAAGGATTGATTTGGCTACTTATATCAACATGGTATATCATCCTTTTGGTGATTCCATCCTAAGAACTCCACAGTTAAGCGTGCTGGCCGTGGAGTAATTTTAGGATGGGTGACCTCCTGGGAAGTTTCGGAATTTTTCTGAAAAATTTCTCGGGAAGTGCGTGAGTGAGGACAAAGCGTGCTAAAAGGACTTGTGTTGATCTGTGGGGCCAGTCGATCAATCCGAAAGTACTTCAAGGTAGCCCCCGTATGGTCGTGTTGACTCGGGGTGTTACAAGTGCTTTCATTAAAATGAGATTTTTAAGTATAAATTTAGGGGTGCTATAGTCTAAGTACTCCATGATGATAACAAACAAATAAAGAAAAACTAGCTCTCTCTAGTTTGAACCCTTACATGCCTTAAAGAGGGGGTGTAGAACACCATTAAGCACTAGAGATATCAAACTGATTGAATAATAGACTTTCTTCATGTCTAACTTGAGCATGCAATGTAGTTAACCCTTTAGTGGAGCTAACTTCACTAATAACCCATGCTGACGCAATAGTTTCCTTCTTTTTTTTTTCTCTTTGATTTTTTCTTGTTGGGGGTAGGGGGAGGGCAAATGGAGACCTAGGATTTGAACTTCTATTATCTTGGCATTGATAATGGAAGCTGCTAATGTAGGGTGGAATGGAGTTGAGGCTTTGTTTAGATAAGGTAGTTCTTGGAGAAGAAATTTATGAAGTTCTTTTACCCAAGAACACTTTACAAATTATTACTCAAAATGAATTTTCTTTTATAATTATATACCTCATCAAAGCTGAGCTTTAAGAAATGATCTAGCTTCGTGTGGCCATCAGTTGCTTCCTTGAGAGCTGAACCAAAACCAAAATCAGGTTAGCTCTAAGTATAGATAGTCAGCTAGGGCCTAAAAGTTTTATAATACATTATACACATATACATATACATAAAGATAGGAATACATTGAAAGGGCCCGGGTAATATACGACAATACCCACAAGGATCAACACCAAGACAATCAACCAAATAATAGAACCCAAATCTAACACAAATAATTCACCAAATAAAATCACCAAGCAAAAATTTTTATGGGCATCAAGCACAAATGAATAGATTAGAAAAATGAACCAATCAACACACGATTTATACTTGGAAAACCCCTTTGATGTGAAGAGTAAAAACCACGGGATGTTTGAGGAGTCCACCCTATTTCCTTCTCTTATTATGATAAATTGAGGGCAAAATGAACCACCCAAATCAGGTTCACAACAATTCACAACCCACCAACAAGAACATACACAAGAGCTTAAGCAAGAAGAGATCAAAGGTGAAGAATATCACTACAAATCAGAGGTTCGGTCCCGCTGCAATAACAGACAAACCAAATGTCAAAACGACGATCCAACCATTAAAAGTTAGTCCCTATGTGTCCCCAACAAGCTGACCAAATTTCAGTAAAATCCAACGGTGGAAATGCCGGCGATTGACAACGTTTTGAACGCTGTTCTTGAACAATCGCAAATCACTCTTCTCTCCAACCTTTTGTCTTCCTCTCTTCTTTGCTTCTAATTGTGTGTGTGACTTTCTGAATTCACATCTCTCACTTCTTGCCCTAATTTGTAAAGAAAGTATTTATACCAAAGGCTTAATTAAGAAGCCCAAATAATAAGCCCAAGTTGGACTTAATCCAAGATTAGTAAAATGCTATCAAATGCCCCTTCATTAGGACAAAACAAAATACACATTTTACTAACACATGTGGGCTGGACCCACAACAATCTCCCCCTCCAGCCCAATGTGGGGAAGACGTGATCACTTCCATGATCACTTGACCTTCATCCCAGCAAGCTTACCACAAACTTCAAGGTTGCTTCCTGGGACTAGCTTTGTCAACATATCTGCACTATTTTTATCGGTGTGGACTTTCTTTAGCTTCAAATGCTTCTCCTCAATCACATTCCTCAACCAATGATATCTAACATCAATATGCTTGGTGCGAGCATGATACATTGCATTCTTGCTCAAGTCAATAGCACTCTGACTATCACAGAATACTACATACTCACCTTGCCTCAAACCCAAATCTCGAAGGAACCTCTTAAGCCATAACATCTCTTTACTTACTTCCACGGCCGCAATATACTCTGCCTTAGTTGTGGACAATGCTACACACTTTTGTAACTTGGATTGCCATGAAATGGCTCCCCCTGAAAATGTAAACACATAACCTGAGGTAGACTTCCTATTATCAAGATCACCTACCATGTCTGCATTAGTGTAGCCTTCAAGTATAGGTTTGCCACCTCCATAACACAAACTCAGTTTAGAGGTGCCCCGCAAGTATCTGAAAATCCACTTCACAGCTTTCCAGTGAGCCTTACCCGGATTGAATAAGTATATGCTCACCAAACCAATTGCATGTGCAATATCTGGCCTGGTACACACCATAGCATACATCAAAGAACCGACAGCAGAAGAGTAAGGAACAGATGCCATACTTTCTTTCTCCTTCTCTATTGTAGGACAATCTCTCTTGCTTAGCTTGAAATGAGTAGCTAGTGGTGTATTAACAGGCTTGGCATCTTTCATATTGAACCTTTCAAGCAACCGTTCAATATACTTTTCTTGTGATAGCCACAATTTTCCAGCTTTCCTGTCACGAGCAATCTCCATGCCTAAGATTTGCTTTGCTGGACCCAAGTCTTTCATGTCAAATGACTTGGACAAATCTTTCTTCAAATTCTGAATCATATTTGCATCTTGTCCAACTATCAGCATATCATCAACATATAAAAGAAGGATGATGAATTTACCTCCAGGGAACTTTCTAAAATACACACAAGGATCGGCAGAAGTTTGTTTATAACCATTACTCATCATAAACGAATCAAATTTTCGATACCATTTCCTTAGTGCCTACTTAAGTCCATAAAGACTCTTCTTCAACTTGCAAACAAGTTTCTCTTTCCCTTTCTCTTCAAATCCTTCAGGCTGCTCCCTGTAGATTTCTTCATGCAAGTCACCATGTAAGAAAGCTGTTTTCACATCAAGTTGCTCCAACTCAAGATCAAGACTTGCAGCTACACCTAGCACGGTTCTGATAGATGTCATTTTAACCACTGGAGAGAAGATTTCATCAAAGTCGATGCCCTTTTCTGGTTGCATCCCTTAACCACCAATCTGACTTTCCGCTTCACAATCTTCTCACCATCTTTCTTGTTCTTGAAAACCCACTTGTTCTTCAAGACTTTCCTGCCCTTGGGAGGCTTCACTAACTCATAAGTATCATTCTTTTTCAAGGAATCCATCTCTTCCTTCATAGCATCGAGCCAAATATTTTTCTCATCAGATGACAGTACATCCCGATAATTCTCTGGCTCCCCATCTTCTGTGACTAGAATGTACTCTGAGCTTGGATACTTTGTTGAAGGTTTACGCTCTCTAACTGAACTTCGAACCTTTGTATCCTCCAATTGAGGGGTAGGTTGCTCCCCCTGCTCATGAACCTCTTCATCATAAATTTCTTCCTCATGAAGCTCTTCTTCATCAGATGAAGACTCACTATGATCTGAATGATCACCATCATCATGAACTGGTACATCACCACCATCAGGTTGTACCTCACCAACATCATCAGGTATCACATCAACATAATCATTTGCTGGATGCTCAACAGAAGTAGTTGTAGAAGAAACATCAGTAGTATCAAATAATAATTCTGAGGTAGAAGAGTACTTTGTATTCAGAAGCTCTGCACCCGTCTCGTGCTCAAAGAATACTACATCTCTACTTCTCACTACCTTCTTCTTATCTGGATCGTATAGTCTAAAACCATACTATTCATCACCATAGCCAACAAACACACAAGGATGAGTTTTGGAATCAAGTTTTGACCTCTGTTCTTTTGGCACATGCATATATGCCTTACACCCAAAAACTCTCATATGTGAATACGTGGGATCACATCCCTTCCATGCTCTCTCAAGAATGTCAAGGCCAAGAGGAATTGATGGAGCTCTGTTGATCAAGTACACTGCACACTGTGTTGCTTCACCCCAGAATGTCTTAGGAAGATTTGACATTCTAAGCATACATCTCACTTTCTCCACAATGGTTCTGTTCATTCTCTCTGCAACTCCATTGTGTTGTGGTGTACCGGGCTCTGTCTTCTCATGTCTAATGCCATGTTGTGAATAATAATGCTTGAATTCATTAGAAGTATATTCACCACCATTGTCTGATTGAAGACGCTTCAACTTTCTTTCCGTCTCCCTTTCTACCATGGCATGAAATTTTTGAAAAATCTCAAAAACTTGACTCTTTGTCTTCATCATGTAGACCCAAGTTTTTCGAGTAGCATCATCAATAAAGGTAACAAAATATTTATTACCACCAAGAGACTCCACCTCAATAGGACCACAAACATCGGAGTGTACTAGCTCCAACTTATCTTGCATTCTAGTAGACTTCCTAGCAAAGGAAGCTCTATGTTGTTTTCCTGCCAAACAATGATCACAAGGGTCAAGAGAAATTGTTTTATCAACAGAAATAAGAGCTTTACCTGCTAACAATTTCAACCCCTTGTCACTCATATGTCCTAGCCTTCGATGCCACAGATTAGGAGAATTCTTTTCTTCCACTGCATTCAACTCACCAGAACACACATTCAAGTATGTCTTGTATAAAGAACAACACAACTCGCCTTGAACAACTGTCATAGAACCTTTGGATAATTTCCACTTGCCATCACCAAAGGTATGTCGAAAGCCTTCTTGATCAAGGACATTTGGAGATAACAAGTTAAGGCGTAGATTAGGAATATGACACACATTTTTCAATGTAAGCATGCACCCAACACTCGTTTTTACACGAACATCACCTAACCCAATAATGCTTGCTGAGCTCTGGTTTCCCATCTTAACACTACCAAAATCACCAGCTTGGTAGTTCATGAAGTACTCCCTTTTGGGAACACAATGGTATGAAGCACCTGTATCTACAAGCCACTCTGAATCTGAACTCTCAACATGATTACAATTATTAGTTGCACAAATCAAAGCGATCTCATCATCCCTTTTAGAAGTGGTTGCTGCAGTATTTTTGTAACACCCCCAAAATTCACTACTGAAAAATTTCGTTTTAAAGGAAAGAATTAATGGAAGCGAAGTAAGAGAACCGTGAATTATGGGGAATGTTACCGCCACACTCAGTACCAGACCGGTTCACTCCTACCGTTCCAGTACCGAGTGCTAAGGCTAAAACGGATTACTATCAGTCAAAAGCTAATACTTAAGACGAGGATTCATAAGGAAGTTAAATAGTTCACAATATAAAAATTCAGAGTACGCATAAAAAGGTTTACAAACCAAAGAGGTACATCGACAAGGTTCTCAAGGAACAAAGGTATCGTACGACAAACATAACTAAAATAAAACAATACAGGGTAAAACAAAATGACAAGGAGAGTCCGGCCATGTCACTCTCGGTCCCCATGCCAAGCCTAGGCTCCACTCTCAGCCCCGCCCAATGCCTCGTAAGAGTCGTAGGCATCGAATATATCATCTCCTACCTGCACAAACTCAGGTGGGCCCTCTGCTCGTGGGAATGAGCAGCACCCATGAAACGGGTGGTCAGTACGCTACGTACTGAGTAAGGTAACAGATGTGCTAAGGCCAGCATACAAAACACACAGCACAGTACACGTAGCAAAATCACGTGAGCAACATGTAGTAAAATAGATGATAAAGGCTAGTTACAGTCCGGAAAGTCTTATTCTTTGGATCTCTGGTAAATATGGAGTCGATTCACAGCATAGTCTTTATCAATTCATATGAGTGCGGAAACCCCACTATTATAGCCGGTGGAACGGTCATGAGGGTCATGCCCTGCCACTATTTTAGCCGGTGGACCGGTCATGAGGGTAACATACCCTGCCACTATTATTCGCCGGTGGACCGGTCTGGCCCCGACTCACATGATGTTTCACTGTAATTACTTCGTATCTTTCCAAGGTCTTATCTTTATTACGTTTGGTTTGTTGAGCACAGAATCCCCCACTATTATAGCCGGTGGACCGGTCATGAGGGTAACATACCCTGCCACTATTATTGCCGGTGGACCGGTCATGTAGGGCACCCGGCCCTAGCCACTATTATTCGCCGGTGGACCGGTCTGGGTCCGGCTCAACATCTTCCTCTTTAAGTAATTAGTGTCTTAACATATCTTATCTGAAAGTATTTTACCCTTGACATGCATGGCTAACTTTATCCACACTTACCCTTCCAGGAGGGCCCATCCCATATCTTGGGACACTTGCGCCCCTTATCACACCTCGTTATCCCCTTCCCTTTTACTCTTACACATAATGAAGACCAACTCTTAAGGGTGTGGGTTAAGGCCCAACACCTCATGACATCCACTCCACATGCTATCTCCCTCTAGGGTTTTCCCTTGGAAACCCTAATTGGACCTATGTGGCCCAACTTTCTCTCACTTACACTACCATTACTCCATTTATCGTCTCACTCCCCATCTCATTTAGATCAAAACCCAAATCATATCGCTTCACCCCTCGATTCCACATGTGACCGAAAAACCCTAGTTGGTCACTTCAACCCTAGCACCTTTCTTCTCCCACAAGTAACTCCTCTCTTTTTCACCCAATATCTCTTCTCTCCCATGACACCCATAATCACCCCTTATACAACAATTCCCACTCTTAACCCATACTCCACTCTCCCTTAATCATTTTTACTTCTACATTTCCCAGATTACTACTTTCTCCCAAAACCCTAATCAGGCCCCTTATACACTCTCACAGCAACCTACGTATTATTTTTCATCCCAAGTCTCCAAACACTCCACAACTCTCCCTTTAGCTTATTTACACCTTAATACAACTTTTCTCACGTAACGATTATCCCCATGCAAGCTTTATCCAACCCATGCAAACTCTCGAAGTTCCCATGCAACCCCAGAATTCCCATGCATGGTACTCATCTCTTATTCCCTTCAGTCAACCTCATACTCCCTTTAGCAGTTCACTTCCCATTTATTTCTTTTATCATTTCATCTCCATGTCATAATAATAATTACCCTAACATGCATGTCCTAGAGGGTTAATTCACGCCACAGCACATCATAATCACCATGTATGGATATCACATTCGTTTCATGAGAAAACACATACCACGTACCTCAACTCCAAGCTGCGCTACGCATAAAACACGTTAGGGATAATCATGTGATACACAACAAGACATGATATATATATACAAGGCACTCAAGGCATACAAGTCACATAACACGTAAGAACCTTAGCCACATCCTTACCTAACACGACACCGGTCTTGGAGCACGTTCCTACGCCTCCTCCGGGTTTTGACTTGATTCGCCTATAAGAGGGAAAGACTACGGATTAACTTTTCTCTAACCAAAATGGCTAGCCTTCCTACCTTACCCTTATTACAACTTACCATTAGGGCTAAAATAATAATATTACTAAGGGTGACAATGAACTAAAATAATAGTAATAATAATAACCATAATAATAATGATAATAGTAGTACTAGTAATAATAACAATAATGATGTTAAAATAATAATACCAGAGTTATAGGTCATTAATAATAGTAATAAAAACAGTTATAAATATTTCAAGGTTAGATTAAATAATAATATTAATAATAATAATTATAAAATTAAGAATAATATTAATAATGCTACTAAAAATAGTTAGCATTTGTATAACAAGGGTTTAGGGGTTGGGGAGTTTAGAGGACCACCTAGGGGTGCTGGTGGCACAGGTGGCGGCGCACAGTGCACGGCGGCGGCGGCGACGGTGGTGATGGGGGAGAAGAGAGGTGGAGAAGTGGTGGAGGGAGGAGAAAAGGAAGAGGAGAGGGTGGCAGGGGGAAAAGAAGATATGGGGAGGTAGAGGAAGCTCCCCTGGTGATTTTAGGAGGCGGAGGGGGTGCTGGAAGTGGCGTGGCGGCACCGGCGGTGGGCGGTGGTGAGAAGGGCGGCGGGCTCGAAGCAGGGCTGATCGGGAAGGGTTCTTTGCACGGCCGGGGTGGCTCGTGCAGAGCAAACCGAGGGGTATGGGAGGCTTAAGTTGGTGGAGGGTGATGCAAGGGAGGATTTCGTGGGTGGATCGGGTGGCGGCGATGGGCGGCGGCGGGACGGAGTGGTTGTCTGAAGCGGGGATGGCGCAAACGGGTGATTTCTGGGTTGGGGTTTCGAAAGAACCGCTGGACGCTGGCTTGTGGGGGTATTTATAAGCTCGAAAATGGGGGAGGATCGAGAGAGGGGGCAGAGGGAGGTGCGGGCAGGCTGAATTTTAGCATGCCGGCCGCCGATGGCAGGCGGACATGGGTCTGCCATGGCAGACCTGTGGTTCGGTCGGGAAAAGGAAGGGGGGCGGTAGCAGACCTGTGTGAGGCATGGGGGTGGTCGGTCGGTCGAGGAGGGACAGACGGGCGGTGCAGAAGAGGGGGAGAAGGTGTACAGGCGGCGCAGAAGAGTTGTCGGCGCAGAAGAGGGAGGCGGCGATTTGTAGCGGGGGCGCGGGAAGAAGAAAGGGGAAGGGCTGGACCGGTCGGTCCGGGGTGGAAAAGAAACAGAACCGGCCGGGCGGTTCGGGCGAAGGGAAGCAGGCCAAGCCTGCGCGCGAGACGGGGGAAAGGGGGGCTGACCTGGGCCGGTGGGCTGGCCCAGTCGGGGGAATGGGGGAGAGAAGGGAGAAAGGAGAGGGGGAGAAAAAAAAAGGAGAAAAAGGAAATAAGGGGGAAAAATATAAAGGAAAATAATTAGGGGAGGAAATAATTAAAATGAATTAAGGGGTGAGTCCTAGTATTTTTAGTAGATAATTAAAATTTTATAATTAAAATTTTAGTAATTTATCTTATTATATTAGTTTAAAGAGGTAGCTTTTAGAAAAATATTGGTTTGGACCTTATTTAAATAAAAAAAAGAGTATGATAAAATAGCAATCTATTTATTTTAATTTATTAAACACTCACATTTAATTTGGTATACTTAAAGCCCACAAAATAATTAAGTTAAATAAATTTAAAAGGCAAAATCCTTAACGTAATTAAATTAAATAAGTTTAAGAGTTAAATTATCCCTAATAAAAGTAATTTAATAAATTATAGGCTTTTAAAATTTTTGGGGGATTACATCACTACCCCCTTAAAGAATGACTTCGTCCCCGAAGTCACTAGCATTTCCCTAGGGTTAAGGCCCACTACGATCTAGGTAGATAAGGGTAACACATTTACCATAAGTGACTATGACACTACCCCCTTAAAGAGAAACTCACTAGGGACGACCGTACCTGTAGCAAAAAGTTCCGGGTACGCCTCGCGCATGTCCTTCTCGGCTTCCCAGGTGGCTTCTTCGGCTCCGTGCCGACTCCATAGGACCTTGACAAGAGGGACTGCACTCGTGCGGGTCTTCCGTAGCTTAGTATCGAGGATCTGCACTGGTCTTTCCTCGTAGGTTAAGGAATCATCCAACTCTATCTCATCTGGGCGGACCACGTGGGAAGGGTCAGCAACGTACTTTCGTAACTGCGAGATGTGGAACACATTGTGAACGCGTGCCAACTCTGGAGGAAGAGCCAAACGATAGGCAACTTCGCCTATACGCTCCAGGATCTCAAAGGGGCCGATGTACCTCGGGCTCAGCTTCCCTTTTCTACCAAACCTCTGAACGCCCTTTGTGGGGGAGACCCTCAACAATACCTTTTCCCCAGGCTCAAGGTCACTACCCCGACGTTTTCGATCCGCGTAACTCTTCTGTCTACTCTGGGCGGTCCTCATCCGGTCTTGAATCTGACGGACCTGTCCAGTCATCTCCTCGATCATCTCAGGCCCCAACACGACTGTCTCGCTGATATCATTCCAACACAAGGGGGTCCGACATTTCCGCCCATACAAAGCTTCAAAGGGGGCCATCCTAATACTAGTGTGATAGCTATTGTTGTATGAAAACTCTATCAAGTGCAGGCGATCCTCCCAACAACCCTGAAAATCCAGTACACAAGCCCTTAACATATCCTCTAGGGTTTGTATAGTCCGCTCTGTCTGCCCATCCGTGGCAGGGTGGAAAGCTGTGCTCATCTTCAGCCTCGTCCCTAGGACCTCCTGTAGCTTCCCCCAGAAATGAGAGATAAACCTCGAATCCCTATCTGACACAATGTCTGTCGGAACCCCGTGACGACTGACTACAAACTTCATGTAGGCGCCCGCTAGCTGATCCATACTCCATGTGGACCTCATCGGAATAAATACGGCCGACTTAGTCAATCTGTCCACGATAACCCAAATTGTGTCACAACCGTTCCGAGTCCTTGGTAATCCACTAACAAAATCCATGGAGATGGAGTCCCACTTCCATCTTGGTACCTCTAATGGCTGAAGTAGTCCCGCAGGCCTCCGGTGTTCGATCTTAACCTTTTGACACACCAGACATCGGGACACAAACTCGGCCACTTCCCGCTTCATGCGGGGCCACCAGTAGACCTTCTTTAGGTCCTTGTACAACTTATCTCCCCCAGGATGGACCGAATAAGGGGTCTGATGCCCTTCCTCCATAATACGGCGCTTCAATTCCGGACATTTCTGCGGTACACACCAGCGGCCCTTGAACCTAAGGCTTCCATCCTCGTGAATGCTGAATCCTTCTGCTCGGCCTTCTTGCATCTTTCGTCGGATCCTCTCAAGCTTGACATCTCCCATCTGGCCGGCTCGGATCTCCTCAAATATAGTGGGAGTGAGCGTTAGGGCGCTCATGCGGGCCTCGAGGTTCCCTTCCTGAATCAGCTCAACTCCCAAGCTTGACAACTCACCTATCACCTTATCAGCGACCACACGGTAAGGTGCAGAATGTGAGGTCTTCCTGCTCAGGGCATCTGCAACTACATTGGCCTTACCCTCGTGGTAGGTCAACTCGATGTCGTAGTCTTTGACAAGCTCTAACCACCTCCTCTGCCTCATATTGAGTTCCCTCTGGGTGAAGATGTACTTGAGGCTCTTATGGTCCGTAAAGAACCTACACTTTGTCCCGTACAGGTAGTGCCTCCAAATCTTTAGGGCAAACACCACGGCAGCTAACTCTAGGTCATGGGTGGGGTAATTTTGTTCGTGTTGCTTCAATTGTCGCGAGGCATAGGCGACCACCTTACCCTTCTGCATCAACACACACCCAAGTCCGTGCTTGGACGCATCACTGTAAACTTCAAACCCCTCTGTACTTTCTGGCAAGGTCAACACAGGTGCAGTGGTCAATCGTCTTTTTAACTCTTGGAAGGCCCCCTCACAAGTCTCGTCCCACTGGAACTTTGTAGTCTTCTTCAGGAGGCCGGTTAGCGGTCGGGCGATCTTGGAGAAGTTCTGCACAAATCTCCTATAATACCCGGCTAAACCCAGGAAGCTCCGAACCTCCGTTATAGTCGCGGGAGGTTTCCACTCTGTGATGGCCATAATCTTGGATGGGTCCACAGCCACTCCCCCTGCTGATACGATGTGTCCTAGGAAGGCCACCTCTTGGAGCCAGAATCCGCACTTTGACAGTTTTGCGTATAAGCAATGTTCTCTTAGAAGACTCAGAATAGTGCGGAGGTGCCTCTCGTGCTCCTCGTTCCCTCTGGAGTATACCAGAATGTCATCAATGAATACAACGACGAATTTGTCGAGGAATGGCCTGAATACCCTCGTCATAAGGTCCATGAAAACCGCGGGTGCATTTGTGAGCCCAAAAGGCATTACTGTAAACTCGTAGTGTCCATACCGGGTCCGAAAAGCGGTCTTCATAATATCGGCATCGGCGATTCTCAGTTGGTGGTACCCCGACCTCAGATCAATCTTGGAGAACACTGTGGCACCCTTCAATTGGTCAAACAGATCATCAATTCTCGGGAGTGGGTACCGATTCTTCACGGTTAGCTGGTTCAATCCTCGGTAGTCAATGCAGAGACGAAGACTACCATCCTTCTTCTTCACGAATAAGACCGGTGCTCCCCAGGGTGATACACTCGGTCGAATGTATCCGTGCTCCAACAACTCTTCTAATTGGGCTTTTAACTCCTTCAACTCCACCGGCGCCATCCGGTAGGGTGCCTTCGTGACAGGCTCGGCTCCTGGCACCAGCTCAATCTTGAAATCAATTTCTCGAACTGGAGGCATACCCGGTATCTCTTCTGGAAACACATCAGGGAATTCTCGGGCTATCGGGATGTTATCTAGGGTCGCCAAGTCCTTGTTCAACTCTTGTACACTACACAAGCATAGGGGGTACCCCTTCTGCACCAGAGAGTGTAGTGTCATTGCCGATACCACCTTGGTAGCGGGCTTAGGCTGGGTCCTTCTGTATGAAACCCTAGTCCCCTTCGGGCCTCGCAAAATCACGCGCTCCTGAGCGCAGTCAATGACAGTCTTATATCTCCCCAGCATATCCATACCCAGAATCACGTCGAAATCTTTCAAGTCCATCCCGATTAGGTCTACTAGGAAATCTACCCCGCCTATAACTAAGGCCACATCAGAAAATAGCTGACTACACTCCACTTTGTCACCAGATGGAAGCACCACAGACAATTCTATTCTAGCAGCAGGTGGCAGTTCAGCCTTAGCAGTAAAAGTAGACGACACAAAGGACATGGTAGCACCCGAATCAAATAGGACATGTACTGGCAGAGAGCAGATGGTGAACATACCAGTAATGACGTCGATCTGGCGGTCAGCCTCTGTCTGACTAATCACGTTTAGGCGTCCGCCTGACTGACCTCCTCTCTGAGGAAAAGGTTTGGGTCCCTGAGGCCTTCCCCTAACCTCTCGAGCTGGGGCACCGGTCGGGACAGGTGCTCGTTGGTAGTGCTGCGGGTGTGCGGCCTGGAGATGCTGTTGGTAAGCCTGCTGTTGGGGTACCAAGGTTCCCCCCTGCGGTGCCTGTCGGGGCTGGTACTGCTGGGCATGCGGTGGTCCTCGACACTCGAACGATCTGTGGCCCCGTTTGCCACAGTTCAGGCAGACTATAAGTCTACCTCCACAATCTCGGCCGGAGTGATTACGGCCGCACCGTCTGCATGAAAATCCCCCCTGGGGGCCCTGGCCTCTGCTATAGTGTGTCGGTGGGGGTCTCCTTAGTCCTTCTATCCGTGGCTGAGTCCTGATTCCGGAGCTGTGTCCGTCGGGTTTCCTCTTCCCGAGAATGGCGGTCTGCTCCTGAACTAGGGTGGCGGCGAGGCAGGCACGCTCATACAATGTAGCAAGATCAGAAAAGGGTACTGCACCCATCATCCTGCGGATGCCGAAGTTTAGTCCCTGTTCGAACTGGAACACCACTGTGGACTCATTGGCGGCGATCCCTGGGGCAAAACGCAACAACTCGGTGAAGCGGGCATGATACTGACGAACTGTCATCGACCCTTGGGAGAGCTGCATAAACTCCCGGAGCTTGTCCCTCTTTAGGCTCTCAGGGTAGAATCTGGAGCGGAGGACGATCTTGAACGCCTCCCAAGTTTCCGGGGGACCAACCCGGGTACGGTGCTCTACCCACCAGGCGTCTGCTACGCCTCTCAAGAAAAATGCCGCTATGTTGGGCTGCCGAGCTAGAGGGCAGTCCACTGCCTCAAAAGTGCGATCCATGTCTCGGATCCACCCTTCCAGGATCACTGGGTCCTCCTCACCTGAGAACGTCGGGGGATGGTGTCCCGTGACCCTCCGAAGCCAATCCTCGCCAGCGCCCTCGGGGTGCGGAGCCTGACGCTGAACGAATTCCATGAAAGCCTCGAAGGCATCCTCTAAACGCGCTACACGACCGTTTGCTGCCATTGGGAGCTACAACAGAAAAGATGAGGTTAGAAGCTACTCCACTAGTTCGTAGTAATCATAACACATTGTTTCCCCTCTTTTTTTTTTTTTTTTTTTTGGGAGAAAGGATCCCTAATCTACCCTTTCGCTTCCTCACAGTGGCCTGGACTCAAGAAATTTAGAAATAAGCAGGAGAGTTTTGTCATTGTGTGAAAACACTTCGAAATCTGGTGAAAACTTCGTAAATCAATTTTGTTTGAAAAATTTTAGGCGTGATTCCAAGGATCAATGCTCTGATACCAACTTGTAACACCCCCAAAATTCACTACTGAAAAATTTCGTTTTAAAGGAAAGAATTAATGGAAGCGAAGTAAGAGAACCGTGAATTATGGGGAATGTTACCGCCACACTCAGTACCAGACCGGTTCACTCCTACCGTTCCAGTACCGAGTGCTAAGGCTAAAACGGATTACTATCAGTCAAAAGCTAATACTTAAGACGAGGATTCATAAGGAAGTTAAATAGTTCACAATATAAAAATTCAGAGTACGCATAAAAAGGTTTACAAACCAAAGAGGTACATCGACAAGGTTCTCAAGGAACAAAGGTATCGTACGACAAACATAACTAAAATAAAACAATACAGGGTAAAACAAAATGACAAGGAGAGTCCGGCCATGTCACTCTCGGTCCCCATGCCAAGCCTAGGCTCCACTCTCAGCCCCGCCCAATGCCTCGTAAGAGTCGTAGGCATCGAATATATCATCTCCTACCTGCACAAACTCAGGTGGGCCCTCTGCTCGTGGGAATGAGCAGCACCCATGAAACGGGGTGGTCAGTACGCTACGTACTGAGTAAGGTAACAGATGTGCTAAGGCCAGCATACAAAACACACAGCACAGTACACGTAGCAAAATCACGTGAGCAACATGTAGTAAAATAGATGATAAAGGCTAGTTACAGTCCGGAAAGTCTTATTCTTTGGATCTCTGGTAAATATGGAGTCGATTCACAGCATAGTCTTTATCAATTCATATGAGTGCGGAAACCCCACTATTATAGCCGGTGGAACGGTCATGAGGGTCATGCCCTGCCACTATTTTAGCCGGTGGACCGGTCATGAGGGTAACATACCCTGCCACTATTATTCGCCGGTGGACCGGTCTGGCCCCGACTCACATGATGTTTCACTGTAATTACTTCGTATCTTTCCAAGGTCTTATCTTTATTACGTTTGGTTTGTTGAGCACAGAATCCCCCACTATTATAGCCGGTGGACCGGTCATGAGGGTAACATACCCTGCCACTATTATTGCCGGTGGACCGGTCATGTAGGGCACCCCGGCCCTAGCCACTATTATTCGCCGGTGGACCGGTCTGGGTCCGGCTCAACATCTTCCTCTTTAAGTAATTAGTGTCTTAACATATCTTATCTGAAAGTATTTTACCTTGACATGCATGGCTAACTTTATCCACACTTACCCTTCCAGGAGGGCCCATCCCATATCTTGGGACACTTGCGCCCCTTATCACACCTCGTTATCCCCTTCCCTTTTACTCTTACACATAATGAAGACCAACTCTTAAGGGTGTGGGTTAAGGCCCAACACCTCATGACATCCACTCCACATGCTATCTCCCTCTAGGGTTTTCCCTTGGAAACCCTAATTGGACCTATGTGGCCCAACTTTCTCTCACTTACACTACCATTACTCCATTTATCGTCTCACTCCCCATCTCATTTAGATCAAAACCCAAATCATATCGCTTCACCCCTCGATTCCACATGTGACCGAAAAACCCTAGTTGGTCACTTCAACCCTAGCACCTTTCTTCTCCCACAAGTAACTCCTCTCTTTTTCACCCAATATCTCTTCTCTCCCATGACACCCATAATCACCCTTATACAACAATTCCCACTCTTAACCCATACTCCACTCTCCCTTAATCATTTTTACTTCTACATTTCCCAGATTACTACTTTCTCCCAAAACCCTAATCAGGCCCCTTATACACTCTCACAGCAACCTACGTATTATTTTTCATCCCAAGTCTCCAAACACTCCACAACTCTCCCTTTAGCTTATTTACACCTTAATACAACTTTTCTCACGTAACGATTATCCCCATGCAAGCTTTATCCAACCCATGCAAACTCTCGAAGTTCCCATGCAACCCCAGAATTCCCATGCATGGTACTCATCTCTTATTCCCTTCAGTCAACCTCATACTCCCTTTAGCAGTTCACTTCCCATTTATTTCTTTTATCATTTCATCTCCATGTCATAATAATAATTACCCTAACATGCATGTCCTAGAGGGTTAATTCACGCCACAGCACATCATAATCACCATGTATGGATATCACATTCGTTTCATGAGAAAACACATACCACGTACCTCAACTCCAAGCTGCGCTACGCATAAAACACGTTAGGGATAATCATGTGATACACAACAAGACATGATATATATATACAAGGCACTCAAGGCATACAAGTCACATAACACGTAAGAACCTTAGCCACATCCTTACCTAACACGACACCGGTCTTGGAGCACGTTCCTACGCCTCCTCTCGGGTTTTGACTTGATTCGCCTATAAGAGGGAAAGACTACGGATTAACTTTTCTCTAACCAAAATGGCTAGCCTTCCTACCTTACCCTTATTACAACTTACCATTAGGGCTAAAATAATAATATTACTAAGGGTGACAATGAACTAAAATAATAGTAATAATAATAACCATAATAATAATGATAATAGTAGTACTAGTAATAATAACAATAATGATGTTAAAATAATAATACCAGAGTTATAGGTCATTAATAATAGTAATAAAAACAGTTATAAATATTTCAAGGTTAGATTAAATAATAATATTAATAATAATAATTATAAAATTAAGAATAATATTAATAATGCTACTAAAAATAGTTAGCATTTGTATAACAAGGGTTTAGGGGTTGGGGAGTTTAGAGGACCACCTAGGGGTGCTGGTGGCACAGGTGGCGGCGCACAGTGCACGGCGGCGGCGGCGACGGTGGTGATGGGGGAGAAGAGAGGTGGAGAAGTGGTGGAGGGAGGAGAAAAGGAAGAGGAGAGGGTGGCGGGGGGAAAAGAAGATATGGGGAGGTAGAGGAAGCTCCCCTGGTGATTTTAGGAGGCGGAGGGGGTGCTGGAAGTGGCGGCACCGGCGGTGGGCGGTGGTGAGAAGGGCGGCGGGCTCGAAGCAGGGCTGATCGGGAAGGGTTCTTTGCACGGCCGGGGTGGCTCGTGCAGAGCAAACCGAGGGGTATGGGAGGCTTAAGTTGGTGGAGGGTGATGCAAGGGAGGATTTCGTGGGTGGATCGGGTGGCGGCGATGGGCGGCGGCGACGGAGTGGTTGTCTGAAGCGGGGATGGCGCAAACGGGTGATTTCTGGGTTGGGGTTTCGAAAGAACCCGACGCTGGCTTGTGGGGGTATTTATAAGCTCGAAAATGGGGGAGGATCGAGAGAGGGGGCAGAGGGAGGTGCGGGCAGGCTGAATTTTAGCATGCCGGCCGCCGATGGCAGGCGGACATGGGTCTGCCATGGCAGACCTGTGGTTCGGTCGGGAAAAGGAAGGGGGCGGTAGCAGACCTGTGTGAGGCATGGGGGTGGTCGGTCGGTCGAGGAGGGACAGACGGGCGGTGCAGAAGAGGGGGAGAAGGTGTACAGGCGGCGCAGAAGAGTTGTCGGCGCAGAAGAGGGAGGCGGCGATTTGTAGCGGGGCGCGGGGAAGAAGAAAGGGGAAGGGTTGGACCGGTCGGTCCGGGGTGGAAAAGAAACAGAACCGGCCGGGCGGTTCGGGCGAAGGGAAGCAGGCCAAGCCTGCGCGCGAGACGGGGGAAAGGGGGGGCTGACCTGGGCCGGTGGGCTGGCCCAGTCGGGGGAATGGGGAGAGAAGGGAGAAAGGAGAGGGGGAGGAAAAAAAAAAGGAGAAAAAGGAAATAAGGGGGAAAAAATATAAAGGAAAATAATTAGGGGAGGAAATAATTAAAATGAATTAAGGGGTGAGTCCTAGTATTTTTAGTAGATAATTAAAATTTTATAATTAAAATTTTAGTAATTTATCTTATTATATTAGTTTAAAGAGGTAGCTTTTAGAAAAATATTGGTTTGGACCTTATTTAAATAAAAAAAAGAGTATGATAAAATAGCAATCTATTTATTTTAATTTATTAAACACTCACATTTAATTTGGTATACTTAAAGCCCACAAAATAATTAAGTTAAATAAATTTAAAAGGCAAAATCCTTAACGTAATTAAATTAAATAAGTTTAAGAGTTAAATTATCCCTAATAAAAGTAATTTAATAAATTATAGGCTTTTAAAATTTTTGGGGGATTACAATTTTTATCATCTTCCTCCTTTTGTGAATTTTGCATCTTGCCTTGCTCTCTCTTCCACTTGTAACAAAATTTTTTCAAGTGGCCAGGTTTCTTACAGTAATGACATGTCCTAGTCTCCTTTTCTCTGGACTTGGACCTTTCTTTTGAGTTGCCACGCCCTTTGGGACCTCGACTCTTGCCTCTTCCTCTGTTCTCAACAACAAGAGCTTGTGAATTATCAACTCCCACCTCCTTTATTCTTATCTCTTCATTGAACATGCTTTTTTTGATCACATCTAATGATAGCACACCTTCCGGAGCAGAGTTACTAATAGTCACAACCAATGTTTCCCAACTATCTGGCAAAGAACTCAACAAGAACATAGCCTGCAATTCATCATCAAGAATAATTTTCATGGTAGCCAACTTGTTAATGATGTCCTGGAAGTCACTAATATGTTCTGACACAGACTTTCCACTCTTCAGTATCAAATTAACAAGTCTCTTGATTAATGAAGCTTTGTTATGAGCGATCTTTCTTTCATAAAGAACCTCCAATTTCTTCCACAGATTATATGGGTAAGACTCTTGAGACACATGGTTAAAAATACTAATATCAACCCATTGTCTAATAGTCCCCAAAGCTTTTCTTTTCATCTTTGCCCAATCTCTATCTTCCATCTTTTCAGGTTTTGCAGGTTTACTAATGGTGCCATCTTCATTTGTGATTGAATCAATTGGGTCAAACAAGTCTTTACATTATAACAAATCCTCCATCATCGGTCTCTAGATGGAATAATTGGTTGATGTCAATTTAACCATTGAACTACTACTACTAGACTCCATAATAACAGTCAAATTAAACCTTAGCTCTGATACCAGTTGAAAGGGCCCGGGTAATATATGACAATACCCACAAGGATCAACACCAAGACAATCAACCAAATAATAGAACCCAAATCTACCACAAATAATTCACCAAATAAAAATACCAAGAAAAACTTTTTATGGGCATCAAGCACAAATGAATAGATTAGAAAAATGAACCAATCAACACACGATATATACGTGGAAAACCTCTTCGATGTGAAGAGTAAAAACCATGGGACGTTTGAGGAGTCCACCCTATTTCCTTCTCTTATTATGATAAATTGAGGGAAAAATGAACCACCCAAATCAGGTTCACAACAATTCACAACCCACCAACAAGAACATACATAAGAGCTTAAGCAAGAAGAGATCAAAGGTGAAGAATATCACCACAAATCAGAGGTTCGGTCCCGCTGCAATAATAGACAACCAGATCTAAAAACGACGATCCAACTGTTCAAAATGAGGCCCGATGTGTCCCCAACAAGCTGACTAAATTTCAGAAAAATCCAACGGTGGAAACTCCGGCGATTGACAACTTTCTAAACGCTGTTCTTGAACAATCGCAAATCACTCTTCTCTCCAACCCTTTGTCTTACTCTCTTCTTTGCTTCTAATTGTGTGTGTGACTTTCTGAATTCACACCTCTCACTTCTTTCCCTAATTTGTAAAGCAAGTATTTATACCAAAGACTTAATTAAGAAGCCCAAATAATAAGCCCAAGTTGGACTTAATCCAAGATTAGTAAAATGCTATCAAATGCCCCTTCATTAGGACAAAACAAAATACATATTTTACTAACACATGTGAGTTGGACCCACAACATACATACGATGGGCCCCAAAAATTATTTTTTCTTTAACTAGATCCTTTAAAATTCGGGGCCGACCCTAACCAAAATGTTGTATCATTTCCTTGAACTCTTTCCCATATATTTAATTTTGTGCTCCTACCTAAATTGAGTGACACCTACAGACACAATATTTGTCTGGAATGCAAGGAATTAAGTAGAAACATATGGACATGCTCCCTACGAGAGGAAGATTGGTTGTAATGAAATCTTAATCTTTCCTGTATCATATTACCGTCCTGATGCCAAGATTAGCTGTGGAACTAAATATCTAATGTTCACTTTAGTGATATATTGAATAAGATGTACAAAAACTATCACTAAATTGTTTATCCTGTCTTAATGCTTATCTCAATTTCTGCAAAGGCTAGAGTTCATGTGAATGCTGCCTTGCGCGGATATTCCATTTCTAATGTCCAAATAATCAGAATTTCTGATTATGTTCCTCTTGTTGGGTGACTTCTTTTCATAACTCTCTTATGGAACAAAGGCCTTGTATTATGCCAGATTTTAATCTCCCTCTTTTTTTTCTTTTTTTTTTTCTTTTTTTTATGAGATGATATCTTTCTACAAACATAATACATGTGGTGGAATCCAGCAACAGGGTGTATTAAGTGCCCATCATTGCTTAGCTTTACTCAACGTACTTATGAAAGTTGCTTTTGCTGGCATGCCAAAATTCTACACATATTCTTTGTATCCTGTAATCATATTCATTCATCAATGTTCATATTAACAGTTTTTCGGCTATGTTGACTTGTTTAAGATTGTGCAAGACCTTTAATGATTAAACTTGCCCATCATAAGCTTCTGGCATTCATGGTTTTTCTTTTCTGCCTCGCCGCATGGTGGAGTTGCAAACCAATCTTGATCCAATCCTCCTTGCTCATGGGTGAAAGCTTGCACCCACTGACAACGCTGATTAAACTTGGGGACATACGTATGTACCGTAGAATTAAGCAACAAATTGCCAAATATCGAAGTGTTTTTTTGTTGAATGGCCGGGGCGTTATTCCAATCCACTTCATAAGTAGATCGATTCATGGAAAAAGGAGTGTAAGAAAACGATGTCAACAGAAGTTCTAACAGTTCGCTTGACAAATGGTAGATATTCATAAGATTTTTGTGTGGATAGATGTGTGTATCTTGTGTTTGTTTATTAGAAGTGGATTGTTACTTAGAGATCTTAGAGGAGTGACTGTTAGAGCTCTTGCTCTCAGATCTTCTGTTCTTTTCTATACCTCCTCTATCGTACCAACAAGTCAACACCGGCAATGCTAGGTCCAGCCATGTTGCGAGAATTGTCCATGTCGTGGTTAAGCATATCTGTATCTTGTAAGTTGGTGAAGATGATGGCTCAGTCAGTATGTTAGCTAATATGATTAATAAAATTTTTAAATCTACAACAAATGTATTTTACAACTTATCTACAATTAATTATCTCACAAAATATGGGTCATACATGTAAACCTTACAAAAGTAGGCCCTTACTTTATAAGAGAGTTGTGAAAGAGTTGGTAAATATTTAATTGTAGCTGTAGCATTACTCAATCATTAAATTATCATATTATTTTATTTGATATGATATCTTTTTAAACACTCTCTTGGTACTAAAAAGAAATCCCTTTTAACAATTTATATACTTTTTAGAAGCTAATAAAAGTAATATAAATGTTATGATTATATATTTTATTAAAAAATAACAAGTCATAAAATAAATTGAAGGTCACGGATAAAAGGTGGAGTGAAGACATAAAGTAGTTTGATTTTTTCCCCATAAAGCATTGTAGAAAATATTTATTCTAGAAAAACTTTTTATTGTTGATGTAAATGGAGCATATAGCCAATTCCTTATCACTTTATGATTAAAGTATATATATATATATATAAACATTAATATTAATATGTTGGGAACAACTATGATATATGAAAATCAAACAAAACATCAATTTCTATGCAAAATATAAACCAATCAAGGAACTAAAACAATTACCAAACTTGAATAATTTATTACCATCTTCTCAAGTAATACAAAGTTCAAGACCACTTGTGTTTTTCCTCACCAAGATTAATCAAAAATAGCATTTTGTTTAATCAATTCAATTAAGAATCTCCATTCCCAATTAATATTTTCCTTCGACGTGGAACACAATACTTTTCTCTCAATTCTTGTTTCTCGCCTATTTCTAATATTATACAATAACACTTTTATACAAATAAAAGAGAAGGAATTGAAGTAAGGGAAAAACAACATAACAAATACAACTTGAAAAATGTGTTGTGAAAAATTGGGTTTGCTAACACAAACATATTAGCCAACATAGGTCACCAGTGTTCATTAACACAACTGTGTTAGCCAACACGACCCCTTTGTGGTGTTAACCTCTTCCACTTTTGTTTTCACTCCTTTCAAACATGGGTGTGTTCCTTAGCACTATCAACTTGTGTACACCTTCCAACACCCTTCTTCTTTTATTTGTCTCCATTCTAGGTCCTCCTTAGCGTACATAATGAGCTTGAGTTCTAATGAACCACCCCTTCAAGCCTCATGTGTCTGCAACCACAATCAAACAACATGATCACGTCATCTCCCTCCACTAATGATGTCTCCCCTCAAACCAAAGTCCCTACAATGCTGCTCCCCACAAGGTTGAAGAGATTTTTTTTTGCTCTTTGTACCAAGCAAGATTACATTCCTCCATTTCACAAACTTCATTCGACTATATCCCAAGTGGATAATATAACATAAGGCATCCAACTTTTCCAAGAAAATCAAATTATTACAACCAAGTTTTGAAGTATATATCACCTCTAATACCTTCCTAATCTTTCCATCAGGTGTCTTGATCTCAACCTCTCTAGTTCCTTTATCTTTGACCTCTTCTTTGTTGGTTAAAAATACGAACTTCTCATTACAATTCTCCAAGGACTTGGATTAATCCTTCTAATAACATAAGTGTTGAGAACACCTTAAATCCAATATCTAGTCACCCTTTCGTGTGGTTGTCACTTGCAATAAGAGAACATCACTAAAATCCTCTTCATCTATTGCAATTTCAATGTAATCTTTCTCCTTCTGGCATTCGCCATAATCTAGACACTTTCTTTTGATATGCTCTACCTTGTTGCAATGAAAGCACTTGATATCTACATTAGTATTTTTTTTTATTATCCTTCTTAGATTGCCTATTTGCATATATATTGGATCTATCCACTAAAGTAGATCTCCCTTTTCTTGCTAATGTATATGCCTCAAGTAAAACCAACATGGTTTCTTCTCAAGAAATCATCTTTTTTCCCAATGAGAACGCTTATCGCTGTTGAATTATACATCTTCGAGAGAGAAATTAGCAACAAAAGAGCTTGATCCTCATCCTTAAGGGGTTCATCCAAACTCTTCAGCAGGCCGACCAAGTCATTGAATACATTTTAGCCAATCTTGCAAATTGCCTTTTTCTTCCATCCGAAGGAGAAAGAACATTCTTGAAGATCAACTTACTAGTCAATGACTTTGATGCATACATCTTCCCTAGCCTTCCTCAGATTCATCTACATAAGAAAGTTGTACTTGATTTTTAGAGCAAGGATAATAAAATAGTACTCATTGTAAGCAACTTTATATTTGACTAGTTGATAGCGTATACATCTATTGGTTCCTAATCCTCCAAAGATGCATGCACTCCTTGTTGAATAAGCCTATGATTGATCATAATTTTAATATAACGCAATGTCGTTATTCATATATAACGATTGCATTAGAAACTTCTCTTCAAATATCTTTTCTATTTCCATGACTCTGACATCGCTTGTTGGAAACTACTGCAATGTATCACAGTCAACAAAAAAAAATGCAAAATACAAAATAATTAAGGAATCAAAACAATTTTCAGACTTAAAATCTTGTATTATGATCCTTTCAAGAAATATAAAGTTCATGAATATTTAACCTATATTTTTTTTCCATCTAGATCAATCAAGAAAAAAATCACAAAAGAAATTAAGTTAAAAAAAATACCGTGTAAAATTGGAATTGTTAATAATGGTACCATGTAAAATTGGAATTGTTAATAATGGTGTGTCAGGCGACACTTGTTACATACGTTTACCACTATGTATTAATATATTATATAATATAAAACATATTATATATTAAATACAACATAATATGATCTACTGTATATTAATTTGATACAATATGCTTTTATATATTTGAATGTAAAAATAATAATTTTAAAACAAAGTATAATATACTCCTCATACAACATATTACATTGAGAAATCAGATACATTATTTATTTCAAATAATCGAATTAAACATAGGATCGGAAAACTGCTTCTTGGATTAAAAATTTTAAATATCTAATTAGATTTTTGTGTCTCAAACTTTCGTCGAACAAGCCTCATTTCATTTGTACAACTCTGTACCTGCATAGCTGAGTTGAGAGCGAAATACCCACCTGGCTCGGGCTTGGACCACAACGGAAAAGCTGCCGCTAAAGAATTCATTTCAAATAATAATAATAAAAAAAAAGCGGCAGAGGTTGACATGAGTATGTGATAATAATTTACGACGGCCGCGAGCAATCCAATGGCTGACGCGGAATGAATGAGGTCCCCGTAGCAATCGAATCCTGTTGCTTCGTCTTTGTAAGATTATTATTATTATGGCGTTGCTCAGCTACGCATGCACTCTGCCTATGATGATTTCACATATCTTTCCGCAAAGTAAATGTACTGTGCGTATCGTGCTCATTCTCATCCTCATGACACTACTGTGGTGTGATAATGAACGTCCCTCTTCACCGATTCTCATCGACTTTCGTCCTTTTTCGTTTCTTTTTATTAAAAAAAAAACTACTAAATTACTTCTCCCCATTATCTCCCATATATATGGCTGGCCCTGTTACTGCTGAGTAGGATGGGAACAGATAAAAATGTGAAAATAATATTTTTTTAAAAAAAAATAGAAAATAAGGGTAACAATAAACATAAAAAACTATATATATATATATATACATATTTTTAAAAAATAAATTAATTTTACTAAAATTAAGAGAAAAATAAAAAAATTTAAAATTATTATCAATATTAGTTAATTTTAATTATTAATAATATTTTTAATAAAAAATTAATTAAATAATTTTAATATAAATTTTGACTAGAAAAGTTTCTAAAAAGAAACGTTTTCAAAACGTTTTTGGGACGGAGGAAGGCACCGAAATACCATTATGATGCATGAGAGGCTATGATTACAAAGATTACTATTGTGTCATTGCTAGGAACAAATCCCTAAAAGTCCTCAACAAGACATTAACTAAGAATTAAATTAAACGGTTCTTGTAACGTGCACCCGTGATACTTTGTTAATATAATTAAAAATAAAAATAAAAATAAGTGTTCTCTCTCTCTCTCTCTCTCTCTATATATATATATATATATATATATATAAGATATAATTTTTTAATAATTTATAATTTCTTTAGGAATTTCTAACTTCATATTAAAAAGAAAGTCATTCTATCATTTTGTATGCTTTAAAAAAAAGTAATAAAGTTATATTAAAATTGCACTAACACCGTTTATTGAAAAATAACAAAACATATGCATGTATAATTAAAAGAAAAAAGGATAAAAATAAATAAACTTTTACTTTTCTAAAATGACTTTACTTTTTAATACATATATTCATGCCTAAACAACTTTCTTTTTAACACTCATGAGGTAGCATTTAACATTATTAATCAACTTATACATTTGCATTAAATACAATAATTATAGCACTACATTACGTTCCATTTATATAAAGTGTCATTTTAGCAACTTAATTTTTTTAATCTAAAATTAGTGTCATTTTTGGATTTTAAAGTAATATATTAATTAATTTTTCCTAATTTACTCTTCAGTGTCACTAAAACTAACACTTGTTACAGATCAAATGTAGTATGTTAGAGCTTAAATTAAGTGTACGCGAACACTCGTTAGAAAATATATAAATTAAAAGCTACGATTTACACACATTTCATGTAAATTGAAGATTACAAGAAAACATGCGTGATAAACTAACACCTAGAGCACCCATACATGAAAAGTGGTATGATTATGTTATTATGGAGAGTGGTAAACTGAAACCTAGAGCATCCATACATATGAAATGATTCAACTCGTGGAAGGGGGGGGGTTCAAACTCTGGAATCCTATGATGAGACTTCTAGCAATATTTCCTATCTTATTAGCACATCGATTAGCATTACAACACACATGATGCACTTCATAACCTAGACTGAACTCCATAGTAGACCTACAACTACGAACTAGATTCACATGATCCACCAAAACTTCACATTTCTCTATCACCATCTCCACTATAAGTGGATAATCTAAGTCAACCATAACCCTGATGAATCATGGCTCTCATGCAAGTTTGAGACCCCTATAGATGGCTGATAGCTATACTATAATCACATTTACTACCCTTATATTCATAGCAAAATCATAAACCTATTAGGATTGATGATTACACAACACACCTCTGACCCCTACATGACCCAAACTCCCAGTGAAGCAAAAACTCACATTTAGCTTGAAAGAATCCCCAAGTAGTGCTACCCTGATAATATTTGTAACTTGTCTCATTATTTTTTCTCTTCCCACCCCAAAGCTCCTCCATGTTGTAGCTATATCCTCCACTCTATCCTTAATAAAATGATTCATGTCATTATTCCTAAGTTTGTTGTCAAAAACCTTGTTACACCTTCATTTTCAAATCCAACACCATGCTACAAAAAAGATGAGGCACCAAGTATGATTGTGAGTATATACCAGTTTTAATCTCAATTTGCGTTCCAACTAACTAAGAAAGTCACCAATATAGAAATCACCTCGAAGTTAGGTTGGCAGTATGCATCCTAAACCACATTTGAGTATCAACAACCCCACAAAAAATTATTATAGTCCTCTACACTAGAGTGGCAAAGGGAACATAGAGAGTTTGACACAAAATGCTGCTTCACTTGTTATAAGATTGTTGATTGTCTGCCCTGAGAAGAGTTGGATTCTTTTTGTTGACTACAACTTCCAACCCAACTTCTAAATAAGGGAGGGACTTGAGGAGTTAGCCTTGATCATAATCTTGTATGGTAAGGTGGTAGAATACTAACTAGGCGCAGTTGGTTTCCAAATCAACACATAAAATTTAAGGTTATTGAGCATACAGAGAACTCGAGCATTAGAGAGGAAATTTGAATGTAGGACTAGATGAGTGAAATAGTCACACCTCTAACTCCCTATGTCATTGACATACTTTGTTAGCATCTTGTTTTTCTTAACTTATGCTACATCAATATTGGTAGGATAATAACCACCTTAAACTAATCCAAATATCCATCCAAAAAATGAACCTTGTGTCCATTACCAATGTTCTAGATAGCTCAAGAAACAAACATTGTCTTTGGGTTTCATTTGGATCTGATGGTAACTTCTCTTATGTTATATTTTAGAGAAGACTATAGACCCATGCAACTTACCTACATCTATTCTAATCTAGGAACTGGATATCTATACTTAATTGTGATATTACTAACTTCCTGACTATCTATGCACATTATCCATCTCCCATCCTTTTTTAGGTACTATTAGTGTAGGAACTACATAAGGACTCATAAATTCCCTTATATAACCCTTATCAAGTAAATTAGCAATTTGATGCTTAAATTCTTTTACCTCTTTAGTGTTAGCCCTATAGGCATGTCTATCAGGGATTGAAGCACTTATAATAAATTATATTTGATATTCTATTCCTCTCAAAGAGGGTAATCCTAGAGGGTTTTCCTCTGGAAACATATTAGAAAATTCTATAATTAAGTTCCTAACATCTATAGGCAAAGTCTCTATAATATTAGAGTGAGATTCGTAGCATTCATTAAATAGAAACAAATACATAGGTAATTTAGCACAAACAACATATTGAATGCCCTTATATTAAGTAAATAAATTCTAATGTTTCCAACTTTTATTCCCCACATTAAGTTCACTAGGTTTCTTGACCTCAAATTTTAACTTATTAACATCATCTTTGAGCCATATTCACACACCTACCACTGTCAATTATCATATTACAAACTTTATCATTAACATGGCAGTGAATGTGAAATTGTTTTCTCTTTGCTTAATAGAACCATTAGGTGTAATATGGTCATTCAAAGAGTGATGCACAATAATGTATTTACCACTAATGGGGGGGATTCCAATATCACTATTGTTATCAAAAAATTCTATAAATAGGGTAAAGACTCACAATCATCAACATTACTTTCTAATTCAAAATTACCAATTTCCCTAAGGATAACAAATTTATTATTAGGAACTTGTGAGGCTATACGACCTCTACCCAAACATTTAAAGCACTTGATATCCTCGGTGAAATTGGAACTATTACTAGAACTAGCAATTCCCTTCACCTTATTCCTAGTATATGGTTGAATATTCTCAATAGATTTATTAATTTAAAATCATGCTTAGAATAGAATTCTACTCACTACCATAAGTGGGATTATTAGGACAAGGGTTGTTATAGTGATAAGTTAAAGTAGATTATTTGAATGACATATACCTCATCAATTATTTTTTAATTTTAATAAGTGAACCATTTCTTCTAGTTCTAAATAGTGTTGTAACTCCAACTTATCATCAATGTCCCTATTCAAACCACTTATAAATCTAGCCATTGTGTCTTCTTGATCTTCTTAAATGTTAGCCCTTATTAATTCTACTTTAATTTCCTTAAAGTACTCATCCATATATGTATTACCCTAAGTCAAAGTTTGAAGTTTTTGATGTAATTCCCTATAATAGTAACTAGGCACAAAACGAAGTTTCATAACAACCTTAAATTCATCCCAATTATCTATATGCTAAGCACCATTCTTATGCCTAATATACACCAATTGATCCCACAAAAAAAATTGCATAATTAGTAAATTCAACAATGGCTAGATTTATCTTCTTTTCATTAGAATAATTGTGGCAATAAAATACTAACTCTATTTTATGCTCCCATTCAAGATAAGCCTTGGGGTCATTTTTACCTTGAAATTTAGGAATTTTCAATTTTATATTTCTTAGGTTGCAATATAAGTGATCACGTTCTCTCTCAGTAAACCTATGGTGATGCCAAGAACAACCTAGATGCTCATTTTGAACTGTAAAATCATTATCATCGCTAGAAGAGTCATCAAAAGAATCAACTTTAGCACGTATAAGGGACTCTCTAGTCCTAGGGGAGCTTACATTTGGGGATTAACACTTGGCAATAAAGCATAAATAGGAGATGGAAGAATACTACTAGATCTTGACTACCGACCATAGATGGTGAATTGTGTGATGGGGGTACATATTTAGTTGGTGGTGGAAGTGATTTGCTAGTAAATGCAACATTTATAGGATATAATAGACTTGTTAGATTGACAATAGGGGCATAATGCACAGGATTAATAGGTTTCATAGAGTGTTCAGAACTTATATGACTAGAAGAGTTCACAAGATTAGTAGGATTCACATAATTGTTATTATAGTGTTGTCTCACATTGTTCTTACCTTCCTATTGTATTCTAACAGGTTGCATTAAAGTTCTAAAACTATTTTTGAAATTATGTGGTAAAATTAGCAATTTGTTTGTGTATAGACTATAACCCATTAATAGAATTAGAATATTTAGTAGAGTTATCTCTAGATTGGTCATACATATTGGTTCAGATAAGAAAGTAATACTAGGATGAATTGAGTATGCTAAAAAATAAGTCCCAAATTAATGGAACCAAAAAGAACAAGATGCAAATACTACAAGTCAAAGATATGATTTGAAATAATGAAACAAGAATAGAAATTGACAAAGGAAGGCTCAAGAGAAAGAAAGAAATCACCGATTTCGAGCATTTTGCCTCACAAGGTCAATGCTAATGTCGAACAAGCCAAATATATTATCAATTAGAAGTCAGTAGTTGAAATATTAACATGGAAATTCCAAATGTTCTTGGTTGGAACCTCATTCTAATTCCTTCTAAAGCACAAACTTGAACTAATAAATGTAAATCTGTTTAATTGTAAAGAATTATAGCAAGATTAAGGGAGTATTTCATTTGATCTAACTACTTCACAATAAATCTTCAAATCTAACCTTAAACAAACACAACCATCAAGGACTTCACCAGATTGGGGAGTCAACACTTTGATCTAAATGAGGGAAGAACAAATCCAATGAGAGTTGTGTAGACTAAAAATTTTGGAAATTGAAGGTGAATTGGCACGAAACAAACAAAACGGTGGCAAAACCAGGTATATAATGTCAGAATTTGCATGGAATCCTTCAAATTAGACCAACAACTTGTGAAATAAATAGGGCTCAATATAGGTCGGTGTAGAATAGAGAGGAAAACTTTGTGAATGGTTAAATGGCAATGGAAATAGTACGATCGAACACCTAAGACTTTGAAACCAAAATGATGAAGATTGAGGGGCCTAATTGTATTTCCTACAATTTCCGCCAAGAAATTCGTAAGAGATTATATATTTTCAGGCATAAAGAATTAGAGGGAGAAGAAGGGAATTGAAATTACAAGAATCAAACAAGAAGGATGATAAGAGTTGATTGAAGGTAGGAGGAAGGAATAGGGTGTCGAGAGGTTGGGGAAATGATGAATTGAGAGATAGAGGAAAGTATAAAGTAAAGACAGCTCTTGGCCAGATTTTTTGAATCATAATTTCATCTAACACCTAGATACACGTAAGAGAAAATAGATTATATAGGACTCTTAATTAACCTATGCAAGAATATGGTTAGTATTCATGGGCCAACAAACAAGCCTAACCAACTAGAAATGAACATTTATATAATCTAACTAATTACTATATATTTGATATTGTATAACTTTGACAACAATTCTAGTAGACCCAAATATTGAAATAAAGTAAAGCATGTTCAGTGGCTATATGTTAGGTATCTACAAATTTTCGAGCTTTGATATATTCTTTGCAGTCCAAGTATTATTTATCACAACCCAATCTCTATTTCCTATAAAATAAATATAAAAAAAATGAGAAAATTAAATTTGATAAATCGGTATTGTATCTCATTTCCTCCATCATTTATGGTGTCTCCATTGTCATATCCTTACTTTCAACCTTATCAATGACTATCCTCTTAAGTAGTCGCCAAAAAAACTTTGTATTTTTATCACCTTCCCCGGGCCATCGACATCTTGATTTTTGTACCCACATAGATTCGAATCTTTTATTCCAAACCCATAGCTCCTGTTGCGCTCGTCTCCGCTCTTGTAGTTCGGCACTATTCAGTGTATGTTGTGTTTCTATTTGGTCAAGCCTGTGAATCTCCTCTTCGGTCATAGTTATCTGTTGTTGGATATTGCCAAACTCCTCTATGTTCCACACTTTCGGCTTCTACTCATTGGTGTTCCACAATTTCACCATGGCCGGTCCATTACCATTGTTAGATTGTCGTGTGCTTCTAGTGAGCTCCGCTAACCTTGGACGAGAAATCAAACAATTAAGGAATCTGAGACTTCCCTTTTCCCTACTGAAACTCTGATATGAGGGTATTGTTGATGCCGCGCCGGCATTTCAAACACTAAATCTGTTATGCTCATTGAGCTCCCCCTGAACCATGTAAAGCTGCCATCACTTGGTCTAATCTCCACGGCCCCAATACTACTTATAAAGCCTCTATAATCTGATTCCCCTGTGCTGTCAATATGTCTGCTACCCCGATTTTGATCTACCAAGACTTTGTTAAAATCACCAACAAATAGAGATGGTATCCTTGCCTCCGACCAGAATTCATGAATTTCCTTCCATACCTCGGATCTTCTATCTACATGGATCGGACCATATATGTTGAATATGGCACGACAGAATATACATCCTATAGTTTATATAAACCGATACAATATTATATATCTTATTAGATGAGATTTAAATCTAAGATCTAATGGATCCTTACAAAATGTTATATTTGGATGATAAGATCAATTGACATTTAGTCTATTTATTCTATGAAAAGGAAACTCATCTAACCATAAAGCTTTGCTTCTTAGTACACACAAGTGTTTTATTATTATTACTAATTTATTTTTTTATTTTTAAATAAAAATAAAAATGAAAAGCTTGTAGTGTTATTTGGCACAAAATTCTCTTACCCTGTTTTCTAACAAGTCTATTAAAGTAGCTTTTGACAAAAACTTCACATAGCTAATTATTTGCTAAAAATTCTTACTTTGCACCGATTTCAGTAAATTATGTCCGGTGGCATCATCAAATAACAGGCTATTTAGAAAAGCTAAACCTAACTTTATCCAAGAACTAGGTCGATGCCGAAATAGGCCCTACAAGATTTGTTAAAATCCCAGCATTAGCTGTCATCCAGATGACCTGAGGAATCATTAGTAAAAGTAAATAAGCTACAGCAGCAATTTCTCATAATTCGTCGCAGATGAATCGCTTTGTATATGATATATCTTTCTTTTCTTTTTTTACTTTTTTTTTTCAGTCTGTTTGTTTTCACCAATTTTTACATCTATAAATACAGGTCTTCACACAAACCATAATCCACCAATCTACTGCTTCCTTTCACTCTTGTTAACTCATCCCAATCAAGCAAGCGTCTCCCTATAGACCAATCATTCAGCTGCATTCGTTTTCTGAAAGCAGAAAGAAAATGATAAAGCCATCATATTTTACCTTCACCGCAGTAATCCTGGTGGTGGTGCTCCTATTGGCAGAGACTCAAGTCTCGACTGCAGTAACTTGCAGCCCAGTTCAACTCAGTCCATGTGTGAGCGCGATCACTTCATCGAGCCCACCTTCTGGATTATGCTGCAGCAAGATTAGGGAACAGAAACCTTGTCTCTGTCAGTACATGAAGAATCCAAATCTTAGGAAGTTTGTTAGCACGCCTAATGCTAGGAAAGTTGCTTCACAATGTCAGACTCCTTTCCCTAGGTGCTAAGCATGTTCTTTTTTTTTTTCCTTCTGTTGCAGTCATCTGCTTTTAGTCCTCTTGCTTTCTGGATTGAGATTTAAAATTATGGTATCATAAGGAAGGAGAGGAAAGAGTTGGTATGTATTAGTTGAGTGATGTATGGTATTGTTTAGTTTGGATGGTGTTAAGCTTTCAATCTCAATCTGCTTTCATAGTTTGTATCATCTATGAGTGTGTAGGCCTATATATAGATGCCTATATTTATAGGATTGTTATGTACTACTTGGTTGTTGTAGTAATGGTCGGTACTAGTGCCACCTCAAGCACATTTGAAGAAATCACGTCCCTCTTCTTCTCTCTGTTCCCATTGAAGTATTTGGTTGTTGTCTCTCTGCTTGTATAAGTACCAGAATTTATATATTTTATTTAAAAGTCTTCATTGAAAGTCGTGTTTACTAAGGACCAAAAACCCTTTCCCAGTGCCTAATGGTCACGGACACATATCAAGATCCTGCAATCACCTAATACCATCATCGTTCACGGCAAAATGTCTATTTGATTTTGTCATATTTGCTTTGAATAAAGAGAGTCTTGATGTGTAAGATAATGGATGAATATCTTTTATAAATACAGGACATTTGTGTTTGTTTTGTAGAACAACAATGTCGGCCAAAGTACAAAGAAAGTTGATGTTGTGGACGATCCAAATGCAACATTCAATTGAAAGATTTTGATCTTCTCCAAGATCAAAAGAATTCCAAAGAGAAACCACTAATTTCTCTATAGAACAACTCCTAAAATTCAATTAAGATTTATCCTCACTTGAAGAGAAAGTAAGAAGATAGATTCACCAAGAGTTTCAACTCAAAGTTCTCTTTTATTTCATTATGTGATCGATTTAAATAATTCCCCACCATCGAATGTACAAGGTATATATATGCACATATGAGGTCAAGCCTAACCCCCATTAATTAAAGCCCAAATCAACTGGCCTAATTAATAAAGAGTTAAACCAACACATGTCCATATAGTATATATAATGAGTTACAATTACAATGACAAGATATTACAAAGCTTACATAAAATATCAAAGTTACATAAAGCCTAATCATGATACTACATGGAATAATCAAATAATCAAGCATCATGTCTTGTAGCTTTGTCTTCCATGTAACTTTGTAACCCTTGCATTGCCATTTTCTTTTACATCAGATATCATTAGTGAAGTCCTCTTGTTGCAAAAATATGTAATACCTGCAATAATCACTTAATAAAACATTATTAGTGTAATATCCCAAAATCCTAATTTTCGAAATTATGGCCAAATAAGGAATTATTAGGAAAATTAATTATATAAATTTATTTATTAAAATTTAGAGAGTTAATTAAGGTATATTAAGAGTAAAATAATAAAGAATTTAATTGGAAGAAAATTTGGGTATTTCTCTAATTAGCATGAAGGTTAAGGGAATTTATCTAAAATAGTCTAAAATAAACAAAAAGGAGTTTATTTAATATTTCATAAATATTAATATTATAAACAACCCAAAAATACCCCAATTTACCCATAAGTTATTTTATTTAATTTTCCCATCCTATTTATTACCTATTTTCCCCTCTTTTTCCCTTTTTCTCCCTCCTCTTCCTTTTTTTTTCTTTCTTCTCCCCCGGCTGGGCCAGCCCACCGGCCCAAACCCCTCTCCTCTCCCCTGTCTCGCGCACGAGCCCAGGCCCCTGGCCTCTCCTTCCTTCTTCCCACCCGCGGCCCAGCGTCGCGCGACGCCAACTGTTGCGCGCCCCATACGCCGCGTTTTACCCTCATAACTGTCGAAACGCCGCGCCTCAATTAATGGCCTTATAGCCGTTGCCAAACGGGCAACGCGACGCGGCGCTTTGTCGCCCATAACGTCGAAACGTCGCGTTTGACTTGCGGACTTAATAAACCACGCCGAACCGGCCGGTTCCCCTCCTCTTTTCTTTTCCCTGGACCACCGGTCCACCCTGCCATCTTCTTCTTCTTCGACCTGCGCCCCGACCTGCAAATCGACCTGCAAGTCGATTTCGCCGGCAGCCACCAACCCGATCGTCCTTCCCTGCCTCTCTCCCGTCGCTTTCTTTCTTTTTTCGGCCCGACCAAGTCCTTCTCTCCCTTTTCCGCGTGCCCTTCTCCTTCCTTTCTTCTTCCCTGTCCCCGACCCAGCCTGCCATGGCAGACCTGCACCGCCTGCCATCAGCCGGCCACCTGCACCCCTGCCCCGCGTGCCACCTCCCTTCCTCTCGTCGTTTTCCCCCTGGCCTATAAATACCCCCCATTGGCAGCCCCGATCAGCCCTTTTCGTTTTTTTGCCCCGAAACCCTGGGTTTTCTCCCTCTCGCCGCCGCCCCATCAGACGCGTCGAGCGCCGCCCTCCCCCAACGCCGCCGGTCGAGCGCCGCCTAGAATCCCACCTTGCACCACCCTCCATCCAACCAAGCCTTCCTCAGCCCTCGATTTACCTTGCACGAGCCACCCCATACCGTGCAAAATCGCCACCCCGAACAGCTCCTTCCAGCCCGCCGCCGCCTTGCGCCACCCCCTGCCGCCTCCTCCGCCGCTACCAGCCACTCTTCCACCCTCCAAAATTCCCAGCAGACCTCCCTCTACCCTTCCCTGCCTTCAACTTCCCTTGCCTCCCTCTCCTCCTTCCTCCCCCTTCTTCCACCCCTCTCCACCACCCTCGGCCGCCGCCGTCGCCGCCGCGCGCCGCCACCCCGTGCCACGCCACCACCCTCATTCCACTCCCCTTCACCTGCTGATTCTTCCCCCACCTCAAACTTCTTCTTTTCTCCTCCCATCTAACCACCACCTTGATCTTTTCCCTTCTCTTCCTCCTCCACCGCCGCCGCCGTCGCCGCCACGCGCCGCCGTCGGACCACCACCGACCCTAGGTAACCCCGACCAAAGCCTTAAGGAGTTAGAGGAGCGTGCTCCAAGCCCGGCGTCGCCTTAGGTAAGGACGATGCTAATGGCCTGTGCTATGGGTGACATTGATGTGTTGAATGTTGTGTATGCCATGCTATGTCATGTATTGTATGATTTGTGGATAACTTGTTTTATGTGTAGCGCAGCTTGGAGATTGAGGTATGTTGTTTGTGCTTCCATGACATGAGCATGACGTTTATATGTATGATGTTTACGACGTATTATGCTATGGCCCTCTAGGACATGCATGTTAGGATAAATGGTAGTATGAGTTGGGAACCATCATGGGGGTCTTGAAGTTTGTATGGTGGGATTAGGGTTTGAATGGTGGCATCAATGCTCGCATGTTGGTACAAATGATTTCATAGTGGTATTAATGGTTTATGGCGGTATTTGGGTTCGTATGGTGGTATTGTGACTTTATGGAGGTATTAATGTTGGATGGGGGTATTTGTGATTTTATGGGGTATTAATGGGGTACGATGTTATTTGTGATTTTATGGAGGTATTAGTGTTGTACGGTGGCATTAGGGCTCGCATGGTGGTGTTAGGGTTTGTATGATGGTGGTTGTGATTTTATGGTGGTATTAATGTTGTATGGTGGTATTATGGGTGTAACGGTGGTATTAGGATTCGCAAGGTGGTATTAGGGTTTGTATGATGGTGGTTGTGATTTTATGGTGGTATCAATGTTGTATGGTGGTATTATGGTTGTAACGGTGGTATTAGGGTTCGCATGGTGGTATTAGGGTTTGTATGATGGTATTTATGATTTTGTGGTGGTATTAATGTTGTATGGTGGTATTAATGATTACATGGTGGTATTAATGGCCTAAGGAGTAGGGGGTTGAGAGTGAGAATTCACTTATATAAAGGATGAGTATGGGTTTTCTAAAGGAGGGAGGTTACTTGTTGAAGAAGTAAAGTGCTAGGGTTTGGTGCAGCCAACCAGGGTTGGCGTGGTCGATTAGGGTTTGAGTGGCCAACTAGGGTTTTGTTGGTCACATATGAACTTGGGAGATAAAGAAATACACTTGGGGAATTTCCTAATAAAGAATGAGGTGTGAGATAGAGAATAACGTAGCGTTTGGGTAAGTAAGAAAGAGTTGGGCCACATAGGTCCGATTAGGGTATCCGAGGAAGAACCCTAGAGGGATGAGAACATGCAGAGGCGATATCATATGTATTGGGATGGCCTATATCCTTGGGGTTTGTGTCTTACTATATGCTACTTTACCTAAGTCTACGGGGGATGGATGTCGGGTGTGAGAAGAGGTGCGAGTCTCAAAATATGGGACGGTCCCTCTGGAGGGAAAAGAGATAGAGTATCAACCGCATGCATGTCAAGGGTGCGATGTGATTCAATAAGACGCGGATAAGACACTAATCATGTAAAGTGAAAGATTGTTGAGCCGAGCCCAGACCGGTCCACCGGCAAATAATAGTGGCCAGGAGCCGGGGTGCCCTGGAGACCGGTCCACCGGCAAATAATAGTGGTCAGGAGCGTTCTGCCCTGAATGTATACTTCCGGTCCACCGGCTATAATAGTGGGGGATTTCGTGCTCGACAAACCGAAGTAAGTAAATTAAACCATGGGAAATACACTAAGCACTTACAGCGAAACATCATGTGATTCGGGGCCAGACCGGTCCACCGGCAAATAATAGTGGCCAGGAGCAATTTGCCCTGGAGACCGGTCCACCGGCAAATAATAGTGGTCAGGAGCGTTCTGCCCTGAGTATATACCTTCCGGTCCACCGGCTATAATAGTGGGGTTCCCGCAATCATATGAACTATTAAAGAATGTGTGTGGATTGAACATGCTGTTAATGAAAATAAGGAAAATACACTAAGTACTTACAGTGAAACACCATGTGAGTCGGGGCCAGACCGGTCCACCGGCAAATAATAGTGGCCAGGAGCGTTCTGCCCTGGAGACCGGTCCACCGGCAAATAATAGTGGTCAGGAGCGTTCTGCCCTGAGTGTATACTTTCCGGTCCACCGGCTATAATAGTGGGGTTCTCGCACTCACATGGACTACTAAAGAATATGCGTGAAATGGACATATTATTAATGAGGATAAAGAATAAATCATCGGGACATACTCAGGCCTTATCTTGTGTGTTATCGCATGTTGCCTATGTGAATGTGCTATGAATGCTATGTGGTATGATTGTATGCTTGGCCTTAGCGCACCTGCGTCCTTACTCAGTATTGGACCCGTACTGATACTACCTTGATTGACTGGGTCCTGTGATGATCCACCAATGGTGGGGAGCAGACCTCCTATGCAGGTTTCATCGATTACTAATTTGGGTGGAAGGCTTGACTTGAGTGAGTAGGTGATCCGGATACTAACCCTTTCTGGGAATTGCTTTGTTAGCTATATTTTGTATTACGTTTCATGTTTTAAAAGAAAAAAAATATTATGGGGTTGTAATCCTAAAGCGTATTCAAACTTCTATTGGACTTATATCTTATTAATGATTTATGATAATGTCGTTTTGCGTTTTATGATACTTTGTGCTTATTGACGATCGGATTTAGCCTTAGCACTTAGTACCGGAACGGTAGAATGAACCGGTCTGGTACTAAGTGTGGCGGTAATACCCCCAAGTTTACAGTTTTAAATTCTTTCGCTTCCGCTAAACCTTTGATTTAAACGAAATTTTTCAGTAGTAAATTTGGGGGTGTTACAATTAGGGTTATTATATATGAAGGTGTTTACGATTTTCAACAATAATTGGTACCATCTCCAAACATACTAACTCTTGTTCATCAACATGAGAAGAATGAGATGGAGATGCTCCTACATCATTCTCTCCCTATAAAGAATGATTTGTCATCAAATTAGCATAACTATAATAAGAAGATAAATCACCAACGTTGAAAGTCCTAGAAAGTTCTTCATAGGATTCTATTAATTCTAATTCGTAATCATTATTTAAAAATTCCTTAAGATTTTAAATAGTTCATCCACTCTTGGCATTAGCTTATTCTTTCTTAATTTTAGAAATCTTTCTTTTCTTAAATGTAACCATATCAAGTCTCTTGTTGATAACATTTGTGCAATTCTATTTTTGTTTGCTTAGTTTTGGTATTTAGCATTACATTTTTCAATATCATTCTTTATTTGCTCATGAAGAATTTTTAAATAATTTAACTCTTTCTTTAGCATCATAGTTCTTAATATCACCTTTCTTTAATGACAACATATCAATATGCAAATAAGGATTAACTCCATAAACAACTTCAAATGGACTCTATTGATTTGTACTAGAAGGACACCTATTATATGCAAATTCAACATGTGCAAGTTTTATATCACAATCTGTTGTACTATTATTAACTAATCCTCGTAGTAAAAATCCTAAGGTCCTATTAGTTACTTTAGTTTGACCATGCGTTTGTAGATGATGAGCTGTACTAAACAATAACTTAGTACCTAACATATGCCAAAGTGTCTTCCATAAGTTACTTAAAGATCTCACATCTCTATATGATATTATACTTTTGGGAATACTATGTAACCTTATTATTTCCTTGAAATATAAATCTGCCACATGGGTTACGCCATCCATTTTATCATAAAGAATAAAATGTATCATTTTAGAAACCCTATCTAGCACCACCATAATAGAATCATTTCCCCTTTGTTTTCTTGGTAAACCTAAGATAAATTCCATACTAACACTCTCCCATAGTTAACTAGGAACTGGTAAATGAGTATATAAACATTTATGGAAGAAACTCATACTTTTTTTGACAAATGACACATCTCCCAATAATAGCTTGTACTAGTTTTATCATTTGTAGATAGTAGAAATTTTCTCGTAATATTTCCATGGTTTTATGAACAGCAAAATGACCAGCTATACCTCCCTCATGTACTTCCTTAAAAATTAAATCACGTACACTAGAACGAAGTATGTACAACTTATAATGTTTGAAAAGAAAGTCATCCTCAAGCACATAGTTAGCATAACTATGAGCTTTCTTACTTTCATTATAAATTTCAAAGAAATATTTATCTTTTGCATATAATTCTTTCAACATTTCAAGACCAAATAGTTTAGCATCCAACAAAACAAGTATTATAGATCTCCTAGATAACACATCTACTACTACATTCTCTCTACCATCGAAATTTTTGATAGAAAACGTGAAAGATTAAAAAAAAAACTAACCCATTTTGCATGCCTATGACTAACTTTCTTTGTTCATGTAAATATTTTAGACTCTCATGATCCGAATGCAAAATAAATGGCTTAGGTCTCAATCCACGCTTCTTATGATGGTATCGAATTCCTTATCATATGTTGAACAGATCATTTTAGCACCATTTAAATTTTCACTAAAAAATGCAATAGATTTTTTTTTGTGAGAGTACACCTCCTATCCCCACCTCACTAGCATCACATGTAACTTCAAACAATTGATAAACTTTAAGCAAGGATAATACCATTGCAATAAATAGCTTTTCCTTTAAAGCCATGAAGGCTCTAGTGGTATCTTCTCTCCACTTGAACTCATTTTTCTTCATAAGATGTGTAATTGGAGTGGTAATAGTTGAGAAGTCTTGAATGAATCTTCTATAGAAAATCACTAAAAAAAATTCCTCACCTCATGAATATATTTTTTAACACCTCCAAAATTCACTACTGAAAAATTTCATTTTACTAAGAGATTCAACGGAAGCAAGCAAATCCAAATTTGTAAATTTCGAGGATATTATTGTCGTAATCAGTACAAGCCCAGCCCCCAGCCGGTCTTGTGCTAACCACAAGGCTAAAGAAAGATTACCAACCATCATTAATCAAAATTAAATCAAGAATTGATAAAAGCATTGAAACGTTCATAAGGCTCAAATTAGAGTATGCAGAAAAGAATCTACAATCCAAGAGTAAATAATTAAAATTCCTCAAAAGGGATAAAAGCTATAGTACGATAAAACAAGTCTGAATAAACTGATACAAAATAAAGAATCATAAAAAGGGAAATATGGCCACATCGCTGTCGATCCCCAGGCCAAGTCCAAGCTCAACTCTCAGCTCTTCTTGATGCCTCGTAAGCATCGAAGGCATCAAAAACAGTATCACCTACCTACACAAACTCAATAGGGACCTCTACTCGTGGGAATGAGCAACACCCATGAATGGGTGGTAGTACGCTACGTACGGAGTAAGGTAACCATGAATCTAAGAACATGCATACAAAAACATGTAACACAAGCATGATCACATAAACAACGTATAACCAATATAGATAAGTAAAGGCCAAGCAATAGTCCGGATAATCATATTCTTTAATCTCTAATCAACACTCATTTTCCACCATGCTTATTATCAATCCATGTAAGTGTGGGAACCCCAATATTATAGCCTTTGGATTGGAAATGTACAAGGCATAACGCTTTTGACCAATATTATTGCCGGTATATCGGTCTCTAGGGCAAAATACTCTTGGCCACTATTATGCTGGTGGATCAGTCTAGCCCTAACCCTCATGGTGTTTCACTGTAAGTACTTAGTGTCTTTTCAGGTCTTATCATACTTAGAGTTTGGTTTATTGAGTTCGGGATCCCTCACTGTTATAGTCGGTGGATTGGAAACATATAGGGTAGAATGCACCTGACTACTATTATATGCCGGTGGATTGGTTTCTAGGGCACCTCGACACCTGACTACTATTATGCAGGTGGATCGGTCTGGGCTCGGCTCAATAATCTTCCACTTTAAATGATTAGTGTCCTACTGTTTCTTATTCAACAAGTTTCACCCTAGACATGCATGTCACAATCAATCTACTCTTATCCTCCCAAGAGGGCCCGTCCCATATCTTGAGACTTTTTCACCTCCTAACACACCCCAACACCCTTTCCTTCTTCCACTTACTCAAACTAGAGGCCTAACTCCTAGGTATGTGTGTCAAGGCCTACTATTTTATGGCATATAGGTCCACTCATTATCTTACCCTAGGGGTTTTTCCTAAAACCCTAATTTGGGTCTATGTGGCCCATCCCTCTCTGCCTCGCGCAACTAAGGCTACCTTGACAACCCCACACATCACCTCCCTTAGATTAACCCCCATCATCTCACTTGACTCCTCCAAATACACGTGCGACCACGAAACCCTAGTTGGCCACACCAAACCCTAGCACCCTTCTTTTCCACATGTCACCCCTCCATTTCTCACCTGCCATCCTTGCTTTCCCATGACACCCATACTCACCCTACACATGACATTCTTCCAGTCTCATCCTAAACTCCACTCACCCTCAATTTTTTTTGCTTTCACAACCGCCTCAAATTAGGGTTTTCCTCCCAAACTCTAGCCAGGTCTCCTGTGCACCCTTATATCAAACCACGTAATATTTTCACCCAAGGTCTCCAATCACCCCAACAACTCTTCCTTTACCTTATTTACACCCCAAGACAACTTTTCACATGTAAAGATTATCCCCATGCAGACTCCATCCACCCCATGCAAACTCTCAAAGTTTTCATGTAAACCCTAGAATTCCCATGCAAACCCTAGAAAATCCCATGCAAGTTCACCCATTCTTTTATTTGTTCATAATCCCCTTTTTATTTTTTCCCTTATGGATCATGAGATAATTAGGTCAATCCCATACTCCTTAGTCAACTCACTTCCCCTTTATCCTTTTTCATCCTTTCACCCCATATCAATATATTAAATATCCTAGCATACATGTCCTAAAGAGCCACATCATATGGTATCATAAACATGACATATACATATTATACACATACCATAAGAAAACATATGAGCATACCTCAACTCCAAGCTACACTAGACATAAAACAGTTATAATAATAATCATAATATACACAATATAACATGGTACATGGCATACAAGGCACATAACACACACATAGAGGGCCTTAGATATATCCTTACCTAACATGACACTAGTCTTGGAGCACACACCCACGCCTCCTTATGGTTTTGACTGGGTTCACCGATAAAAGGAAAAAACTAAGGATTGATTTTCCTCCTACCAAAAATACTATTATTTCCTACTTTACTCTAATATTAGGGTTACTGTTATTAAAATAAACTTTAGAAATAAAAATAGGGTTTTTATTCTCAAGTTGATCAACTAGGTTATTACTAGTCAAAATAGGTTCATGTTAAGCATTTAAAGCCATATTCATATTATTAAAGATAATAGCTTTACTACTACTAATAATAGTAATAATAATAGTTGTAGAAAAAATAGTAATATTAATAATAGCAATAATACTAATAAAAATATTAATAGTTCTAATATTAAGAATAATAGTTAAAAGAGGTTATAATAATCATAATAATAGAAACCCTAGTGATAATAAGAATAAGGCTAATAATAGTGTTAGTAATAAAAATAATAATATAATAATAGTAATAATACAATAATAATAATAATAATATTATTAAGGATAATACCAATAATAATAATAATCAAAATATTGCTAAGGTAAAGGTTCGAATATTTACAAAAGTAATAATCGTAATAATATACTAAGGCTAGCACTAATAATAATAATAATAATAATAATAATAATAATAATAACAATAATAATAATAACAACAATAATAATAAATAAATAATGATATTAATAAAAATAAGGATAATCATAATAATAGTTAAAATAGGGTTTTGACCCCTTTAATAATAATGAGATAAATGTCTTGAGGCTTCATTTAGTAATAATAATGAAAAAAATATTCAAATAAAAGGTTATTAAATTGTGAATAAAACCCTAGGCTCTCTCCTCTCTCTTCTCTTATGGTGAGAACGAGGAGGGCTGCTTCAACAGCCAAGAAGGAGACGGCTAAAGGTGGTGGGATTTCATCTTCTGGTGAGACTTCAGTAGACAGTATTGGTGGTTTAGGGAAGAGTAGGGTTGCGCAAGTGCCTGTTGAGATTAACCCTAATCAAGCATGCATGGTTCATGCAGAGGGGGACGTCGATCAAAATTATAATGAAAACACAGGGTTGGTTACTCCGTCTGTTAGGTGCGAGGACTCCCTTTTAGAAAAGAATGATGCTGAGAATGATCAGGTGGTGAATGTTCATAATGACACAATTGATCTTCATAAAGGGCCATAAATTATGGAGGTTTCTTGGAAGGATAAACTGGTTGGTAATAGGCTGCCAGAAAGAGGTTCTAAGTTAACCTATGTGCCGCCCAGGTTGGCTGGGAATAACATTCGTGTCAATCTGTAGAGGGAGAAGGTTGATTCAAATTGTTCTGATTGGAAGTGGGCAGTTGTGGGCTATGTCATTGGTTATCGACCATCCTTGAGACAAATGGAAACCTATGTCAGGAATCTTTGGATAGGAGTGCAGCAGCCTAAAATATTGATGCATGATCAGGGTTTTATAATTTTTAATTTTCAATCTTAGGAAGATAGAGATTGGGTTCTTTCAAGGCCATATTGGTCGTTTCTCAATCGGCCATTTATTTTGAAGGAATTTCATAGAATATTTCAATTCTCAAAGGAGAAGTTTCAGTTTATGCCATTATGGATCAAACTTGTGAATTTACCCCTGGATTATTGGGATGTTGATTCTTTGAGTAGAATTGGTAGTGCGGTAGGAAGATCATTATTCTTAGATGGAGTTACTTCTTTTGGTGAAAGAATATCTTATGCAAGAATGCTTGTAGAAGTGGATGTCTCAAAGAAGTTGGTGGAATCTATCAAAATACTAGACCCTGATGGTGATATTATAGTGCAGAAGATTGTTTTTGAATGGAAGCTTGCCTTCTGTGCTAAATGTAATGAATCTGGCCATTCCACTCAGTTTTTGCAAAAGAGTCAATGAGGGCCACAAACAGTCTAATCTTCCAGAGGGGGTCTCAAAGGTGAGGGCTTCCCAGCAAGAAGGATTTCAGCAGTGGAGGAAGATTGTCAGGAATCTTGTGCAGAAGAAGATTCCAGAGGATGCTGCCAACAGTCATAAGGAGATTATTGCTGATAATGATATCAGAAATGGTTGTCAACTTGAACATTCAAATGATAGGCATGTTGGTAGAACTAATCATGTTTCTAGTCCTAAGGAAGCCAGGACCAATGATAGGCTGCACACAGCTAACAGATTCCAATGTTTCTAAGAAGATTCAGATGATAGGTTAATCCTTCCTAGTTCTGTGCAACAACCTAGTATTCCACAGGCTGAGGAATCTCGGTTTGTACTTTCTTTATTAGAACAGGTCCATTATAGGGGCATGGAATGTTCGGGGTTTGAATAAAACCTACAAACAAAAAGAATTGAGGCACTGGTTAGCAGTGCACAAGGTTTCCTTGATGGGATTGGTGGAGACCAGAATCAAAAAAGAAAATGCTAGTAAGGTTTGTGATAGGCTTGGTCCTCAATGGGAGAGATTTAGCAATTATGAAGATCACTCAAATGGTAGGATTTGGTGCATTTGGGATAAAAAGGTGTGGCAGGTTCAGAGAATGGCAAGTTGTGGACAGGCCATACAGCTAGCTATGATAGGAATTTTTTCCAATGTAAAGTTTTTCATTACTTTTGTTTATGCTTTTAATGATGGTATAAGTAGGAAGGGTTTATGGCAGTGGCTGCAGGACAATAAAATTGAAAGAGATCCCTGGATTATTCTTGGGGACTTCAATGTGGTTTTGAAGCCAGAGGAGAAATTCCAAGGTAATTCCATTAATATTAATGATGTAGAAGATGCTAGGGAGTGTTTAAACTCTCTAATGGTGCATGATTTGAGCTATACAGGTCTGAAGTTTACTTGGTCCAATAGGAGTTTGGGTGAGAATCGAATTATGGCTAAATTGGATAGGGTCTTGGTCAATATGCCTTGGACTATTATTTTCCCAAACTCTTCTGTATAGTTTTTAGATACTCTTTTCTCTGATCATAGCCTTACTTTAGTGCATTTAGAAGAGAGATCTGCTTGTGGATCCAAGAGGCAGTTCAAATTTTTTGATATGTGGACCTTGGAATTTCGGTTTCTTACTTTGGTGGCTTCTGTGTGGGAGAGACCTGTTTCAGGGTCTATTCAGGGTATTTTCTTTACAAAGCTGAGAGATATCAAGGCAAGGCTTAAAATTTTTAATAAGGAGCATTTTAGAGGCATTTCCACTCGAGTCCAGGAGGCATGGAAAAAGCTGAATATGATCCAGACTGAGCTTGATTCGTGTCCTAATAATTTGACTTTGTAGGAGGAGGAAAAGAAATATTTGAAGCTTTATTAGCATTATGTCATTTGTGAAGAGAGTTTTCTCAAGCATAAATCTGGTATAAAATGGTTGAATTTGGGTGATTCCAATTCACACTTCTTCTTTTTTCAATTATGAAGGTCAGGCAGATGCATAGTGTGATAAGAAGAATTCAAGGTAATGGTGGTCACTGTGTTTCTAATTCAGATGGGATAAATCAAGCATTTCTTTCCTTTTACCAGAATTTGTTGGGAGCAGAAAGTGAAGCCTCTGGGAGCACTTCAGATAATATTTTTTTTGCAGGGGCCTCTAGTTTCTATGTAGCATCAACATGAGCTGCTTAAACCTATTTCTCTGCAGGAGATAAAGGAAGCTTTATGGTCTATTAGCCAATATATGGCCCCAGGTCCTGATGGCTTTACCTCAGGTTTCTTCAAGGCTTCTTGGTCTATTCTGGGGGTAAGCTTATGGAGATTGATTGTGCATGTTTTTCAGACTGCTTCTTTACCAGGAAGCCTTGCTGCAACAAAATTAATTCTTATCCCTAAAGGAGAAGGAGTTGTCAATGTCTCTGATTTTAGGCCAATTTCTTGTTGGAATGTGGTTTATAAAATTTTAGTTAAGGTTTTAGCTAAGAGGTTGCAACTAATTTTACCATCCATCATTCATGCATCTCAAGTTGGATTTGTTAAGGGCAGGTATATTGGAGATAATTTTTTATTAGCTCATGAGCTTATTCATTTATACAAAAGGAAAAATGCTTCACCAAGATGAATGCTTAAAGTGGATATCAAGAAGGCTTATGATTCAGTCAATTGGAATTTTCTAGAAAATATGCTATTAGGTTTGCATTTTCCTGTCCATATTGTCAGAGTGCTTATGGCTTGTATTTCCAATGTCAGCTTTACTCTGTGTATTAATAACAATTTGTTAACTCCATTTAAGGGAAGAAAAGGCTTAGACAGGGAGATCCTTTATCCCCTTACCTGTTTGTGATTGTGATGGAATATTTTAGTAGGATGTTGCAAACCCTTTGGATGAATGAAGGCTTTCATGGACATCCCAAGTGTAAAAAATTGAAGATCATCAATCTTGCTTTTGCAGATGATCTACTTTTGTTCTGCAGGGGTGATCTATCTTCTGTCACTGCTATTAACTCTATGCTCCAAGCTTTTGCTGTTGCCTCTGGTTTATCTATTAACCTTGAGAAAAGTTTTATCTTTTTTGGTGGAGTTTCTCAGGAGGTGAAAGGGGCTATTTTGTCACAGCTTCAATTTCAGGAAGGAAGGTTGCCTTTTAAGTATTTGGGTGTTCCTTTGGATGCTTCAAAATTGAAAACAGCTGATATGCAATTTTTAATACAAAAAATCACAAACAGATTACAACACTGGGCAAATAAGTTACTTTCTTATGCTGGCAGATTGCAATTATTGAAGTATGTGATCTTTGGTATCACAATGTATTGGAGTAAATTTTTTTTTTCTTCCCAAAAATTATTACTGAAGATCATTAGTCTTCGCAGAGGTTTTCTGTGGACAGGGAAAGCATCCTCAAGCAAAAGAGCTCTTGTCTCCTGGAAAATGGTATGTTTGCCTAAAAGGGAAGGAGGTTTGGGATTAATTGATTTAGGTGTTTGGAATATAGCTGCAGTTGGCAAGCATCTATGGAATCTGTATAAGGATAAGAATTCCTTATGGATCAAATGGATTCATACTTATTTCATCTAAGAGTAGACTGTCACAGAATTTAAACTACCATGCACAGCCTCCTAGATCTTAGTCAAACTCATTGGTCTAAGGCCTAAGCTATGTCCAGTTTTCCAGCAGCTTCAATCACATGATACTTATAGTATTTCTGCAGTATATGATCTGATTCGACCCCAAGCTCCTAAAGTATACTGGTGGAAAGCCATTTGGTCTAACCTAGCTCCTCCTAAACATAAATTTATTGCATGGCTGGTTGCACAGTCCAGACTTCCCACTAAAGATCAAATGGGAAAATTTATTCCTGGAATTCCTTTGCAATGTTGTTTTTGCACTCAGTAGGAAACTCTCAGTCATATCCTCTTCCAATGTCAAGGCTTGCATTAGATCTGGGAAGCAATCAGGAAGGTGTTCAAGGAATCAAGAAGGCATTATTCTTGGCAGACCTTGATGAAAAGAATAGTTTTTTCTCAAGCTAGAGGTGTTGCTAAGGCTCAATTCAAGACAGCTTTTTATGTTATCAGCATATATGAAGTGTGGAAACCCCGAAATGCTTGCATCTTCACAAATGTTAGTGTGAACTTACAAAGGATAGTCTTTCAAATCTCTTTAGTTATGTCAGCTATTTGTAACCATTCTGCTCATAGTGCAAAGTTTAGTGGTTTCTTAGGTATTGTAGATCGATTCTATGGCTTGGGTTGTACCTCTTCTTCATGATTAATATATAAATTAAAAAAAAATAATAATGAAAAAATAATAGTCATGATATCATAATAATAATAGTAATAATAATAATAGTAATAATAATAATAATAATAATAATAATAATAATAATAATAATAATAATAATAATAGTAATAAGGATAATAACATAAATACAATTAAAAGAGGTAATGATATCATAACTAGGGTTTTAAGGGTTAGGGTACCACCTAGGGTTGGTGGTGACTAGGTGACAGAATGGTGGATGATAGGAATGGTTAAGAAGGGTGGAAAGTAGGTTTTTTAGGATAAGAGAGGGCGATTTGAAATGGTGGAGGATGCTTGGGTTGAGAGGGCTAGAATGGTGGTGCACTACTGACAACGACGGGGAAAAGGGAAGAAGGGTGGAAATTAGGTTGTTTAGGATACGAAAGGGGGATTGAGAGGGGGATTTGAAGTGGAGGAGGATGCCTAGGTTGAGAGGGCTGGAATGGTGGTGATGGTGCAGCTAAAGAGGGTGGCGGTGTTGTGGCCGAAAGTGGTAGAGAGGGAGGAAGGGAGAAGGAGAGGGAGGTAAGGAGAAGGAGAGGGAGGTAGGGGAAAAGGAGGGTAGGGGAGGTAGAGGAAGGTTTTCTGGTGGTTTTGGGGGGTAGAGGGAGTGGTGGTTGCGGTGGGAGTTGCGGCGGACGACAGAGTGAAGGGTAGTGATGGGTGAATTGAGGTTGGTAAAATGGCCAACTTTACACAGCCAAGGCGGCTCGTGCAAGAAAGATTGAGGGTGGTGAGGGGTGTAACTTAGTGGAGGGTGGTGGAGGGAGTAATTTGGGTGTTAGTTTGGGTGGCGCCGCTGGACGATGGCAACACAATAGGCGGCTAAACATGTGGCGCACAAAAGGGAACACATTTTTGGGTTGAGAAAAAAAGGTTGAATGGGGGCGATTGAAGGGTATTTATAGGCCATGGATGTGGGAAAACGAAAGAGGGGGAAGAGAGGAGGTGGACGACATGTGTGCAGGTCACCGGCCGGTAGCACACGGCCGATGCAGGTTTGCAAAATTTTAGGACCTATCAACTCGGGAAGGGGGAAAGAAAGGGGGAGAGAGGTACATGTGAGGAGAGAGAGAGGCATGATTGGGTGGAGAAGAGAGGGGACGATGGGGAAGAGGGTAGGGGTGGCAAGCCAGTGTGTGGCTATGTAGAGGCGGCGTGCCTACATTGGGAAATGGGGAAGTCGAGGTGCCAGGGAAGAGGGCAGGTTAGGGGAGAAGAAAGGAAGAAGAAGGGTGGGCGGCCGGTCGGTCTAAGGAGAAAAGAAAGAAAAAGAAAGAAAGCCGAACCGAGCCAATTTGCTGCAAGGGAGAAAAGGAGAGGCGGCGGGCCTGGGCCGCGCAGGAGAAAGGAAGGAGTCTGAGCTGCGAGGGTCGGCTGACCCTAATCAAGGAAGGAAGGGAAGAAATAAAAGGAGAAAGGAGAGGAAGGAAAGAAAAGAAAAGAAAAGAGGGGAAAAAGAAAAAGGAAAAAAGGGAAAAAAGAAAAAATAGGTGGGTTGGGGTATTTAGAATATTTTAGTATTTTGGGATATTTAAAATAATAATATTTTCATAAAATAATAATTAAATTTCCTTTTTAGATTAATTTAGGATTTTTATAATATTTTTCCTTAATTTCATTTTAATTAGCAAAACACCCTAAATTTTTCCTAATTAAATTATTTATTAATTTCATCTTGAAGTTGCCTTAATTAATTTCTCTTATTTTAATAAAATAATTAATTCAATTAATTTTCCTAATAAATCCTTAATTTTCCATAATTCTCTAAATTAGGGTTTTAGGGTATTTATTTTTTAGGTATTGGTCGGTCCTAAATAGATTGAATTTTTATAGGGTCCATAATATAACTAAGGAGAACAATACTTGAAAACATAAAATTACATTTTTTTTATTTTTCCATAAATTTTAGCTTCCCTTAACTTATCAAATAATCTCCTCAAATAACTAAGATGATCGTGCACATTTTTACTATACACAAGTACAACATCTAAGTAAACTACAATGAATTTTTCAAGAAAAGGCCGAAGAGCATCATTTATTAGTCTCATAAATGAACTAAGTACTTAACACAAACCAAATAGCATTATAGTTTGTTTTTAAAGAACATATTTCATTTTAAAAGCAATTTTCCATTCATCTCCTTCTCTTATTCTCATTTGATGATATCTACTCCTTAGATCACTTTGTGTAATACCCCAAAATTTCAAAATCTAAAATTTAATATTTATCCTTTATTTGGAATACTTTAATCTTAAACTATTAATTTAATTATTTTGTGGACCTTTTATTTACAAAAATATATATAATTATTTAATAAATTAATATAAATATTTTTATCATTTTTCTCAACCTTTTATTTAAATAAATTCCCAAACCCATAACTTTACCAAAATTATTTACTTAAATTAATACTTTAAATTTTAGATAAATTAATTTAATAATTTTCCCATTAGCCTAATTTCTAATCCTAACTCCAAAAATAATTTTATTTTTATTTTATTATTTTTTTCTTTTTCTTTTTCCTCTTTTTTTTTTCCTTTTCTTTCTTTCCTTTCCTCTTCTCCTTTAGGCCAGCCCTGCCCAGCCCTCTTCCTTTTTTCTTTCCTTCTTCTTCGCCGAGCCAATCCAGTCGCGCCACCTTCTCCCTTTCCCTTCTTTCTCCTTTGGGCTAGCCCACCTTCTCCTCTCTCTTTTTTTCCCTTCTCCTCCTACGTGGGTCGATTTGCCTGTTTCCCCTTTCTTTCTCCTCACCCGACCTCCTTTATTTCTTCCTTCTTCTTTCCTTTATCACCCCAAGCCAAAAAAGCCCCTTGCCCCTTATACGCCATCTTCTCCTTCTCCTTTCCCTACACCTTTGCACCTTGCCTGCCATGCTCGACTTCATGCCCCCTCTACCCGTCCCTTTCCTTTCCATTTCAGACCATGCATCCCCCCTGCATCCCCTTCCCCACATGCCTTCCCCTTACCTTTTTATCCCTACACCTAAACCCCCTGCTGCCTTCCATGTCCCCTGCATTCTCCCTTACATTGCATGCCTCCTTCCTCTCCTCTTCTTTTTCTTCTCCTTCTCTTCTCCTCCTCTCCCGAATTTCTCTCCCTCGATCTCCCTTCTCTCTTGTCCGATTCTCTCTTTCCTTTCTCTCCCTCTTCCTCCCCTATTTTTTTCTTGAACTACCCCTCTTCACCTTCTCCACCGCCCAACCGGCCACCACACCAACCACTCTTGCACCCTACCTCCTCCTTGTACCACCCCAAGAACCACTACATGCTATCCTGTAACCAACTCCCCTTCATTTCCTCTCCTTCTCCCCTTGCACCGCCACTTTTTGCCACCATTTATCCTCTTTTGTCACCCCTAAAGCCTCTCCTCAGCCACCTAACACCACCCCCAACACCTTCCTTCCTCACCTTGCCTGAACTCCCTTTGCAACTCCCTTTTCTCTTCTCTCTCTTTTCCTTTCCTCCTTTTTTCCCTCCCTTCTCTACACGCTCTTTCTACAACGACCGCCGTCATCTCCACCACCCTGAGCCACCACACTTTGACCTTCAGCCACCACCTACACCCTACCTCACCTTTGCACCAAACAACTAACCCCAACTCCTCCACCACCTTCCTCAACCCTCTTACCCAAATCCCCCCTTCATCCATTTTCTCCCTTCCCCTCACTCCTTTCGTACCATGCATGGTTCACACTACATGAAAAACATGAGTTATACTACCTAAATTTTAAGTATATTTAGCTAATATTGAGCTATAGTATAGTTTGGTAATAATATGTATTTAATAATTATTTTTAATAAAAATATTTCTTTTACTTATCTAATAATAATATGTTACTTGTGATATTATTTTAGGTATAATTTTCACTAACAGAGTTTAAGTATTTTAAATGGGGATACCGGTAAAGTTTGATTTTTGTTGGAAATAAGATAACCATTATACCCTAATAAAATGTATGGTTTATCATATATTAGCACATTAGGATTTTGGATATTTGGTTTATGTGTATATGTTGTGTTACTAACAATCTTATGATTATTAATATTATCTTGGAAAGTAGGAAGAAAATCATGTTATCTTACATATGGTATGATGTGTGTGGAAGGGTGGTTAAGAAAGGGGTTGATGTTGATAATGGATCTTATGTGCATATACATGATATGTTAAGTAAATATGGACACTTGTAGTAGAAATAATACTTATATGAGCCCTAGGAGCAATTTAGTCATTTGGACACATCATAATGTTTAAACCTAAATGAGTTGCCTAATGTGTTATATTTGATGCTAATAATGGATATAGGAGTTTGGTAGAGTATAAATATAAGTATTAGTAGCAATATCAATATTTATGACCTAGGGGTAATTTGGTAATTTAAATGTATGGTGTTCATTATCTTAATAGAAATGCATGCTAAGTGTTGTGTGGTGTTGAAAATAGCGTGATAGGAGTTTGTGACATTAAAAAAATACATGTTCCCTCATGAAAAATAATATTTTTTTGTGTTGGAGGCATTTTAGTAATTTTGCATGTAAAATGGAGGTTTCTTAAATAAACATGCATGGTAGGTGATAATTAGAACTAAGAATAATAATAAGAGTTTTGTGGTGTTAATAATGCATATTTGACATAAATATCAATATTTTATGTGCTAGGAGCATTTTAATAATTTTTCATATGAAATATAAGGTGCCCAAATAAATATACATGATAAGTTACAAGTGGTGCTAAGTGAGCTAGAAAAAGTTTTGTGGTGATAGAATTGCATGTTGGGTATGATTATCAATATTTTATGTGCTAGGAACATTTTAGTAATTTGACATGTGTAATGGAAGCTAACTTAATAACCATGCATTATAAATAGTAATTGGTGTTAAGTGTGATAATAGGGGTTTGTAGTGTTAGTGATGCATGTGGGGTATGATTATTAATATTAAATGACCTAGGGACATTTTAGTAATTTGACAAGTAAGAAGAGACATTTTAGTAATTTTATAAGTAAAAGAAGAATTTTGATAATTTTATAGGTAAGATGGGGATTAGTGTAATAAACATGCATGGTAGGTATAAAATAATGTTAGATATGATAATAGAGGCTTATTAACTTAGTATCACTTATTTAAGCATGATATTCAATAAAATATATTCTATGGATATTTTGGCAAATTTACGTGTAAAAGGGTTCCTCTCATGGCACCAGGTCTGGGCTTGCATTCCCAGTTCTGCTAGGTGCTGCTGTGCTAAAGGCAAATAGATATGTTCTACCTCCATGTAAATGTGATTTGCTGGGTCTCCTTTAGATAACAAATAAAATTGAGTCCTATGAAAGTTAGAGGCAAAGCACACGTCCCATAATTTGAAGCACACATCCTCATCATTTTTAGTGTTATGTGTTATAATATATTCAATATATATGCAGCAATTAAATCGAAAGAAATAAAACTAAACCAATATAATGTTGTACCATGATAATCAATCACCGCTCTGAAGTGAATTTTGACCAGACTTTGGTGCAAATCTCTTCTCGGTCGGTCCACCTCCAAGGTTAATACAACACCTTCGATCCCATGGACTCGTGATTGAAGGAATGAAATTGCAAATTCAATGCCTAGATCTATTGAAATCGGAAGATAGTTTATGAAAATAATCAAAGGGAGTTCGGGTTCTTCTAGTCGGTATCTTATGCCTTCGGTTTTTAGCTTTCTTCACTTCTAAAAACCAAAAAATTATTTTTATATTATAGTAAACAGAAAATGTGGAAGATTGGAACATCTCCCACTCTTCATATGTTCAAAAAATCAGAAGAATAAGTAAAACGAACCATAATAATAGTAACCAATGAACACCGAAAAAACGGATAGAAAACTGTTCAAAATTTTGGAAAAAAGATAAGATCGGGCTCATCTAGATCTATGACACACCCACACCCACGCCCAGCCTAGCCCGAACTGGACGGGTGGGAGGCGGCGTTTGCTCGCATATGTGTGGTATATAGTCCAGCCCACTACCCACATAAAATAACCCAAACTCAATAAGTCAAACATGTCAATAGGTAAGGGGATATAAAAGCTGATTAAAACCACTATTCCTCACCAACGCGAGACTTTAAAAAAGAGCCAACAGTAATATTCAAAAATGCTGAATAGTTTTCTATTGCTCCAATAATCCCCCACCAATGGCAAATAGAAAGAAAATCACAATAGATTTGGACAAAGAAGGAATAACACTTAAGCATCAATATTATAAGGATTGAATTTATACGTACTGAAGTGAGGCAACAACTGTATTTGGAGAGTACACAAGTCTTGAACTACCCAGACTTCGATTGAGACCCTCACAACACATGTCTTACCTTAAATTATGCAAACTCTGCGATATTAACACAAGCACTTTTAATGGCCATGCACACACCTTCGATACTAAGGAGTGCTCTAGAAAGACAGTCTGAGTCTTTCGTAGAAGGTGGCCCACCTTCACACTCACTTAGGTGAATCCATCAAGTGCGTGTCATTAGCACCACCAAACCTAGCTATGGATCCATTAAGAGCACAAGCATGCTTAACCTTATAAATGTCTAGCGGTGAGTTCTTCAAGTCTGTCTCACAAGGACCACCCAAAATATAGGGCTATGAACTCATTAAGAATATAAAGCTCAACCTGTCTACAACGCACCATAGGAATGAGTATGTAGTACAAAAGAGTAATCATATGGCTTCGTTTGACCACATGTGTTATCCACCATACTTTCGTCAACTCAAAGGCTTAAGCCCAATTCCCTTGATCACTCAAGGATGAATCTCCTTGTTAGACCCTTCGTGAGAGGATATGCCAAATTTCTCTCGGATCTAATGAACTCTAACGAGATCACATCGTTCCTCAACCATTTTCTTATAGAAATATGTCTAACACGGATGCATATCCTCTTACCATTATAAATAGTGTTCTTGGCAACACATATAGCTACCTGTGAATCAAAATGTAAGGAAACCGGTACACAAGGTTTCCTCCATAAAGACACATCGGCCAACAAGTTCCTCAACCACTCTGCCTCTTGACCAGCTAATTCAAGGGCAATAAACTCTGGCTCCATAATGGAGCGAGCTATACAAGTTTGCTTGGTAGACCTCCAAGATATAGTTCCTCCTCCCAAGGTAAATACGTAACCACTGATGGAACTGACCTCATCATTATCAGAAATCCAGTTTGCATCTATAAATCCCTCTAACATAGTAGGAAATTTACAAAAATGCAAACCCCAATCCTTAGTACCCTTAAGGTATCTAAGAAAACGACGAAGGGCAATCTAGTGATCACTACCTGGGTTGTGAGTATACCTACTTAGTCTACTCACAACATAGGCTATGTTAGGTCTAGTATAATTCATGAGGAACATCACGCTACCTATGATTTTAGCATATTCATCTTGAGAAAATTAGCACTTAGGTTCCTTTTCAAATGTATGCTAGGATCATAGGGAGTTTTCACAGGCATTTCATCTCAACAATCAAAATTTTATAGAATCTTATCAATATAATGTGATTGACTCAAGAAAAATCCATTCTTGGTTTTTCTCATTTTGATACCAAGAATTACATCAGCTTCTCCTAAATCTTTCATTTCAAAATGAGAAGATAAAAAAAATATGGTCTCATCAACCATAGTCACACTTGTGCCAAGAATCAACATGTCATCCACATACAAGTAGATTATCACACATTCATGTCTAATCAATTTGGAACAAACACATGAACCAAATGCATTTACTACATAACCATTACTCACTAAGTGTAATACCCCGTATTTTTAAAATCCAGATTTATTGAGTTTAATGATTTTATTAGTGTAATTTGATGTAAACAATTAATTATTTTAATTTCGATTGGTTTTATGGAGTTATCGACGATTTTGAATTCATATTTGAATTTAATTAATCGATGTCGTTGCGAACCATTCTAGATAAATTCATTCATGACAATGATTTTATTATATTCTTATGAATTCAATTTTCGGTTAAATATATGTATTCCCGTTCTTTATCGTATTTTGATTTTAAATATTTTAAAATTTTTTTTCGATTATAACTTCTTCATGTGTTTATGGCGTTATTTTGAAGTTATATTTGTTGACGAAATATATTATTTAAATTATAGAATTTTTATTTAAATAGTTAAAGTTATTTTAATTTTTTACCTGTAAAAAAAATTTCCGACTTTAAATTTATTCGATTCCAGAAATCGTTAATATTTTCGGAAAGTTTATAAAAAAATTTTCGGAGCTTATTTAAGAATTTCTTTTTGAAATTAATTTTCTCCCGTTCTATGCTTTTTAGTTTGCGGAAAACCGATTTCGTAAATTATTAAAATTAGTCTCGGTTTATTAGAATTTGACTTAAATATTTTATTATATGTTTTTAAATATTATTTCGGGGTCTTATAATGTATTTCCTTAAATAATATAAATTTTTACGTTTGTTGGCAAATGCTTCCGAGAATGTTTCCGAAATTTCGTAAATAGTTCTTTATTTATTTTAAGCTTTCGGAACCTTACGAAATAATTTTCGTCTAATAAATTTTAGATAAAATCTTCCAATAATAATTTTTAAACTTTAGTATTTTGTTTTATGTATTTTTGTAAAAACAAAAACAAAAAATCCCGCGCCCTGTCTGCCGACCCCCTCTTCCTTTTCCTTTTTCTCTCCTTCTCTTTCTCTTCTCTTCTTTCTCTCTTTCCCGTATGTCCCTGTTCTGCAGCCCCAAACCCCAGCCCCAGCCTCCCTCACCTCCTCCATCTCATTGCTCCACCAGCCGCTGGCTGACCTCCAACCACCTGCGACCGACGACGCCACAACCTGTAGCAACAACCGATGTAGCAGCAGCCACCAGCAGCAGCGCGCAAGAGCAGCAGTGGCGACAGAGTGCAGCAGCGACGAGCCGCGGTGGTTGCGCCGCCGTCCGGCCACGGCAGGCCCTACTGACCACCGGCGAGCCACCCCCGTCCCACGTCGAAGCTTCCCCGGCCTTCCTTTGCCCTGATTTGTCGATTTTTTTTTGTATAATTTTCTGAAAAACCCTAATATAGATTTGATTAATTGAGTATGATTTATCTTGTGAAAAGCTAATTTGATTGTTTGATTATGTATATATGTGCTGTCAGATTGATTTGGATATGTTAATTGTATGGTTTAGGTTGGAATTTTGGAAATTGAATTTTTGGCCGGGTTATGCCCGAATTTTTTTGGATTCATCCGATTTAGCTATTTTGGGTAAATTGATTATACAATATGTTTTAAAATGTATCTAATTTCATGTTGGAACTGTCAATTTGAGAAATTTATGCAAGTTTTATTGAAATTTGATTCCTAGGTCAAAATTCGGGTGTAATGAAATTGGGTCGTATAATTGAGCCGTTCTGCTCAAGTGATTTTATAATATCGTTTAAAATGTATTTAATTTTACATTGGAAGTGTTGATTTGGGAAAATTCAGCGTAATTGATCGGAATTGAATTTTGAGGTCAAAACTCTCGCGGGTCTAAAGTGGATTGTGTAATCAGGTTATTTTATTCAATTGACTATATAAATTACATTAGAATATATTTAATTACATTTCCGAACCGTCAATTTATATGTTTTGGCAAAAATTGATCGGATTTGCGTTCCGGGCTCAAAAACCCTAATTGTGCTAAATTGTGTATTTCTTTTATTGGTTTTGAGAAATTGATTATTTGATATGTTATAAAATGTGTTTAATTGCATTTCTAAACATTCAATTTGATTATATTAATAGAATTCAACCGAATTATATTTTCGGGCCTAAAACCCTAGATTTCAAGTGAGATTATGAAATTGGTTAATTGTATAGTTGTTTTTCTAAAATTAAATTTATAAAAGTAGTTTAAATGATCCTAATTGTATTTTAATACCTTTAATTGGAATTAATTGATTTGAATTACCCGAGTTTGTGTCGCAGGCTTTAAAACCCTAATTTTGAAAACGGATCGTCTTGAATTGGCTAGTCGGAAGATTGTTTTGTTGAAATTGATTATCTAGATTTATCTAAAACTAGTTTGATCGTGCTTTAAAACTATCAATTTGAGGTAATTGAAGTGATTTGGTGATTCGTAGTTTAGGCATTAAAAACCCTAATCTTCGGGGATTGTTTTATAAAATTAATTTTTGCTATGTGTCTTTTATCTAATTGATTTTTGTCTTTGGGTTTTAAATCATTTAAATTGTGTTTTAATCTAATTGGTTTGGATTTGGTGCTATATAAATGGTTGGGTTACCTATTTAGTTATAAAACCTAATGAATAAGTTATTTTCGATAAATTAATTTATGATCGATTATTCTTTCTCGGTCTTTCCAAATTAATTGGAAATGTCCCAAGTGGTATTTGTATTAATTCATTTTGACTTATATTAATCTTAAATATTGATAGAGCTATACTTTTGAGTCCTAAGTTTTGGACATGTTTTCCAAGAAAGATCGTTGTATTTTTTTTGCGTTTGTTTAATTATAATATGTGAATTATTAATTGATAAGATAGTTTCTAACCTAGTTTCAACTTCTATCGGCGATCTAGGAAAGCTTTATTGTGGATCCTCGAGCTAGTAATCTTCTCTCTCCCTCTTATCTTGCTTAGCTAGCTTCGGATTTAGGTAAGTCTCTACTTACCTCCACTTATGGGTGTTTTGTAAGGATGTGGCTAAGATCAATTTTATGTGTGTTATGTGCGTTGTGTGCCATGTGTTATGTCAGGTTGTGAACTATATGATTTTAATGACCAATTATTTGTAGCGTAGCTTGGAGTTGAGGTATGATTATATGAATTCCTTATGACATGTGTATAATGGTTGTTCTGTTGTTTTATGATATTATATGACGTGACCCTCTAGGACATGCATGCTAGGATGCTAATAATATGACGTGGGGGACATGAATGTGAAAGGATAATAAGGGGGAAAATGTGGAAGTAAGAGTAATTAAGGATGAGTGGAGTAGTGGGTTAAGAGTGGAAATTTAATATATGAGGAATGAGTATGGGTGCCATGGGAGGTAAGTCAGGTTAGGTGAAAAGTAGAGAGATTACTTGTGGGAAGAAATATGCTAGGGTTTGTAGTGGCCAACTAGGGTTTTCGATCACCTACGAAATCAATGAGTAAAGTAATATGATTTGGGATTGAACCTAAATGAGATGAGGTGTTTGACGATAAATCAATTAATGGTAGTGAAGTAAGAGGAAGTTGGGTCACATAGGTCCAATTAGGGTTTCGACGGAAACCCTAGAGGCTAATAGCAGGTGGAGTCTGATGTCACGAGGTGTTGGGCCTTAACCCAAACCCTTAGGAGTTGGTTTTCATTATGTGTAAGTGTAAAGGGGAATGAATATCGTGGTGTGATAAAGGGCGCCAGAGTCCCAAGATATGGGACGGGCCCTCCTGGGAGGATAAGTGTGGATATTGTTAGCCATGCATGTCAAGGGTGTGATGTTTATCGAATAAGACACGAATAAAATACTAATCACTTAAAGAGGAAGATATTTGAGCTGGGCCTAGACCGATCTACTGGCATAATAGTGGCTAGGAGCTGGGGTGCCTTAGAGACCGATCCACCGGCGTATAATAGTGGTTAGGTGCGTTATGCCCTATAAGTGACCGATCCACCGGCTATAATAGTGGGGGATCCTGAGCTCAAAAAACCAAAAATTAAGTTACAAATAAATCATGGGAAAGATACGTTATAATTATAGTGAAACACCATGAGAGTCAGGGCCAGACCGATCCACCGGTATAATAGTGGCCAGGAGCGTTCTGCCCTGGAGACTAATCCACCAGCGTAAAATAGTGGTTAGGTGCGTTCTGCCCTATAAGTGACCGATCCACCGGCTATAATAGTGGGGTTCCCACACTCTCATGGATTCATAATGATTATGACGTGAATTGATTATATTTACTAGAGATCTAAAGAATGAGTCTACCCGGACCATAGCCGGCTTTTATTATCTGTATTACTACATGCTGCTTATGTGAGTATGCCAAATAACGAGTTTTCAATAATATGGATTATTCCTACCTGAGGTGCATGAGCTACTTCACATTTCGGTCATACCACACTCATATGTTTAAATAAGATGTTACATATGTTTCACATGTTATTATATGTGTATGGTAGGACTTGTGATGTGGGTTTTGAGTATGCGCAATATTGTATCAACGTATTGTACCATGATTTAATATGCACTTGATGTTATAGTTTACGTCTCTCCCATAAGATAGGGGAGTGGGATTTACTCAGTATTGGACACATATTGATACTAACTTGGTTGAATGGGTCCTGTGATGATCCACTGATGGTGGGGAGCAGACCTCTTATGCAGGTTTAAGATCGGATACTGTTTTGGGGTAGAAGGCTTGACTTGAGTGAGTAGGCAATCTGGAAATTTGATCCGTCGGGTTTTATCTTGTTTAACATTATTCCTCTTTGGAAGTTACAAGTGTTGTATTTGAAATTTCAAGGGTATTGTAATTAACTTTCAATTTCTCGTACTTTGATAAGCTTTTAAAATTCGGATTTATTTCACAGGTTCTACTGATTAATTCAGCAATGATTTTATTTAGTGAATTTATTCACTTGCCATCTGCCCATGGATATCTCCTTGTGGGAGTTTTTCCTTACAGCATTGATGTTTGAAATTGTTTGACAGGTTTTAGCCTTACATCTAGCATGAGATAGATGGTGAACATTTATCTTGTGTTAGATGTGGCGGTATCATTCCCCAAATTCTATTCTAGCTTCCACTTTATTTCTTCAAAAAAAAAATTAGGAGTGAATTTTGGGGGTGTTATACTAAGGTCTGGTCAAACTTTTCCTACCATTGTTTAGGAGCTTGTTTAAGGTTATACAATTAATTTCTCAATCACACTTTAGTCTCTTGACCTTCAACTTCACAGCCCTCGGGCTGCTCCACATAGATCTCCTCTTTTAGGTCACCATTCAGAAATGTTGTTTTTACATCCATTTCATGAATTATAGGGGATAGTGGCAATCTTAGTCACGGGAGAGTAAGTATAAAAAAAGTCTACGTATTTCTTTTTCTTGTAGCCTATAGCCACTAATCTAGCCTTAAACTTATCTATGGTCCCATCAGTTCTCAATTTCTTTCTAAAGACCCATTTACATCTAATTGGTTTACAACCTTTAGGTAAATCAACCAAATCCTATGTGTGATTGGAAATAATGGATTCTAACTCATTTTTAATTACTTCTTTCCAAAAACTAGCCTCCATAGAAGTTACCACTTCCTTATAGGATTTAGGATCCTCCTCAATTAGATATGCATACACAAAGTGAAATGCCCTAAAATCCTAATTTCTATTATCTATTACTAAATAATATTTTTATGTGGGAGTTTAACCAAAATAATTCATTTTTATTAAAATAAGAGGAAGTTAATTAGGTTAAACCAAAAAGAAATTTAAAAGTGTTTTAAATAGGAGGAATTGTGGTATTTTAAGCTAATTAAGGATTTTATTTTAGAAATTAATTAAATAAATTACTTTATTTAAATTAAGAAGAATAGAATAGTTTCAAATTAATATAAACTTAATAAATAATTTAATTGGAAGAAAATTTGAGTATTTTTCCTAATTAGTATGGAGGATAAGAAAATTTATCTAAAATAGCCTAAAACTAAGCAAAAAGGGAATTTATTTAATATTTTATAAATATTAATATTCTAAATAGCCCAAAAATATTCTAAATAATTTATGCAAAATCCCAAAACCCTAAAAAAAGCCTTCCTTTTTTTTCTTTTTTCCTTTTTCTTTTCCTTCTTTTTCCTTTTTCCTAATCCCCCCGCCGAAGTTGGGCCTCGACCGGCCCAACGCCCCCTTCCTTTCCTTCTTCTCGCCGCGGCCCAACGAGCCCAGCCGCCCGTGAGGTAAAACGCGGCGTTTCGACGCTAAAGCCGTGGAAACGCCGCGTCGCCATAAGGAGAAATTAACCGTTGCCAGGCCGACGCGGACGCCGCGTTTTTCTCAAATATAACCCAAAATGCAGCGTTTCATTAATAAGGGAAATAACCGCCGCCACCCCGGCCGGTTCCCCCTTCCCTTTTTCCTTTCCCTTGGACCGCCGGTCCAGCCTCTTCCTCTTCTTCTTCCTCACGACGTCGTCGTCCCTCTGCCGCCTACAACCCAAAACTTTCGCCGGGGAAGCTTAGCTTCGACGGCACGCCATCCTCACCAGTCATTTCACCCCCTTCTCCCCGTTGACTTCCCTGTGGACATGACCAATCAACTCAGTCTCTCTCCCCGCACGAAAACCTTCTTCTTTTTTTGACAAATCATGGCCTGCAAATCGCAGACCATGTGCCGGCGAATCTCGCCGGACAACCTACCCTAACCCTAGCCCCTAACCTCCCCCTCGAAGCTTGTCGTTTTCCGATCAATTTGGCCTATAAATAGCCCTCAACACCGCCTTAATCGGGTTCGACAATTAGGAACCCAGACAGAGCAAGCTGCGCGCCGCCCCTACCACCTACCCTTGCCACCACGATCCTCCCTGAACCTCCCTCTATACAACCAACCCCCTTAGCTTCCCTGCCTCGCGCCGCACGTTCCGCCCTGGCCGTGCGAAAACCCCTCCCCAAATCGACCCCTTCCAGCTTTGCGCCGCCTTCGCGCCGCCGCTGCCGGCTGTGCCGCCACTTGCAGCACCTTCACCACCCCCCAAAACCACCAGGACTTCCTGCTCTACACCCTACACTTCCACTTTCCCCTAGTTTCTCCTCCTTTAGCCTCCATAGCCACCTTTCCAAAAATTCTTCTTCCTCCTCCGCTGCCGCCGCCGCAGGTGCCACTCCCAGCCAGGTGGTCCAACTCCCTAAAACCCTAGACCTGGAATAATAGACGTAGTTAATAAATTTATTATTATTAACTATTAAGATTAATGCTATTATAATCATTATTAACCTATTTATTATTAATACTATTACTATAATTATTATTAGTACAACCATTATTAATAATAATATTATTATTACTATTGTTGACAGGTCCTAACATTACCCTAAGAACTTCTAATTAAAGGTATTAAGCAATACAAGACCCTAATAAGTTATTATTATTGTTAATATTGCTAGTATTATTATTATTATTATTATTATTATTATTATTATCTTTACTATTATTATCTTTATTATTATCGTTACTATTATGATTACTATTATGATTATTATTATGATTATGATTATGATTATTATTATTATTATTATAATTATTTTTATTATTATTATTATTAGTACTATTATTATTATTATTGTTACTATTATTATTATTATTATTATTATTATTGTTATCCTTATTATTATTATTCCTATGTTTATTACTCTAACTATCACTGATGTTGTATTATCTTTGTTATTATTATTATGGTAGTATTCTTACTATTATTCGTATGATTAACATTATTATTATTATTATTATTATTATCCTTATCATCATTATTATTATTATCATTATCGTTACTATTACTATTACCATGGTTATGAGGTTGCTGCTAGTCTTATTATTATTATTATTATTATTGTTATCTTTATTATTTTTATTATCAACATTATTATTATTATTATTATTATTATTATTATTATTATTGTTATTATTATTATTATTATCCTTGTTATTGTTTTTTTTGATGTTGTATTTAACGCATTTATTATTTTATCGATATTTACCATCATTATTATCCTTAACATTATAATTTAATATTATTACCTTAGTATTTTTGTTATGCCTAGTATTGCCACAACTATTGTATTGTTATTATTATTATTGTAATTATTATTATGGTTATTGTTATTTTACTATCATTATCGCTTTCATTACTATTGTTATTACTATGGTTAATACTAGTGTTATTATGTTTATCTTTCTAACTATTATTATTATTGCTATTATCCCTATTAGTATTATTTCTAGTACTCTTACTATCATTTGTATTATTACTATTATTATTATTGTTGTTGTTGTTGTTATTATTATTATTATTATTATTATTATTGTTATTATTATTATTATTATTGCTATTATTATTATTATTATTATTATTTTCATTACTACTACTCCTTCTATTATTATTATTATTGTTATTATTATTATTATTATTATTATTATTATTATTATTATTATCATTATTATTGATATTGTCATCTGAATGATTATGGTTGCGTTATTATTTTATTATTATCGGTAATATTACTATCACTAATGCTATTACGATTTCAATTATTATTACCATCATTATTATCATTATAGCCATTATTATTCTTATTATGAGTATTATTATTATAAGTAGCATTCTTATTATTGTTAGTATTATTAGTAATTATTATTATTAATATTGAAACCCTCACCTTAATACTCTAGATTTGCTAAAACCTACTTTAATTAGTGATAATCCGTTTAAACTATCGTGAGAATAGAAATAACCCTACCCCTTTATTTATAGACCCCTATTATTAATATTAGCCTTAGTATTAGGCCATGATAGGGGTAAGATTGGAATTATGATAATTCGGGTAGAGGGAGATTGACCCTTAGTATTTCTTCCTTATAGGTGAACCGGGTCAAACCCCAGGAGGTGTAGGAGCGTGCTCCAAGCCCGGCGCCGATTTAGGTAAGGACGTAACTAAGGCCACCTGTGTGTATTGCATGTTTTACCTATCTTGTATGCTTTGTGCGGTTGTATGCTATAACCTGTATATTATTTGTGTATTTGTGTAGCGCGGCATGGAACCGAGGTGCGTTCTCGTGCTCTCGTCTGTGTGTACTAACATGTTGTGTTACAAGTATGATGTGATGTGATGTGACCCCTACGACATGCATGCTATGTTATGTGAGGAAGTGATGTGAAGTGGGGACTTGAAAAAGAAAAATAAGCAATTAAGATAACCAAAGGGAAGTACGTCGATTAACATAGGTATGGACGACCTAAGGGATTCATAATTTTTGAGATGATGAGGAAGAGGGGGAATCAAATAAATAGAAGAGTGGGAATAAAATAAGGTTGCATGGGGGAAACTAGGGTTTGGTGGAAATGATAGGGTTGGCATGGTGGAAATGATAGGGTTTGCATGGGAAGGTTAAGGTCCGCATGGGGACAAACCTTACGTATGAAAAGTTACCTTGGGACGTGAGGAAGTTAGTGGAAGGTCCTCTTGGGAGTCTGGAGACTCGAGATGAAATATAGTACGTAGGGTCATATAAGGGACCCGATTAGGGTGTTGGGAAGAATTAGTAATATGAGAAAGGCGAAAGGAAAATGGTTAAGGGTGAGTGAGGTGCGGGTTGAGAGTGAGAGTTTATGTTATAAGGAATGATTATGGGGGTTTTGAGGGAGGAGAAGTATTGGGTGAAAAGGAGGGGTTACTTCTAGGAAAGGAAAGGTACTAGAGTCGAAGTGGCCAACTAGAGTTTTAGGGTCACAGGTAGAATCGATGGGTAAAGCAATATGATTTGGGGACTGGACCTGAATGAGACGAGGTGTTGAGGATAGATGAATTAATGGTAGAGGAGGTTGGACCACATAGGTCCAATTAGGGTTTCAAGGGAAACCCTAGAGACTAATGGCGGGTGGAGTCGATGTCACGAGGTGTTGTGCCTTAATTCATACTCTAGGAGTTGGTTTTTATTATGTGTATGTATAGCGGGGAATTGGATATCGAGGTGTGATAAGGGGTGCACGAGTTCCAAGATATGGGACGGGCCCTCCTGGGAGGATAAGTGCGGATATAGTTAGCCATGCATGTCAAGGGTAAAACACTTTCAATAAGATACGTTAAGATACTAATCACTTAAAGAGGAAGATGTTGAGCCGGGCCCAGACCGGTCCACCGGCGAATAATAGTGGCCAAGAGCCGGGGTGCCCTGGAGATCGTGCCACCGGCGAACAATAGTGGTCAGGAGCGTTTTGCCCTGTATGATTTCCGGTCCACCGGCTATAATAGTGGGGGTTTCCGTGCTCAGCAAACCAAACGTAAAATCTATAAGACATGGGAAACTACTAAATACTTACAGTGGAACACTATGTGAGTTGGGGCCAGACCGGTCCACCGGCAAATAGTAGTGGCCAGGAGCGTTCTGCCCTGGAGACCGGTCCACCGGCAAATAATAGTGGTCAGGAGCGTTCTGCCCTGAGTTTATATATTCCGGTCCACCGGCTATAATAGTGGGGTTCCCGCACTCACGTGGATTAATAAAGACTGTGTGTGAAATGGACATATTATTAACGAGGATAAAGAATAAGTCACCGGAAAGTACTCAGGCCTTATCTTGTGTGTTATTGCATGTTACTTATATGATTATGTTATGTAGGCTACTTGGTGTGACTGTATGCTTGGCCTTAGCACACCTGCGCCCTTACTCAGTACTGGACCCGTACTGATACTACACTAGTTGAATGGGTCCTGTGATGATCCACCGACGGTGGGGAGCAGACCTTTGATGCAGGTTTTGATCGGTTACTAAATTGGGGTGGAAGGCTTGACTTGAGTGAGTAAGTGGTCCGGATATTTACCCTTCGGAATTTGTTTTGTTTAATCGTATTCGTCTTTGGAAGTTACCAGTGTTGTATTTAAATTTCCAAGGGTTTTATCGTACTTTATCCTTCCGTTATTTTAATTCCTCTGACATTTGGAATTTTTAAATTATACTTCCGAGCGTAACTCTTAACTTCGTACTCTGATTTCCTTATTACTTATGCCTTAGTAATGATTTGTTTTGGTTCTATTATTTTAGCCTTAGCACTTAGTATCGGGTCGATAGTTGTGAATCGATCTGGTACTAAGTGTGGCGGTAATACCCCCGAATTTATAGTTTATTCGCTTGCTTCCGCTAAACTTCTTTAAAATTTAACGAAATTTTTCAGTAGTAAGTTTGGGGGTGTTACACAAAGTCCATATTAATCATATCAATGTCATCATTTTCAACTAGGAAAGTAGTAACAAAATTAGTTCTGAAGCTAGTTTTAGTCCTTCATCTTTTGCTTCTCCTAGGCTCTTTGACATTATCATTTTCAACACTAAGAGAGGGTGGTAAAGACAAGGGCACCGAAGAAGTATTAGAAGAGCTAGCAAAGTCACATGCATTCTTTTTCATGGTAAACACATTCTCAAAAAATTCTGGAATTCTACATTCACAAATAGCATAATCATTCAAACACAGGAATATATATACAACTCTATTTTGAGCATATACAATAAAATGCACAGTCAAAAGTCTTTGTTCCCACGTTGGTTCTTCTAAAGTCCGTTAAACTAATCTTAGCTAGACACCCCCGCACTTTTAAAATTTTCAAGTTAAGTTAGGTTCAAAACCTTTCCATAATTCATAGGGAGTCTTGTCTAGTTTCTTATGGGGAACCCAATTTAAAACATAGCATGTAGATAGATTGCCTCCCCCACATATCGTCAAATATACCATAACTCAAAAGCATAGCATTCATCATTTCCTTTAGAGTTCTATTCTTCTTTTCAGCTACACCATTTTGTTGGGGAGAATAAGGGGTACTAGTTTCATGTATGATACCATGATTATCACAAAAATCATTTAGAAAACTAGTTCCATATTCACCACCCCTATCAGACCTAAGCCTCGTCATCTTTTTGTCCAATTGGTTTTCTACTTCTGCCTTATATTTTAAGAATATACCTTGAGTCTCATCTTTAGATCTAAGGAGGAAATCTTTAGTGTATCTTGAATAATTATCAATAAATGTCACATAATATTATTTTCCTCCTCTACTCTCAATGTTTTTAAAATATGCTAAGTCTGTATGTATTAATTTAAGCATTTCTGTTGATCTCACTATGACTAGTTTAAAAGGATTATTAGAATACTTGGCTTCCACACAAATAGGATATTTCTCATAATCATTAGTGTCCAGCACATAAATCAATTTCATTTGTTTCAGTTATTTCATGGAAGCCACATTTACATTCCCTAGCCTACCATGCCACAAAGATACAGACTCAACGATATAAGCAGAAGTAGAGCTAATTTCATTAATAGGAGTAGAAGCAACATTCAAAACAAAGAGTCCATCAGACAAGTACCTTTTACCCATAAAGTCCCTATTTCTTGTCAACACAACCTTATTAGCCTCAAAAACTAGTTTCAGACCAGCCCTATTAAGTAAGCTACCCAAAAATAAGTTCCTAAGGAGGGAGGGGACATAAAAGACATCACTTAACAACAAAGATTTTTTAGAGGTAAGTTTTAAAATAACCTTTCCTTTTCTCAGAACTCTAGTAGTGGATGAGTTTACCATAAAGACGTGCTCTCCATTAGTGACATCCTATAACTAGTGGAAGAGTTCTCTATTGGCGTACAAGTGCTTAGAAGCCCCGGTATCCAGAATCCAATTTGCCTTATTTTCAACTAGGTTTGCTTCTACAACCACAACATCAATAACTTCCTTTGTCTTAGCAACATTAGCCTGTGGAGCAGGAGGGGCACTGCCTTGTTGATTCTGAGTCTGTGGGCCGTTTCTCTTAAAATATTGATAAGCTTTGTGACTCATCTTACTACACACATAGCATGTCATTTGCTTCTTTTGAATCCTAGTGTCACCCTTCTTGAAGTTAGGTTGACCTTTTAGTTGACCCTTTTTTCTGAGTCCTTTTTCCTTTCCTCTTGAATTTGTCATTTCTAGTAGTAGACTCAATGATGTTAGCACTCATGGATCTAGAAGCATAAGGCAATTAGTTGTCCTTCAGACGGCTTGCCTCCTCTGTCCTTATGTGACTGGTTAATTCTGGCAAAGTTAAATCCCTCCTTTTATGCTTCAAATGGTTTTTGAAATCACTCCAGGATGGAGGAAATTTCTCTATCAGCATGTTTGCCTAGAAAGTCTCACATATATTCATCCCTTCACCCAATACTTTAGCAACCAAGAGCTCATAGTCATGGACCTAATTTATAACCGGCTTGTCATCGGCCATTTGAAATCTCAATAAATTTCCAACATCATACTTGTTTCTCCTAGCTTCATCAGAACCATATATGTTCTTCATAGTATTCCAGATGTTCTTTGAAGACTCAACACTGAAGAACATATCAAATAATTTATTTTTCATATGTTGCAGAAGATGACCTCGAATAGTCTTGTTGTCCTGTTCGTATTTTTCTTTAAAAACTTCATCACCTTTCTTCGTAGCAGTGGAAACAAGAGTGGTTGTTGGAGTGGCAAGTGAATCATTGGTATCCTTCTGAGTAGGTGGATCATTCAACAACACATAATCGACTTCTAGAGCTTCAAATAAGATCGTCATCCTTTGAGACCATATATGATAGGTAGGACCATCCAATGGCTCAACCTTTGACATATCTAGAATAACTCTCGGAACACTTGCAACCATATCATATTGAGAATAACAAGCATAACAAAAGAATAGTATTGAAGCTACTATAGCACTATAGTACTCATAGCGGAAAGCGTTCTTCAACGCACGGACCAACCAAATCCAAAATAGCAACAACACAAAAACCAAACTCTTATATAAATTAAATTATGTGATACTTGAGCAAAGTAATTCTAAGTGAGCATACCAATAATCGAGCCATATTGCAACAACAAAAAACTCGTCTCAACCAGAAACATAGAGTGGTAGCAAGTAGAAGCAATAAACTATAGCAAGGTAGAAAACCAAGAATATGCAATTTCAGCAAGGTTTGAATATGTTATTGAACCAAATTGAATTTCCCAGACCAAAAAATGGAGCACTATATGACGGCAGATGTAACACCCCCAAATTTACTACTGAAAAATTTCGTTTAAATCAAAAGTTTTAGCGGAAGCGAAAGAATTAAAACTGTAAACTCGGGGGTATTACCGCCACACTTAGTACCAAACCGGTTCACTCCTACCGTTCCGATACTAAGTGCTAAGGCTAAGCTAAACCATCATCAAAACATATATACGTAGTTAACATAGGTCATTCACGAAAATACGAGTCAACAACAGTTAGGATATCGTTTAGGAATACAACTTAGAGTACGGTTTAATATTACAACTTAAAAACGCGATTCATAAAACATAAAGCGTAGTCCGAAATACAGTTAAATAAGGAAAATACGAAGTCTGAAGGTAGCAACGGAGTCTGGCCAACTCGTTCTCGATCCCCAAGTCAAGTTAGGCTCAACGCTCTGCCCCACCCGATGCCTCGTAGGTATCATAGGCATCAAAGGCATGGTCTCCTACCTGCACAAGATCAGAGGGATCTTCTGCTCGTGGGAATGAGCAGCACCCATGAAACGGGTGATCAGTACGCTATGTACTGAGTAAGCTAACAGACGCGCTAAGGCCCACACACAAAGATACATAACATAGCAGACATAGCATAGATACGTAGATAGAATGCAATAACACATATAAACAACACAGGTTACAAACCAGATATCACTTTTCTTTTATCAGGTCTCTGATTATAATCGATCATCGTCTTATCCAGACCATGTGAGTGCAGGAACCCCACTATTATAGCCGGTGGAATGTTCACGAGGGACATGCCTTGCCACTATTATAGTCGGTGGAACGGTCGCGAGGGTAAGATACCCTGCCACTATTATAGCCGGTGGACCGGTCTGGCCCCGACTCACGAGGTATTCCACTGTAACCATTTGTATCTTTCCCATGCCATATCACTTTTACGTTTGAGTTTGTTGAGCACGAAATCCCCTACTATTATAGCCGGTAGAATGGTCGCGAGGGCTTATGCCCTGCCACTATTATAGCCGGTGGAACGGTCGCGAGGGTCATGCCCTGCCACTATTATAGCCGGTGGACCGGTCTGGGTTCGGCTCAACATCTTTCTCTGTAAGTTGTTAGTGTCTTAATGTATCTTATTCGAGGGCATATCTTTTGTCATGCATGGCCAGAGATCTCAAAACATCACATCAAGACTGAAGACATATTCGTACTATCACATTCTAATGAGAACACAAGCACGCGTCTTGTTTCCAAGCCACATTACCCACGGAACAAGTAAGATAATGGCATTTAAAACACAACACATAATTCATACAAAAGCATCCATGACACGTAGGATACATGTCACATATCCAGTCTTAGCTATTTCCTTGCTCGGTTCAGGTCACCGAGCTATCTCCTACGCTTATATTAGGCCACTAACACCCTTGGCAATTATCATACTTAACACATTTCTCGCACTGGAAACCCAAATCATGACCCTCAGACTCAACTCTCCCACATACCTCACTCTTCCTCATTTATTCTTATTATTTTCTTTTTCTTTTCCACCTTCTTAAATTAGGGTTTCTTTCCCAAACCCTAGTTGGTCCCTATGTACCCTTATTTTATCCCACGTACTATTTTTCACCTCAAGCCTCCAAACTCCCAAACAAACTTTCCATTACCTTCCCTACGCCCCAAAGTAACTTTCCATACGTAAGGTTCACCCCCATGCGGACCTTAACCACCCCATGCAAACCCTATCACTTCCACCATGCCAACTCTATCATTCCCATGCAAACCCTAGTTTTCCCCGGACAACTTTACTTTCTTCCACTCTTCCATTTATTTAATTCCCCCTTTTCCCGTCCATTTACTAATCATAAATTGCCTAGGTCATTCTTACCTGCGTTAGCCGACGTACTTCCCTTTGGTTATCCTAGTCGCTTATTTTTCTCTTTCAAGCCCCCACTCCACAACTCCTCATCAAAACACCTAGCATGCATGTCACATCACACCACATCATCCTTGTACCATACCATATTAGTACATATAGACGAGAGTACGGGAACATACCTCAGTTCCATGTTGCGCTACATAAATACATAGATAATATACATATTATAGCACACAACCTCATAAGGCATACAAGACAGGTAAAACATGCAATACACACAAATGGCCTTAGCCACGTCCTTACCTAACACGACACCGGTCTTGGAGCACGCTCCTACGCCTCCTCTGGGTGTCGACTTGACTCACCTATAAGAGGGAAAACCGGGGTTACTTTTTCTCCGACCAAAACACTATTCTTTTCTTCCTTACCCCTATTCTTTACCTTACCACTAGGGCTAAGAATAATAATATTACTTTTATAAGTGAATTATGATCAATATTCTTAAAGTAGTTAATCATGCTACTACTAATAAACGTAGCTACAATAATTTAAAGTAATTTTAATAATATTTATTATTAATGGTAGTAGTTCAATGTTACTAATAATAATGATAGTAGTAGCGATAGTAAGGTTAGCGGTATACGAAATATTACTAATAGTGACAAGGAGCTAAAATAATAATAATAATAGTAATGATAGTAGTAGTAATAATAATAATAATAATAATAATAATGAGGATAGTAATAATAATAATAGTAATAATAATAATAATAATGATAGTAATAATAATAATAATAATAATAATAATAATAGTAATAGTAAGAATAATACTAATAATGCTACTAAAAATAATTAGCATTTATATAATAAAGGTTTAGGGGTTGGGGAGTTTAGAGGACTACCTAGAGGTGCTGGTGGCACAGCTGGCGGTGCACGGCGCACGGCGGCGGCGGCGGCGTTGGGGGGGGGGGAAGGAAGGTGGAGAGGTGGTGGAGGGGAAAGGAAGGGAAATGAGGGCTTGGTAGGGGAAATCGAAGGTCTAGGGAGGTTGGGGAAGCTCCCTTGGTGGTTTTAGGAGGTAGAGGGGGTGTTGGGAGTGGCGGCACGGCGGTAGGCGGCGGTGCGAAGGGTGGTGGGGTTCGGGGATTAGTTTGGTCGGGAAGGGTGCTTTGCACGCCTGGGGCGGCGCGTGCAGAGCAAACCGAGGGTGAGGGAGGCTTGGGTAGGTGGAGGGTGATGCAGGGAAGGGTTTCGGGGGTGGGTCGAGCGGCGACGATGGGCGGCGGCGACGGCACGGTGCTCTAAAGAGGGGGCGGCGCAAGAGGGGATTTCTGGGTATAATTTTCAAAAGAGCCCAATGCTGGGGCTCGTGGGGTATTTATAGGCTCGAATTGGGAAAAAATCGAGAGAGGGGACAAGGGAGGACAGGTCAGGCGGCGTTTGGGGCACGCCGGCCGGCAGGGGCGGCCGTCGCAGGTCTGCCATAGCAGACCTCTGCGCTGGTCTGGAAAAGGGGGAAAAGGTGCGGGGTGGCCAAGGGGTGATGGGGGGCGTAGGCTGGTCGAAGGAGGGTGGGCGGCAGGGTAGAAAAGGGGAAGGCGGCGTGCAGGCGGCGCGCAGGCGGCCGGCGTAGGAGGGCGGCGTGTTGTAGGTCGCGCGCGAGGAGGAAGGAGAAGGTGGCCGGACCGGCGGTCCGGGGAGAAAAGAAAAAGGAGGGGGAGACCGGCCGGTTCGGAAATGGTCAAAAGACCCTACCAAAACGTGGCGTTTCGGGCGAGTTATGGACAAAACGCGACGTCGAGTATGGCTGGCAGGTAACCGTTACTTTCATTAATCGGGGCGCATCGTTTCGGCGGAATGATGGGCGAAACACTGCGTTGCATTGCCACGGGGAAAATGGACGGCGCTGGGCTGCAGGGGAAGGAGGGAAAGAAGAAGGGGGTTGGGCCGGGGCTGGCCCAACGACGAGGAAAAAAAGGGGGGAGAAAAGGAAAAAAGAGAAGAAAAAGGGAGAAGAATTTATTTATTTTATTTTATTTTAGTATTTTATTTTGTATAAATGTTTAGAGTATTTACTTTAGGTACTTAGAGTAAGAATATTTAAATAATTAAATAAAATATTTATCCTCCTTTTTAGGCTAATTTAGGGCCCAAAATTATATATATAAATATTTGTATAAAGATACCTTTGTAATTTATCTCAAAATTCTTATTAGCTTGCCCTACAAAATCGTTTTTTTTCTTTTTAATTTATAAAGAGTAGTATATTAAATAAATTCCCCAATAATCCTTATTTAATAACTTATTTCCTAAAATAATTAATTCTAGGGTATTTCAGCAGAAAACCTGAACAATATTTCGCATATAATCGAATTATGGCAGTAGTATCAACCAATCAATAATCAACCCAACTTGATCTCAAGATAATTTTTTTATTTGGATGGAAGTCATGATAATCGAACAACACAACCATAAGAAAAATTGCAATGTATACAAAACCAAATTCACTTCTGAATGTTATAATATATTCAATATATATGCAACATATAAATCGAAAGAAATAAAACTAAACCAATATAATGTTGTGCCGTGATAATCAATCACTGCCTTGAAGTGAATTTCGACAGAAATTTGGTGCAAATCTCTTCTCGGTCAGTCCACCCCCAATGTTAATACAACACCTTTGATTCCGTGCACTTGTGATTGAAGGAATAAAATTGCAAAGTCAATGCCCAGATCTATTGAAATTAGAAGAGAGTTTTCAAAAATAATTGAAAGGAGTTCGGGTTCTTCTAGTCAGTATCTTATGCCTTCAGTTTTCAGTGTTCTTCACTTCCAAAAACCAAAAAATTATTTTTATATTATAATAAATAGAAAATGTGTGGAAGAGTGGAAAGTCTCCCACTCTTCACACGTTCAAAAAATCAGAAGAATAAGTAAAACATACCATAATAATAATAGCAGATGAAGATTGAAGAAATGGATAGAAAACCATTCAAAATATTAGAAAATATATAAGATCGGGCTCGTCTGGATCTATGACATACCCACACCCACACCTAGCCCAGCCCGGACCAGACGTGCTGGTGGTGGCGCACGCGCGCGTGTGTGGTATGTAGTCCAACCCACTTCCCACACAAAATAACCCAAAATCAATAACTCAAACATGCTAATGGGTAAGGGGATATAAAAACTTATTAAAACCACTATTCCTCACCAATGTGGGACTTTGAAAAAGAGCCAACAACAACATTCAACAATGTTGAATAGTTTTCCATTACTCCAACATTATGCCCCTATGCTTCACATGCTTCCAACTCAAGCATATGATGATGATATTATATCAGTTTTGCAAACACAAACATACAAGATAAATCAAATTTCAGTATACTTAACAATCCAGAAGCTATTTTTGATATTGCAGCTTGGCAGTATGTTCTTTTAATTCTGTTACATAGGTTTTTATATTTCTTACATTCTCTTTTGTTGCATAATGAAACATCCTTCTATATTTTATTTATGTTAACCAAGAAAGACCCCTGCCTTTGCTCTTGGTAGGAGTTCCTTTCTCGAGTCTGATGGGGTGACTACATATTCAATTTCTAGATTTCTGTTCTCAACTTCAAACTCTGCAACTTTCTGGTATGCAGATAAAGGTAAGCATAGGGGATCTTATAAGAGTTTTGTCGGCGCTATTACTTGATGTTAAAGGAAGGAACTTCTTTTCTAGTTGATTCTTCATTTTTAGAGTTGATTCCTCGCCGGATTGTTCATCTTTTCTTAGGAGCAACATTAGCAATTTGTCTATACTTAGTTGTATATTTTAAGCAATTAAATCCCCTTGAGTATGAAGTCTCGATATCTCTTCCTTGAGATTCGAATTGATGCTTCAGTTTAGGAATAACAATGCTTCCAACTACTTCAAATTCTTTTGGTTCCTACCAGACAGGAAGTATCCCCCTTATATCTGCTTGAAGCTTAGCTATTGTCTCAGTTGCATATTGATATCCTATTTTATGGAAAGCCATATCTCTTTGTAATACCTTAAAAGCTCGAGTGGCCTTTGCTCTAAGATGCTCCTGAAGATGTTTAAGTTTGTGAGCTTAATGTATAAGTGTGAAGGGAGCAGATAATGTCTGCTAAAAACTATCTAGTGATTGTCTTCTTTGTTTTGCAGCTAAAATACTTATCATCGATATATGCCCATTCACTAGAGAAAGATGCTTTGCTTCAAGCCTAGATGATCCAGAGAGAATCAGAACCTGAAGCAGGCATTAGATAAAAGTTAGTGTACAGCTTAATAATGAAGCATGAAATAGAGAGAATGAAGGAACAAAAATAAAGCATTGGAATTCATCTTCTTGTCACCTTGGATATTATTGATTTGTTGTCGTGAATAAATGCTCTTATGAAAGCATTTAAGAGGCAAAACATTTGTGAGACATTGTTTGTTGGGCTTTGCTATAGGCTCATTTGGTGATATCCTATCAAAGGTTTAATTAACACCCAAGTTCCACCCTATCTCTAGGGTTTGGTGCTTAAAAAAATTGGGTTGGTTGTTTTAGTTCAAGGGGGAGTTTATGGGCTTACACATGATGGGAACATTGATAAGTTACATGGGTAAGCTATATTGTCTCACATTGGAAGTTTAATGAGTAAATGTCTAGTATTCCTCTCATTGTTAATTGGTTTTGGAATAAAATCTCACTTAGTTTTATATCTAACTATTTTAGGATAGAACCTCATTTGGCCCATCTTGGGTTTGTGCTCCTCCATGGTTATCTCCCTATCTCCCCCTAACATATATTTTGTGGTAGCTCGTCTGCTTGTGATTGTGCAAAATCTTTTTGATGTCTTAGATATCAATCCCCTTTATCTATATTAGTTCCACAACCAGCATGAAACAAACAGGGTACACCACCATCAATGTTGAATGAAAATTAAGGAAACTTGATATCTACTTATTGGGTCATAAAATGTTTCTCAGAAGTAAGTATCTTGAGCGTGCAACTTGGACTCTAGTCTCATCATCTACTTTTGCAAGTTTTTCACTAACTAATTGTCTAATATCGCCTTCAAAGTTGATGAAGAAAACCAATTACAAAGCAGCAATACTAATTGATTGTTTGAGATGCTTACAAGAACATGAGAATGCTGCACTTTAGTAATAGGCAGGAGTCATAGTACCATGTTCACTTTAGCAATGCTAGTCCCCTCCTTGGCTCGAGTGGCAAAGAGTGAAGTGTTTTGAATTTGTTCAAAATGGGTCAAATTTGGACTCAAGGTATATGCCATGGTAGTACGGGCATTTCCTCCATGTGAATGTAGCAATATGTGTGTCAACTTGAAGCCTTGATAGGATATAAAGCCACCTTTTTTGCCTCCAACATTATAACCACAAACATGATATTGATTGAATACAAGTAGTAAGGGAAAAAAGTGGAAATAATCATAAAAAGAGACAAATAAATTGTGAAAATAAGTATATTCCCTTGTTGTAAGTATTATATAATAGTAGCCACAAGAATCAACTAATAAACTAGAGACTGAGGCTAAAGTTTATCCTTTTATAGTGCTAAAAATCTCTCATTTCGATAAGACGCTTCAAAGAGGTATTAGTGCTAGTATTCTTATTTGAGTTCGGAGCCTATTAGACATTTGGATTCACAATCTACTTTGAAGTAAGGATTTTCATTTGAGCATTTTATCAATTATGGACATTGGGTTCTAAATAAAGTGTGAGGTATTGATTTGGTAGAAACCATGTGTTGTTGTATTCTTGTCGGTAATGTGCAACCCATGTATATTGTGGCATGTGCAACCTCTCTAACTAGAGCTATTGGGGGTATTAATCCATGTCCATAATCTGCTTGCTTACTGCAATGATTGAGGCCAATATGAGATAAAGGAGATAATTGGAGTTGCTTAACTACTATGATCTAGATAGTTAGGCTCGCCTAGGAAAGGCTAATGTGACCGCAAATTCCTTGAGTTGGAAGGCCCAGCATTAGATAACATTGTTAGTAGTAGTAGTAATGAAGGGTAGAATATGATGGAAGTGAAACCCAATCCATTCATGGAGATCAAACTCTACGAAAGGACAATAACTTGGAGAATATTTGAGAGAAGGAAGACAAGTTGCTTCAAAGTGCATGAAGATTTGGGATTGAGATTCATGAGGCAGCTATGTATTCCTATGGATGAGGAAAGTAAGAGAAAGATTATGGATGAAGCCCACAATTCACCCTATTCAATGTATGTAGGTGAGGCAAAGATGTATATGGATCAATGACAGTGTTTTTGGTGGGATAAGATGAAGAAAGAACTTTCTCTTTACATGGCCTATTGTTTGACTTGCTAGAGAATGAAGAATGTGCACCTAAGGCAGACCACTTTTACTCAACTGTTAGATGTGCCTAAGTGGAAATGGGATTCCGTCACTATAGATTTTTTGACTAGGATGCCTCCAACAAATCGAGGTATGGGTATTATATGGGTGGTAGTGGCTAATTTTATTGCTTTGAAAACCAATTGGAGCTTAAGCAATAAAAAAACACATATTAAGAAGATTGTGAAGTTACATGGACTGCTTAGTCCTATTATCTCAGATGGGGTCTTAAGGTTTCAAGGTGTTTTATACGAAGCTTGATTTTACTATAGCCTTTTATCTTAAGATTGATGAGGAGATGAAGAGAACAATATAGAACTTGGAGGACGTGCATAAGACTTTTATGGGACTTGGGATGAGCAATTGTTCTTAGTTAAGTTTTCTTTTAGTAATAGTTATCCCTTTGTATAAGGCTTTATATGGAAGTGTAGGACCCCACAAACATGGAGTGAGAGTGAAGAAAGATTGCTTACTGAACTTAACTAGATCAAAAAAACTATAGATAAGATCCAAATCATCCAAGTAAGTATGAAGGTAGCATAAAGTCAGCAAAAAAAACTATATTAATAAGGAGATAAGACATAAGTACTCTCTAGCACTATTTTTGAATCCTTACCCTAACAAAAGCAAAATAGCTTATATTGAGGCTAATCCTTACCCTAACAGGTACATCATATTTTTCCCATATCCATGTTACAATCCTACATGCCATTGTGATCTACCATAAAATGTTGTAGTTGTAGATAACTTCACCTACAAAGAAAGGAAAGACAAGATCCTGGATTGATAAGAGAAGAGGCAAAGGAATGAAATGATTCTTTCGGTAAAAGTCCTTAGGTAATACTCACATTTCTTCAAGTAAATTAGGTACATTATGTTTTGGGAAATAGTGAGTGCAATTAATACTGAGAAGCCTGATGATCCACCGTCCATTTCTAAAGCCAAAAATAGTCAGAATAGAGGGAAGGTAATAGGTGGACGCATTAAGAGGGTGATTGTGACTCCCATGTGCATATAAGAAATTGCTCTGCCAGAATGTCAGGGGTTTTTACCTCTCCTCTCAAGAAAAAAGACACTAGAAAGCTTGGCTCATCTAATAGCTATGATGTGGTAGGCATTATTGACTCAAAGCTAAATGATCTTAAACGTTAGAAGATGATAGCCTTTTTCTTTAAGGGTTGGCTGCATGCCTATAATTTCAGCAACCACCCAAATGGTAGAATATTCGTGTTGTAGAACTAGTAGATGGTGCATCTAAATTCTATTGAGATATACCCCCAAGTGCTTAACTGTTATGTATAATCTAAAATTAGCAGTTCACATTGAGTATTTTCAGTAGGTTGTATTCCATTCCGCTTGGAAAGAACTCTAGCAGAATTTAGTGGAATTTGCTGATCTCTATGCCAAACCCCGGTATAATACAAGCGATTTTAATTTTTTCTCTCAATATAGAAGATAGACTTCATATTAGACATGTCCCTTCAAAGATTGCTAAACAACTACTGGCCTAGTTGATTCACCTCATAAATGTTGCTTTTACACTTTCAGTAATGGCTGTATGTGTAGTAAAATAGATAAGAGTACTCAGTGCTAATGCTCTCTTAGTTGGCCTCACCTCCTCAGCTGAATTCCTCCCACCTGGTAATCTCTTTGATCACTCATCTATGCTACTAGAAGTATGTGTGAAAGCAAAAGATACCTATTCCTTCAAATTCTTCAATATATAGGTAGACTTTCCCCTCTACTCCACTATACAACTCAGTTTGTTGTTAGTAAGAAACTTTTCAACTTGAAGAGCCACCTCAGATTTCTCCACAAATAAAAACTCTCAAAGTGATGCCTAGGAATCGATGCTTAAGGGATTTATTACTTTTGCACTCACCAAACCTTAGTTGCACTTAGGATAAAGACCAATATGTTGAACAAGGTTTCTTTAAGTTTCATTTCTCAAAAGGTCATGACCAAGTTTCTCATGGATGTTGAGAAAGGCACAATTTTCTTCCATGGACTCATGAAATTGGGTCTGAGAAAACAACAAATAACTCATCTTCATAGATTGGTGGAAAATATAAATCAAGTGGAACTCTTTCGTTGATTTCTTCAAGTAGTTGTGTTTCAATTTCTAATATAATTGTGTTGACTCTCATGTCATTCTCAAATGTAGGTCAACTATATTATTACTGTTGTAAATGAGGAAATTGAAGCTACCCTCTTTTTCCACAGGAGACATTAAAGCCCCAGGCTTGATGGATTCACATCCAAGTTTTTCAAAATTTCTTAGGAGGCTGCCCAACAATATGTTTTGAATTCTGAGCATGAACTCTTCAACATAGGCAAATTACTCAAGCAACTTAATCATACAATTATCTCATTGGTTACTAAAGTCCCTAATGCCATTAGATTAGTTGAATTTAGACTCATCGCTTGTCATAATGCTGTGTACAAAACTATTTTCAAAATTCTTTCCAGCAAAATGTTACAATCCCATGTTGGTCATGTATGGGATTGGTTAATAGTCTACAAGGCCAAAGGGAACCCTCCCATCTTAAAATAGCTTTTGAGGGTGAGTTTTACCCAATGGGCATAAAAATAGTATCAAAGCCTGCCACCACAACTCTCATTGCAATTGTGTGGTTTGGTAACTATATTAGCATTGCACTGTTTTCCCAAGACTAAGAAAGCCCTGTTGTAAAGCTATCGAATGTGCGTCTCAGCCATGGTTGGGTATACCATTTCTTTGTATATGTGTCTATGGGAAAAAATAATATACATACATACATACATACATACATACATACATACATACATACATATATATATGGCATAAACAATTTTAAAATTTTACTAATTTAGACACAAATTAGTTTAGTTTTCTATTAAAGACTTAAGCATATGTAAATTGTTCAATTAAGGAATAGTAACAAGATATTACTGCATAGGGAGTCACTTTTTGTCATTTTTTCCTGAATTAATTATTTTATTAAATAATAACATAAAAAATACATAAAGATATAAACTTTTTAGGTTTGTCCCAAACATTTAGATTTTGTTGCTATTAAAACATAAGCGTTTTCAAAATTAAAATGTAGGGTATAAACATTTAAACTTTATTTTCATTAAGACGTAAATGAAAATAACTAAAATTATCTTATATTTAAAGTTTTTAAAATATTATATTTTAATAGGAAAAAATCTAAATGTTTGTGACTTTAAGGAAAACTAAAAAACGTTTATGACTCTATGGGAAAAAATACAAATATTTATACATTTAAATTCAATTTATGTAACTATTATTTCAACCTTATTGACTACTAATAAAAAAATTACATTAAATAATATCATATATTTTTATTATACTAGGTATTTCACAAAATCCATTTCTTTTTAATTCTAGATAATTTAAATTTTTATATTTTTTTAAATCATAGATTTTTCATAAAAATCCCATATTGTCATTTTCAAATTTGCATAACTCTATTTTTTTTTTAATTTTATAAAAAAATCTAGATATTATCTAAATTTTAAAAAATGATAATTCTATTTTTTTAAAATTATATATATATATATATATATATATATATATATATATATAAAGGTACATTTGTAGAATGAAGATAAATATTCTTCTAAGGATTTTAGTAGCCTATTAGATATGAATGATGTCCTAGATAAGAAATAAATAAATATATAGTAACTAAAAGCTAGGCTTGGCATACAACGTATAGGAAGGTAGATGAAAAAGTCATTGGTGGTGGTAGGGCTATGTGTATCATCTCATAATTTACTACTAAAAGATTTAGTTTCTTGAAAATATAATAATAAAAAGAATGGATATTATCATATTACTACCACATCTATCATAAAAAAGATGTTCTCTATACTCGATCCATACTAGGTACAATTCTTAAAAAACGTAACTCACAACTAGAGATCAGACGTAGGAGGCACTCGATCTCAGATTACAAGATTACAAATCAGAAAATACAAAGAGATTAATTACAATGCAAGCAAAGGAGATTAAGTGATAGAATCCAAAGAAACTATGGAAAAATTTGGACAGATATCACACTATGCCCATCGCCTAATAAGACATTCACTAAAAACAACAGAACAAGCATCTAAATATCAACAAAAACTAGTAATGGAGTAAATAGGAGACTATAAATTGGTGCTTATCCATACAAAACATACTAGTAAACATAACCCCCTCAATGACTACATGATTAAGGCATAGCATACAAAAATAATCATGCAACGCCATAATTAAAATGAGGCATTCGATACATCACCATCATGCTCTATCACACATACGATATAAGAAGCATTAAATTATGCGATCACTATTCACACCACAATAATATAACATTAAATAGAAACCAAAGATTGGCATAAAAACATCATCTCAAGGAAAAATGCATCTAAGTCACTAACTAATTTCTAATCCTTAACTATCCACACCCCTTGTAAGCTGAACAAACAAGTATAGAGTAGATTAGAGCCACCATAATTCTGCAAAACCAAGGCAGAAATAACACCATAAAAATGTACCTTTTGGGGCATATAGGTCTTGGTCACTATTATATTAGATAGAATGGAGACAAAGTTCGATCCTAACTCAAGTGATCTTTCACTTTATCATTGATATTTTATTAAGCAAAGTAGCCAAACGCTCAACAATTGAGAACCGCACTTAAACACTTTCACATAAGATATCACTTACACTTGTATGAATTCTATCAACCCTAGTTTTATTACCATGAAATTAAAGCTATTCTAAAGTCAAACGACAATGAAGATCACACATGAGATAATAAAATAGACACACAACTAATGTCAACACTTGTATAATTGGTTAAGACCCTAACCAAACCCAAATCTAATTATTAAATTAAACATATTAACTCATAGTTACACTTAGAAATCCATTAGGGTCATCTTGAAGCCAAATAAATACTGAGGCAAAACACAGTAAGAATGAAAAGACTAGAACACTTTTATTTAACTTTAATATTTTATTTAATAAATTAACCTACTAATTGATCTTATTATTAACCCAAACTTAAGACAAAACTTAAACATCCTCATGAGATTACTTAGTCCCAAATTCAAGACGAGCACCTAAAATCAACAAACTATACCTAGGATTCTAATCCACATTCAAACTAATTATTAGTGACAAAGCCAAGCTAAGGTTGCTTAACACCTAATCAAACTTTTTATTAAGATAAAATACATTTTAGCATTCACATCTAGAATTAAAACAACCATAAAACACTTCAAAAGCCCTAAGGTCGAGACACACAAACACACATACACTCATATAAATGTATTTTCATGATTTCCTCACTATATTCACCATTAGTCATCAACATATTCATTTACAATACTTAGAGGTTCATATATAAAAGAATATCTACACAATAAGAGCATTTATGAACATACACATAAATGTACAAGGTAATCATGCGAGAATCATTAATATGGAAACATCCTAACAAGATCAAGGCGGCTATTCCATGGAAACCGCCATTCTTACATATAATACTTCCATGCAAAATATATCATATAAATACAACTCTCTTAACACGTAGTCATGCATTAGCAAAGATAAGTATGAAATCATAGTAAGGTTGTAAAACATACACTTAGCACAAAATCTACTATATCTAGAGAGAAAGATTAGGTTACCTAGCTCCATGTTTTTAGCAAAACAGAAAGACAAAGGACTCCCTAGTTGAGAATCCAAATCTATCCTCTTTTATCAATTCTTCCCAAAACCAAGAAACAACGAATTAAGCTGGCCAAGCTCAGGGAAGCTCAACCGCTGCGTGCTTTGCTCCACAGTACTGGCGTCGTCATTTCTGGCGGCGGCTCGTTAGCATATTGAAGGACTAGCCGGTGTCATCACTGCGCAATGGCGGTCTGGCGGCAGATGGCACTGTTGGCTGCGCTGCTGCGCTACAGCTAGTCGCTCATGCCACTGCTCTATTACAACGTTTTTGCTGTCGTCAGTCTGTTGGTGGCAAATCGCATGGAGGAGAAGCAGGATGGAGAATGGAGATGGTGGTGGCTCGACCTAAGGACGAAGGGATTGACGAGCTGAGATGGCGGTGGCGTTTGGTCGATGATGTAGCTGCTGGACTGGCTACCGTGCAAGGTTGATCGAGGTTACTGCGCGTTGCTCGTAGTGGTGGAGCTGGAGGACAACGGGGGGAGTTGGATGGAGGAGGAGCAGGGTCGAGTTCGCGCAATTGCTCCCCTCCTGCATGATCTGCTCTGTCGAACATGAGGGACAAGTGGAAAAGGAGCGGGGTGAAAGAGAAAAGAGGGAGGGGTATAGAGATGGAGCGACGGTCGTGTGCACCGGTCCCGTGCGAATTGACAAAATTGAACCTAAGTTTTAAAAAATTATAGTATATAAGTATTAGAAAAGAAAATGATATTATTTTTAAAATTAAATATTATGTATGTGTATTTTTATTTTGAAAGTTATCTATTGTTGATGGTGAAAACTACTTTTAATAAATAAAAAAAAAATTATTATAAGTCTTTTAGAAAAGTATAGTATTTGAGTATTTTAAAAAAACAATTATTTTTATAAATATTAAATAGTTATATTTTAAATAAAAAACTACCAGTGATAAGTGGTGGAAATCACTTTAAGTGAATGAAGGGAATTGTTATAAGTCACTCAAAAAATTATAATATTTGAGAAAATTGCAGTGACACTTTTGTAAATATTAGATATATATATGTTTTAATTTTGAAAACTAGTAGGTGGTGGAAACTATCGTAAACATTTCAAGAAACTAGAGTTTTTCTCAAATTTTATGGTATTTCTCACTAAATATATGTTAATTAATAAAATTCATATTATTTTATTATAGATATATATCATTTAAAAAACTTTATAGTTCTTGGAAGTAAATGCCATTCTTTTCAATTATTATTTTTATTAAATATTTAAATAGTACTCAAGAATTATTAATTGAATATAATGTAATTTGATATTCAAATCAAATTATTTGATTAATTTGATTCAAACTAAATCGGTTTATTATCTTTGGATCAAACAACTTTTTATCCGATATTTTTCATTTACTACCTACTAGAAAGTTTTGGATATACCTTTATTTGTTATCCAATCCGAACATTCAAATATCAAAAGTGTCAGACTTCAAATTTTTTTTTTCAAATATTTGATCTTCCTTATATTCGGGTTTTTTACTATATATCCGATGATCAAATATTCGAAATACTGATTATTCGATTCATGAACACCTCTATGTAAAACAACCTTTTTCAACAAGCTACTTTAATTGTTGGAAAATTTCCCGATAATAAAGAAGAACTATGCACAATATATTCAAACAATAAATGGTAAAACTTAATTTTATTACAATCCCCAAAAACAATACAAATTCAAGAATCCCCTTTGTATTTTTGTCTCTAACATTATCAAGAACAACCCTTTTGGATTAATCTATTCAATTACAAAATCTTGCTCCCGAGTAAGATTTTTCTAGATCTAAAACTATAAAAAATTGCTCTTAAAGTCTTGTTCCTCACATCCCATGTGATTTCTACATGTCAACTCTATGCAATATAGAGTTTGTATATTGGCTTAGAAAAGACTTAGAAGCCACCTCAAGAAGATAACCGACCTAAACAAAAAGATATGGAAAAAAAAAAATAAACAACGAAAAATACACCATGTGAAAAATATCCATTAACAAGGCAATGTTGATCAGCACGACCATATTGGGTGGCATAACTTTGTTGTATTCACCCCTTTAACTCCCGGTTTCTCTCTATCTTCACTCATTTTTGTGCCTCTTCTATTTTTTTCCATTCTAGGCTCTTCCTAATCTCTAGCACATTAGGTTAAATCCCAACTTGAATGCCAACAAATCTCCTTTCAAGCAAAATGTGCCAGCATCATTCTCCATCCAACGATGTCTCTCCTTGAGCTACCAACCTATTCGACTGTGTATCAAAGGATACATCGATATGAAACTATTGGATTTTGAAATCTACATTTTGATGGAGAAAATTGTTTGAACCGATTTTACTAGGTACCCTCTAAAATGGCATCATTTCAACCATAAAAAAATGAAATTCAAGTTGAGAGGAATATGTTGAACTAATCTGACAGGTTGAATTGAGATCGAACCAGGTATAGTGGTCAAATTTTTGAGTGGAAGAAATTTTTGATCAAACCGCAGTTATACTAGTTAGATCATGTACCAACCACTACACTGCGTTGATTTTTGATCAAGTATTAAAAGCACTAGTTTGTCCTTATTCATTAGATTGCAATATGATAAGAAGATTATTTGTTTAAAAATTTGTTTAGTAATAGTTACTAATTATTAATTCACTTAGAAATTTCTAACTAGTATTAGTTATTAATTATTCAGTTTGACTTTAGTTACTATTAGTTACTAATTAATTGATTTATCTTGAATATTTTTAATTAATTTCTCTTTTAGTTTAACTTAATGAAGGTCTTACATATTGCCTAATGTGTTGTAAAGTACAGAAACAATATATACACAATACACTTAAGTGCATCTAATAAGATGTATCCAGTAAAAGAATATGGGGGATTTTCTCGTTTGCACAGCGTTAGTGATTATATCATCCTTACAAGTAATTAACTCAACCAAAAAATTGATTATATTGAAAAAAAATGAATTTGTGCTCTATATTTTTTTCTTTCAGGTTTCGTGTTATAAATGAGTTTTTCATTAATCCAAGTTTTAAGTTTCATTCCTAATTCTTTTAAAACAAATGTAATTATCGAGGATAAATAGTGATTACCTCATCTGCACAATGCTTATGATTATATTATTCTTGCAAGTGATTATCTCAGTCAAAAAAGTGATTATCTCACCCCAAAAATTTACTTTGTGCACCATGTTTTGGTCTTTTAGATTCTATGTCATAAATGATGTAATACTAGCAATTATGTCATCTTTACAAGTAATTACTTTGGTGAAAAAAGTAATTATTTGCTTGTTGTTTTGGTCTTTTAGGTTTTGTGAAGTTTTGTATTATGTTCCTAAACCTTTTAAAGCATGGGGTATCTAGGGAAAAAAATGATTATCTAATCAGCACTACCTTAGTGATTATGTCATCTTTGCAAGTGATTATCTTGGCAAAAAAAAATATTATGTGCTTTGTATTTTATCTTCCAAGTTCCATGTCATAAATAATTTTTTTCAATAAGCCATGTTCCATCTTTTGGCCTTCCAGATGCATCTTGCAAGATACACTTAGGCTTATAATATAATTTAGAATAAATAATTTATAAAGAGAAAGGAAAATGGAGGGAAATTATATGAACACAACTTTAATTTGACACTAGTAGTGTCACGTTGGTACTTTAGTTAATACAAGACAAATAGATATGGCTAGGGCATGATATGATATTAAATATTATTATTAATATATATTTAGTAATAATATATTATATAATTAAAATGTATAATATTAAAATTATCATTAAATATTAAATAATTATATTATCATTAATATCATCATATATATCTTATATTATTATTATTATTCAGTTATATTATATAGTTTTCATTATTATAGTACTAATTAGTATGTTGTTATTATTATTATAATATATAATTATTATATATAATATTAATATTATAATTTATTAAATTAAAATATTCATTATACTATATAATACATTACTATTATTATTAATTACTTATTATATCTTTATTATTATATTTATTATTATATTAGTATTAGTTTTATTCAATTTATATTTTTATAATATTAGTATATTATTATATATTAAATATAATATATTATATCAAATAGAGTTATTTTTTTATTATTTATTATATCTTTTATATTTATTATTTATGTACTAATAGTTTACCTTTATTGTCCATTTTATTCTTCTATGTGTCAATCATGTTCATTATCACATGTCAATTCCTTCATCTTGTAATACTTTATGGATTTTCGAATATGTTTTGTCATTATTGATTTCAATAGTTGTCCATAAAATGATTTATGAACGTAGTTGCTATTTGAAATAGAAATTTTAATGTATAAAGCAAAATTTGATATTTCCCTTTCAATCTTACCCCACCTACTACCCCTTCACAATTTCATTTCCCCCTTTTCTCTCTATTTATACCTCATTCCCTTCTTCCTCCTCCATTAAGCTTTTTCTTCATTTGTATTTGCATATTCATTATATTAGATTTGAGAATTTAGGTCTAAGAATGTTCGATAAGAGAATTTATATTTTCGACTCAATGTTAGATCTAAAAATTTGAATGATTCGAAACACCCCACCTCTAAAGTGGCTTCCTTGTGTTTATATCTTGATGTACAAATGTAACTAAATATTCCATAGAACTGAAATCTTATTTGATATTGCAATCTGAAACTTCCTCTAGGTGCATTACCATATACATAATGTTAATAATCCATCACATTAGGACAATCACTATATAGTTTGGGTACCATACACCCTATCACCATTCCTTGTGCCCGTGCTTTTGCGTATGGCCTTATGTGCATGAGCATGCTCATATACATATGTCTTAAATTATTAATTTTTTATCATGTGCATAGAATGTGAGCATATGTGTACATATTTAAAACATTAATTGTATAATCAAAATCATAATAAGTAGTACAACTCTAGTAGGTATTATTAGGTTTATTTTTGTTCGTGCCTGTATTAGTGTTATAAAAATTAGTTGAATCCACCATATCAATTGTAGGGGAATGCAATTGAAATAACATCACGCCATAAATTTAAGTTATAGAGAGAAGGAACCATGAGAAGGTAAGGAAATAAGTGACATTGGAGGTGATTTATGCTTGGGGTATTTTAGGAATGGACTATAAAATTTTGTTTTATACAACAATTTTATTGTTTTATTAATCATCAAATTTCATGAATTGGTTTCATTAAAGAGGCAAATAGATTCTAACGGTAGTGAGAATAAAGAAGTTGATCCAAATAAACCTTAACAAAGTAAGAGGGCTAGGATCTCAAAATCATTTGGACCTCATTCTCTATCATATTTGTTAGAAAATCATCCTTAAGCATTTAAGGCTTTCAGTGATATCCACTCCCAAATCTTCTTACTAAAAAAAAGTTGTGAAATTAAACCTGTAACACCCCAAAAATTTATAGTTGAAAGTTTTTTTTTGTTATGAAAAACCATGCATTAAAAATGGAGGGGGGGGTTCTACAGCCGTGATAAGTACAAGATTGACCCCTAGCCAATCTCATACTAACCACAAGGCTAAATGTACTAAAATTAATAACACGAATAATCAATAAAAACCATGATAGTTCAAAATTCATAAATAAAACTAGAGTACGCAAATGTCAAAGTTAATATAGAATGTAAATTAAGTACAAACAACGCCTATTATGGGGGAAACAAAAAACTTTAAGAAAAAAAAAGCCAAGTCCGGAGAATACCCTCTCAGACCCCACACCAGGTACATCAGGTCATCACTTAGTCCCGCCCAGGGCATCATAAGCATCAAAATCATTATAGGCATCATCTCCTACCTACATCGACTTAGGAGGGACCACTACTCGTGGGAATGAGCAACACTCATGAAGGGGGGTGATTAGTACGGTATGTACTGAGTAAGGTAACCATATGGCTAAGACAGAACATAACATGAAAAACGCAGATAATGCATGTAGTAAGTCATTTCCATTTATCACCATTATTAGAAATTAGGCCATTAATATCGTCTTTACACATCTCTTGAATTATATCCACGTGAGTATGGGAATCCCACTGTTATAGTCGGTGGATCAGAATACACTCTAGGATAGGATGCTCCTAACTACTATTATTTAATAGTGGATCAGTCTCCAAAGAAAAATGCTTCTGGCCACTATTCTCATCTGTGGATCAGTTTAGCCCTAACTCACATGGTTTTCCACTATAAGTGATTAGTGTTTTTTTTTGTGATTTGTTATCATCAAAGGTTTGGTTTATTGAACTTGGGGATCCCCCATTATTGTAACTAGTGGATTGAAATAAATTCCAGGGTAGAATGTACCTAGCCACTATTATTTGCCGGTGGATTAGTCTCCAGGGCAAAATACACCTGGCCACTATTCTTGCTGGTGGATCTGTCTGGGCCCATCTCAATAGTCTTCAAATTTAAATGATTAGTATTTTATTATTATCATATTCATTAAGTAACTCCCAACTAGACATGCATGCCCCTAATACACTTCCCATTCTCACTCTTCTACCCCAGACTCCCTAAATAACCCTATCCCATAACTTGGGACCTCTACACTCTCCAAGACGCCAAGACTTCTTTATCATCTTCCCCCTACTCACCATGAATCCAAAAGCCCCCACTCATGTAGGTTAAGACCCACTTTCTCATTTCTCCACCTAGGCTCACCATCACCCACTAGGCTTTTCCTTTTAAACTCTAATTTTGACCTATGTGGCTCTAGCCTCTCTTTTTCCTATATAGCCCATACTCCCCCTTGATTCCAACACCATCACTCTGCTCAATCCACTCCAAAAATCACAACCCTACTCTCTAATTTCCACATGTGATAAAGAACCTTAGATGGTTACCCCAAAACCCTAATACTCCTATCTTCTTTCACACCTCCCCTTCACACACAAACTCCACCCTACTTTTCAGTTAACTCTCACCCTTCATATGGATCACTCCCAATCACAACCCCAAAATCCAACCATCCTCTATAAATTCACCCATAACACCACTATACTTAGGGTCCCCCCCCCCCAAATCCTAGTTAGTCTCCCATGCACACTTACACTAACCCACGTACTATCTCTACCCCAAACTCCCCAATCACCCAAATAACTCTTTCCTCCCCATGTATAAACCTCAAACTAACTTTTCCACATAAAATTTCCCCTATGCAAATACTAAACACCCCATGCAAGCCTCACACTTTCCATGCAAGATTTTACTCTAACCATTCATTTTATTATTTTCTTCCTTTATTTTATCACATATATGTCATAATATACTTAGGCTTTTTCCCCACTTCTTACTCAATCCACCCTCTTTTTATTTCGTTTAGATTCTAACCTCTCAAAACTATTTAAGGCCTCTAAGCATGCATGTCATACCATAAAAACCATACATAAGAGCATGTCATAAATAACAAGTCATATTACATATATCAAACACAATACACAACATACCTTAGCTCATTGCAAAGCAAGCTGCACTACACTTATATTTAGTCCACATTAACAAATAAATACACAAGACATATTATTACAACCATAAGAACAAAAATCATAGCAAACCCAAGCCTTAACCATTTTTTTTACCTAATAGGACACCGGGATTGGAGCACGAATCCTATGCCTCCTTACGAAAAGGGTTTTCTTCACAACCTATAAGAAATGGAACACTAATTATTAAACATTCTTCCAACTCCTTTTTCCTTTTCTTTTATTTTACTAACTAAATATTAGTAATACGATTAATAATAATAATAATAATAATAATAAGGTTAATAATAGAAAAATATTGAAAATAATTTATACTAAATAAATAAAAGGGTTAAGGGTACAACCAGCGAGGGAATAACATGTAAGGGTAGTGGTGGTGGTTGTGGTGGTGATGGAAAATAAGGGGGTTTTGGGGTTGGAAAAGAGGAAGGAAGCTAGGTTTTCTTAGGTGGTAGGGGTTTTGGGTCAGAGGGGGTCGTGGTGGTGGTGGTGTTGCCTCACGTAGGTGGCAGCATTGGTGGTGGTCAAGAGAGAAGGATAGAAAAGGAGGAGGAATGAGGAAACAAAAAAGGGAAATGGTGTTGTGGGAAGGTAGGGGAAGGTTTCTAGGTAGGAAGGGAGGCAGTGGAGGTGGTGGTTGCTGTAGTGGTGGAGGCACAGGTTGCGGAGATGGGTGCAAAAGGGTAGCTTGAGCTGCCCGTTTTGCATAGGTGGGGAGAGGAGAGGAAGGGGAGTAAGGGGCAGGGGAGGTCTCGTTCGGTGGAGGGTGATGTAGGGAAGAGAAAGGGTGGGTGTGGAAAAAGTGGCACGGTGCAACGACGGTGGCAGCGGCGATTGAAGAGCGGGTGCAAGGAATGTGGGGAAAGTTTTTGAGTGGTATAAAAGAGAGGAAGTTGAGGCGCAGGGGGGTGTAAATAGAGGGAGATGGTTGGGGGAAGTGGAAAAAGGAAGAAAGAAGATAAGGGGAGAGGTGTTTGGTTGTTGGCTAGCATGCAGGCCGACACAACTTGCACATCCAGAGGATAGAGTAAGGTTTTGGTAGGGTTGCATGGGGGTTAGGTAGGGATGTTGGGGTTGCAAAAGGGAGGGGACCAGTGCAGGACAGTGCTTGTTGCACACCTTGTAGGTTAGAATGAGGAGAAAGTGAGGGGAGAGAGAGAACTAGGGTTGTCAAGTAGCCATGCCCGTTGTACTGGTCAGGGGAGGTTGAAGACAAGGGTAAAAAGGGAATAAATAAAGAAGGAAAGGGAGCAAAAAGGAAAAAAAGGGGGCGGTTGTGGATGTTGGACTACGCAAAGGAATGAAAAAAAAGAAGGGGAGTGGGTCGGGGGAAAGAAAGGAAATAAGAGGAGGGGGAGAGGGAGGATGGGCAACGTTGGGTAGGGCCCAATCCAGCGAGGGAGGGGGAGAAAAGAAAAAGAAGAAGAAAAAGGAAGAAAGGAAAAAGAAAAGGAAGAAAAAGGCGAAAAAAAAGAAAAGTGAGGTGGTTGGGGTGTTTTAGGATTTGTTTTTTTTTTTAATTTTAGGAATAATAAAATTAGTAATAATAAATAATTAAAATTTTAATTTAGAAATTATTATTCTAATTTACTTAAAATTTATTTTAGTTTGGTAAATAATTCTAGCCTCCACTAATTTGATCTCTATATTATTTTTCTCCTTTTTTTCCTTAATTATTATTATAATATTATTATTTTATTAAAAATGGTGTATTTAATTAAACCTTACCGAGTAATTATTATTTTATTTTAAATTCCTAAAATGCAATTTTTGGGTATTACAGAATCCATCATGCAAAATAACGGTGGACTTACCTCATGGAAACAAACCTCTAGGTTGTAAATGGATCTTTAAGAATAAATTAAAGGTAGAGGGTTTCATTGAAAAATAGAAAAACACATTTGATGTTCAAGACTACAAGTAAAGAGAAGGTGTTTAGTATTCTTACACATATTCACGATTTATGAGAATTATACCTATACGTATGATATTGGCAATAGTAGTCACTAAGAGCTTAGAAGTGCATCAAAGAAATGTAAAAACCAATGTTCTTGAGTGATGACTTAGAAGAATAGACCTATATAGAGTAACCTAAGGGGCTCATTGCTCCAGTTAGAATAGAAAGTTTGTCAGCTTATTGAATATAGATTGAAACCGATGCCCAAGTAATGACATTAGAAATTTGTGTTAAACAAAATCAATTAGTTAGATAAATATACTTATGTTAAAGATACTTATAAAGGATAAAATACAGGTGTGCCTATGCATAGATGTTTGCTCATAATGGGTAGAACAATGATATCACTAACACTTCCAAACGAAAGTCCATCAGGAGTTCTAACATAAAAAAATATGGGTTAAGAATCAAGACTTGTGTATAGTATAGTGTCACCCTCAATTTTTTTTAGAAATTACATGATTGGTTCAAGTAGTATAATATCAAAGTTTGTTTGGTAACTAATATTATTTCTATATTATCTAATAATATAGACGTTAGGTTGTTTTTTAACTTATTATTTTTTAATCTTTATAATCTCACTATGCGTAACTTATTTACAACTTATTATTATTTCATATGTATGAATCACCAAATTCAAATTTGATAAAAAAAAAGCTTATGCTATTGGCTTTTATCAAAAAAACATCCTTTATATCTACTAACATCACCCATATGTTAAAAATTGTTATTCTACATTAATTTATTTTAGTTATGATAACTTATCAAACACTATTATTACTTCAACAATGCTTATATACAAATAATTTATATCTACCAAATACCCTATCATATTATTACTTCATATGGTATCACTTTATATTAGATTAAGATCATGTATTATTTTACCCGGACGGTACCTCAGCTAAGACAATATCATAGGCGAATATTCATTTATTAAAAAATATTGTGCTAGTATTCACAATTGGAATATTCACATATAATAAGTAATATCATATATCTCATGAATTACACTAGGTTTAATATTACTTCTACAATTTGAGTTACTACACCAATAACCTTAGTGAGAAATATTAGAAGATGGTTATTTGAGTTCCATAATTTCTAAAGTACACTAATGTTCTTTTTATGACAACCAAATTATGTACATCTTAATAAGTAGGATTGTAAAAGAATCAAGTCACCATGAAACCATAAAATATCAGCTCAACCCATTCCTTTGGTAAAACAAGTCAAGTTCACATCTTATTTTAAACTCTTTAGTCAAACAAACCGAGGTAGGTTCGACTCATTTCTTCATGAGTTTTCTCGTTTTTAAGCTTATTTAAAAGATAGTTCAAGGCTTAATTAAAAGCTTATTTAAAGCTAATTTAGATGTTTGCAACGTAAGGCCTAATGTAGTTTGAATTTTCACGATGAGTGCTTTATATTTTCATTATCGGTGGTCATATATGATAGAAAGTTCATTAGGGACACAACCCTAAATTAAAGCTTCATATTGTACAAGGATTCATGGTTTGTGCCAATCTTATAATCCAATGTGAGCAGAAAATAGTGTCATTAAGGGTAGTTTCACCCACTCGTCGTTGAGCTAAACAATATACCAACATTAGTCAAAAAGAGAACCAAGAAGGGAGAATAATTAGGTGAAACTGGAGCAGCTCTGGAGCTCTACACATGGCATGAAATCACAAAAAATTCTTCAGTTAAAGCATTAGTCATTTTCTTGCCTTCACATATTTTGATAAGTGTCTCAGATGCTTATCATCATCAGCTATATTTTCCACTAACTTCTCAAACATGATTCCTTTCAATATAAAAAAGGAAAACAATAAGCATGAAAATGCTAGGCAACCAAAACACCAGAAACATAAGATGTTAGAAAAGGCACTTAAATTATATTATTAGGAATCCCCATACTTATAGATCATCTAACAGTTAGAGGTTGTGGCCAGACTCTAAATTCAAAAGTTCCCTCACACTCTCATGGTAGATTTCAAGTCTAGAAATGCTTATTGTGAAATCTCTTTCCAGGGTATGTAAGCATTCTACTATATAGATCAGTCCACAAAAAAGACTGTCTATTATAAGATTTAAACAACTAGCGACTCCAAATCCCGTAGCTCACTCTCATTCTTACATTCATTAAGTGATTATAAATATCAAAACATCTTTCTATTCGATTCCCCTCATTGTAAATTTCTTTTCCCTACTTGCTTTCGCATATGCAAAGATAGTATTTGCAACAAAGAAACTCAAACTATAAATATCTAATGCCCTAAGAGAAAATCTTCGAAGAAGGGAAGAAAAGATTACTCAATAGAATAGAGCAAGAGGCACCATTACCATTGATACCCATCAAAGCACACAAAGTAACATTCTTCACTCCATCCTCATAAATAGTCTCCGTCAAGCAATCATGGCCGAATACTTTGTCCAATGAAGATAGGAAAATCTACAAGTACCATAGAAGCTAATATAGACGTCTCAAGTATTTCAAGTTTTCAACAGCTCAGAGTCTATGATGAGCACTCAAATACTAAATAAAGATACATACCAAAATATGAAGGAGGCCTTCTGAGGAGACCTAGTGGTAGGTTCACAAATAAGGCTTATCAACACCCTTCCATGCTACTTGGTATCTAGCTACCTACTCCTTCTTGCTCAATAGCCTAAGTCTCACTATTACTATAGTATTCACTCCCTTCACCCTAGGCCCTCCTTTGTGCGTGTATGCCGGCGTTCTTTCCATCTTTGAAGCTGGAGTACTAGAACCACTTTTGATTGTAATCTTTGCACTCCCAGGATTGATACCGGTGTCCATTCTACCTTTTTCCCTCCTGGGGTTGATACCGGTTTTCTTTCTACCTTTCAGAGAGGCTTGCCTTCTTGCTATGAGTCTGTGAGTAGGCTGCTAGCAGACTAATATTGCCCAAGTATCCCAGGAGGATTTGGTAATACCACAAACTAATGATTAGATGCTTGTCATCAACAAGAAGGACTTATAGAAGGAATACATGATCAATAACACATGGATTTTCCGGTACAAAGACTTCTTGGTAATCAGCAGATGATTGATATTGTCAGCATCAATTGCAAAAATGTAAGATGTCAACTTATGTCTATAGTGAAATTCAACAAAATGCCTAATAATACTAGATCAAAACTAACCAATCAACCTTTATCCACTATCATATTCAACAAGCAAAATCTCAATTGGGATTGCCGACAATAAATGCCAAAAACACACCTTAATTACTATTTCTAACCTAATAAATCGTCTAAGAATGCACCGATTCGTAGATAACTTTAATAGTTCAATGTGTAAGGTGCCCAATCTTACACCTGAAAGTTCAAACCTAAAAATGTTCTCGATAGCCTTCAAGGAAATATTAGACATAATTGAATAATTTGGATAAATAATCATGTGTATGATCTTCAAATTCAAATCAATATTCACAAATGGCTTATTTTTGACCATTATCCCAACTTCTTTGAAAATTCAAGACTATTACTATATACAAATTTTAGAAGAAAAAGGCTTAATAATTTTATTCAAAATATTGTGATTATTGAAATGTAAATATATAACATTTCACTTTATGCCTAGACCCAATTTCACTTTCTTTAGGGTTACTGCTGATAACTCCTAAGATAATTTCGTCATTTTAGGCATATCTTGATATTTACTCTGATAAATAAGCCTTAATGATCGATAAGTATGAGAGGATGATTTTGAAGTTTTAGAAAAGCATGTAAAGGTGTTACATACTAAATCATACGTAAATATATATTTTGTTATTAAGTATCTATATTAATGGTGACTCGGCATAATCATGATGAGGGCATTCAAGGTTGAAAATCATCCATACTGGGAATTGTAATATTCAGGTGGAATTTTTGTTGCGTTAGGGGCACTTTGGTCAATATAGGTTAAAAATGGAATCCTGGATATTTTATTGTGATAAGTGGTTTGAAATATGTTACGGATATTATGTGGATAGTTTGGAGTAAATATGAGTGGTCTAAGTCCAATAAATGAGGAAATGAGATTTCGTGGGATTAGTAACCCTAGGGGCATAATTATTATCACATGTGGGAATTGTTTGAGTTTGACCTTACTTCCTAGATATGATGGTTATATAAGTATTTTAGGAATGCATATTAAAATTGGGGGTAACATAAGTCTCATGAGAAAAGTGTGACTAAATTGTTGAATTAGGACTTTGTGGTGAAATATGAAAAGTAGCCCAAAGGTAATCTACTATCACATGTGTAAAATGTAGGAGATGAATCTCGGTTTATGTATAGGATGTCGATAATAATATTTTGGAAGTACATATTAAATTTTTTCGTTATATGGATCTCTTAGAAATAGGTATGATTGACTAGTTGAATTAGGGTTTGTAGAAGTTATACACTACTACAAAAACGGGAATTAATAACGGTAGTTCGAAAACCGTTGTCAAACGCGTGAAAATTAATCGGCGGGAAGTTTTGATAACGGTTCTAGTTAAAAACCATTATTAAAAGGGCAACGTTAAAATTTGGACGGATGTTTTAATAACGGTTTTATATAAACCGTTATTAAAAGAGGATTTAATAACGGTTCATATTAGAACCGTTGTCAAAAGTCAGAAGCTTTTAATAACGGTTCCAATATGAACCGTTATTAAAAGATGTTTTAATAACGGTTGTCTTAGGGAGCCGTTATTAAATCCTCTTTTTAATAACGGTTCTCTCAGGAACCGTTATTAAAACCCCATAATCAAACTTGTATTTCGCTGAGTTCTGTTTCATGCCAAAATTTTCAGACTCTCTGCACCTTCGTTCTCTTGCTCTCCTTCTCCTTGCAAACCCTCCCACCACCACACCGGCTCCTCTCAAGTAAAGGAAACCCTCGCACCGCCAACTCTCCACCACACCTCTGCCATTGCCGGCTCTACATGTGGGTGCTGTCATTGTTCCGAAGCTATCTAGCACTTGCACCTTCATCCTCCGTCGTGTTTGAAGCCCTTGCCTCTCTCAACATTCTCGATCACCGTCGTGTTTGTAAATAGCTCACTTTATGTACGTGTTTGTTCTTCCTCTCGTAACTTTTTATCTACTTATATATGTATATATATATAAATGCATGCATGTTGCTATAGGGTTTCGTTTTTTTGTTATTGAAAGATTGTGGTTTGTCGTTCGAAAATGTGTTGTTGAATGTATTGGCTGAAAATTTTGCTGTTTGTTGTTGAATTTGTTGCGTTATTGTTATATATTAACAAATGCATGTGTTGGCCGAGACCTTTACATATATATATATAATATGAATGTGAGTGTAGAATTATATACATTTTCACTTATAAAAACTATATATATATATATATACACACACACACACACACATTTTTATTAATAAGTATAGGAGACTAGCAATAAGATATAGGAAATGTCATATAATGAAATGCAAATATATTTTACATATGCATATGTTAATGATTGCTATTTGATGAGGATTAAATAGATATAGAGAATAAGGAATATATAAAAGTGAATAATTAAATAGAGAGAAATAATTGTGTATGATAATAATAATAATAATAATAATAATAATAATAATTAATAATATGATTTATATATTATGCTTTAATTACATTTAGCTAGGTTTAGGGATTAGGTTTTTTTTTGTGGTTTAGGGTTAGGTTTTATTATAATAAATTATGGTTAATTAGCTAGGGTTAGGGTTTATCATTTATTATGGTTAATTATGGTTAATTAGGGTTAGGGTTAGGGTTAGTATTAATATCTTTTTGGAAACGTGTTAGCATGATTCGTATATATAATATATATATATATATATATATATATAGAATAGCATGATACATTTGAGATTAATTCTTTCTAAGCATGATTCGTATCGATAATATAAGAGTACATTATTATGCTCAATACATAACATTCTAACATAATTTATTTATTTATTTTTTGTAGAGATATGGGCAACAAAAATATTGATAGGGATAGCAGTGATGAAGAAGGGAAGAGAGGACCTACGATTATGAGAATTATCATAGACATGAGGAATAGAGGAGAAGTAGTCGAGTTGGGATGGAATACTTACAATCTTCCCATCAGCCCTTACGCAGATATTTTCTTGACCTACATTTCACTTGTGACCCGTAACAGTGTTCCTATCCCCTATAATAATTGGAAGCAGGTTCCACAGGGTCATAAGGAGCATATTTGGCAGGAAATCACGGTAAATATGCTATTTTATGTAATCATTTTTGTATGTCAAATGTTATTAATTTTATTACATTAACATCGGTATACATCTACATGTCTTATTTTGCAGAGAGTGTTCAATGTCCCAGAGAGTAGGAAGAAATGGCTTCTTAGACATTGTGGGGAGCGTCTAAGAACCTTTAGGTCATATTTAGCTCGTAGAAAAATGTATAGAAAGAAGGATGGTTCTGTACGATAGAACCCACCCAAACGATACGGTTTCATCGATCAAGAAAGTTGGAACCAATTCATTGCTTATCGTCTTACGGTGGATTTTAAGGTACTTGTTAGATAACAATTAAACTTTTTGTATCAATCCCAGTATTATGCTTAATATTGAAATAACCATGTCATTATGTTTTGGCTTGTCACATAGGAAAAAGTACCCAAAATAAAGAGATTGCCAAGAAAAATAAATACCGACATAATATGGCTCGCAAAGGCTATGCGGGCCTTGAAGAGGAGTTGGTATGCATTTTGTGATTATCTATTTACACGTAAATGTTGAATTTTATAATAATATTCTTAATTAAGAATATTTTTTGATTTGTAGCTTCTAGCCCAAGACTTGGACCCATGTACCTCGTCCATCAATATTGGTACATTATGGAAGAAGGCTAGAGCAACAAGAGATGGATATATTAATGAATATGTTGATGTTGCAGCCAAAAAAATTGTAAGTTTGTAGATATCTAGAACCTTACTTACTTTTCTTTTAGAAAACTATTATATTATGCTTATTCCTATAAGTTAAATTTATAGGACGAACTTGAAACGTCAGAAGGTGAGGAGGTGGACCAATATAGCATTGTGGCCCAGGCTATAGGAATTGTAGAACACCCTGGAAGACACAGGGGCATTGGATTGGGTGTTACGAGAACGAGCATATGTGGTTGATCTCATGGTTCTCGTAGCACTAATGAGCAAGTCGCCATCCTCACCCAAAAATTGAACGTGGCATTTGAACGGATGGCAACAATGGAGCAAGAGTTGTCATTTATTAAATCTCAAGGGTATAAGCCATCTGATTCAGTAGACCATGATCAGCTTCACATACCTAATGTAAATAGCGTCAGAGATAGTTGTGAAGGTGATGCATTTCTTTCTACTCTTTCCGAGGTAAGCATTACAAACTATGAATTGTTATTAAATGTATTTGGTGTTATAAATTATTAATAATGTGTAATATTTTTGTTTAGGGTTTGCATAAATGTGACTTATTAGCGAATGACCTTTCAATAATTTTGGCGAAAGGAAGGGTCCGCATCAGTCACAGTATTGAAACGCAGACAATCCACGGGTACAATTTAGCCCTAAATACAAGGCTGGTGAGTATTGACACTCCAATCATTGGCAGTGCACACTTGCCTTGTTATAAATCCACGGGCGATGAGGCAACCACAATACTAGAAACTCATGGAAGCTTCGTGGCTTGGCCTACGGATCAAATACGTCTCACTACTGAAGAGGTATTGACATTTGACATATTCATTAGATCTTGTTTAGTAGTTACACTATATATACCTTTTTCATATATATATATATATATATATATATATATATATTTATATGCTCAATATATATTTTGTTTAATATTATCAATTAAGGAATCAAAAAAGGAATAAAAAAAGAAGACTGCTTCTGCTAGTAAAACCAAGAGAGGTACTAGCAGAACGAGCAACACAAAACAGGGCGCTGCTAAAGGAAAGAGAGCTAAATTTGAAAAATCAGTTGCCCCACAAAAGATTCCTTCTTCAGATCAGCAAAGCCAACCTCCACCAGTATTAGCTATATTATATTTTTATGCCCAAAACTACCTCAGAGACAATTATATTTTCATTTATTGTCGTCCTGAGTATGTTGGGAGGGACGATGCTACTTGCATGGTATCGACGGCTGACATAAGAGACATTTATAATCAAGAATGGATGTCGACCATAAGTGTTGCCGTCTATGTCACATAAGTATTATTTCATTTTGAGATTTTAGTACTCTTAACTTATACAATTGGAATTTTTATGACCTCTTATATGAGTTATTATTTATTAACAAATATGCATTGTTTTTGTTGTCCATAGGTTGGTAGCTACTCGAGCTGCGATGGAGGGAATGATGTCCTCTATTGTGTTTGTGTGCCCATACTACATAGCTGACGGTAGTACAATAAGAGAGGGTAGGCACATAAACTATTTAGCGGATCGCATTTTGATTGAGGGACACAACAAGCTCTATCTCATTCCTCACCTCGCAACTGAACATTGGGTTTTGTACGCCGTCCGACCTGATCTTAATAAAGTCTATGTGCTTGATTCCCTTCGAACCTATAACGTGCCTTTTGAAGTCGCTCGTCGTTATGGGAAGGAATTTATCGACATGTTAGTATACTTTTCACTTCTTACTTCATTAGCTTATTTATACATATATTCGCTTAGCTAGCTTTCATTATTTGAGGTATATATGCATACTTACAATATTGTGTATCCAACTCTATTTATTAGGGCACTACAGACAACGTATCAAAGGAGAGGTGGGAATGGTGTCCCAGACCCAAAGAATGTTCAATACGAGCATGTCATAGTAAGTAGGAAGGCAACTATTTCGTATTTTATTTTAATTAAAATTAATATCTAATAGTTAGAGAGCTAACTGAATTTATATGACAGTGTCCACAACAGCAAAACGACAAAGATTGTGGATACTATGTATGTAGAGCAATGGATCTGATAGTCCAAAATAGATCGGTCAACATAGATCCAAGCCATGTATGTTTTCTTTTTGATATTTTTCCATTAATGAATCATGACATATATGTTTGATACTTAACGAAAGTGCTAATTGTATATTAATCAAAACTTGGGAGTTGTAGTTTTTCACCGATGATTATGCACAAGGCCAGCAATACAATGTTGAAGAAATTGATGAAGTGAGAGAGCAATGGGCCAAGCATGTGCACTCATTCATTCGGTATTAGGTAGAGATCTATATATTCTACATGCATGTTCAGGTTTGTAGTTTGTCTAGCTATGTCTTTAAGTCTTCTAAGCTAGATTTATAAACATTTTTCTTTGGCGTGTAGAGCTACCAAGTTGTGGTATGCCTACTAATTTTGATTCTTGAGTATATATGTCCGGTGTATTAACAAGGCCAGGGTTGATTGAAATTATGGTGTGATTGCAGATTTTTTATCAATTGATGTTGTTTTACAATGCAGATTTGGTAATTATTTGAACATACAACTGTGTATGTGGGCAGGAACAAAACTACAAAAACTAAAAAAAAAAACTGGAGTTTTAATAATGGTTCTTATGGAAACCGTTATTAAAACCTTGTTTTAATAACGGTTCTGATAAAAACCGTTATTAAAAGATAGGTTTTAATAACGGTTCTGATGAAAACCGTTATTAAAACTCATGTTTTTAATAACGGTTTTCATAAGAACGGTTATTAAAACTCATGTTTTTAATAACGGTTTTCATAAGAACCATGATTAAAACCTATCTTTTAATAATGGTTTTCATCAGAACCGTTATTAAAACCCTTTTGTTTGACAACGGTTTTTCTCAAAAACCGTTATTAAACATGCATGTTATGCTCATATTGGCGGGTTTTTTTATATTTTTGATAACGGTTATGAACCATTATTAAAGATTTAATAACGGGCGTTTTAATAACGGTTGAAAACCGTTATTAAAACTGTAAAATAATCGTTATTAAAACTACTTTTTGGGGTAGTGTTATGAGTAGTAACCCTAAAGATAGACACTTCTGTAACCTAGGGGGATTTTGATAAATACTATGAAAAAGGTGGCTTTTAGGGTACCTTAGGGTATTAATTAGAATAAAATAGGTTTGAGATACTACATGAAATAACTAGGGCAAAAGTAAAGATATTTATGGTAAATATAATATAGGGGTGAAAGACCATGAATGGGGTGTGTAAAACCTAAGGGGAGTTATGATCACATGTGATTAGAGTGGGGGTTTGGTATATGGGGTTTATGATGTAATTTTGGATAGTCATAAAAATTTGGGAAGTCTTTTAAGCACTAGGGGATGATATATAACCAAAAGGTAAAATTAGGATTTTGGGAGGCCAAGGCGCGAAACCCTGGGGGTAGGCTGTTATCACATGTATGAGATGGGAGAGTTTGAATGAAACCTTAGAGTATGATGTTAAACCTAAATTTTTGGGAAAGTGTACCAAATTTAGTAGCCATGCGGAATATAAGGAAGTTGTTACGACTAAAATGAGGAATTAGGGTTTTGGAGGGGGCTCGAATAGGAAGGGTATTATCACATGTGCAAAACGGGGGAGTTAGGCCAAAATGTGTAAAATATGGATAACATGCCATGACTCTTGACCATTGGTTTTCTAGGTACATGTTAATATTTTTTGGGTAAACTAAAGACTATAAAAAAGGAAACTGGAGGCGAGGATATGCTAATATTTTCTTAAGTGGAAGATCACTTGAATGTGGCCCAATTATACCTGCTAATCCATCAACACAAATTGTGGCTAGGAGTGTTTTGCCTTGGAAGTTGTACCCTATACTACTCCACCGGTGATAATAGTGGGGTTCTAAACTCTAGTAAAGCAAACCATTGAATGATAATAAATTTTTTAAGACACTAAGTATTTATAGGGGAACATCACTTGAGTCAGGCCTAGTAGCACCTACCGATCTACCAACAATAATAGTAGCCAATAGCATCTTACCCTGGAAGTTGTACCCTGTACCATTCCACCAGTGAGAATAGTGGGGTCCCAAACTCAAGTAAATTAAAACATTAGATGATAATAACTTTTGGTAAGACACTAATTACCTATATCGTAACACTATGTGAGTCGGGACTAGTTGTACTTTGATTACTAATCCACCAATATGAATAGTGGATAGGAACGTTCTGTCCTTGGGTTGTACTCTAATTACCAATCCACCGGTAAAAATAGTAGTTAGGAACATCCTATCCAAAATGTTATACTTGATTACCATTTCTTTGGTTGAGAATAGTGAGGGTCCCTAAACCTAACGTGAATAAAATCATGAAATAATTATCATTCTACTATTACCATTTGTCTGAAGAATATTAAATGAGTTTATAAGATTAACCTATGTGCATGTCATCTCTTATTGTGGTTGTATGAGATTTGTGACCATGGTTATATGAATGATTATTTTATTTCTAATGATATAGGCTTTGTTAGATGTTTTATATTATGTATTGTTTTGATGCCGTTATGTGTACTTTGATGGTTTTTTTCTATTAGTTTTGTATGATGAGTTGCCTAGTACCGTTGTATTAAAGGGTTCCTTTTCATAGCCCCCTGCATATTCAATGGGTAGTGGCCTTTGCAGGTTAGCTTACAAGGTCAATTGAAGGCCATTTGTGGGCGGAGAGTTTTGGGTTATCTAGTGTTTTGTTTGGTATATTTTGGATCTGGAAGATTATGTACACTTAATATCCTTATGTATTTCCTTTAACCAACATTCTATAACCACTAACAGTTTATTTTATTTTGATTCAATGCTTTAACTCTCCCTTTAATCTAAATTATAATGGTGTTAATAATTGAAGTGGAGTAACGCTTTTAGCCTTAGCACTTGGTACTAAAACGACTGAGGAAACAATATTGGTACAAAGTGTGGTTGTTACCACCTACGATTTACTATTTTAGCTTCCATAACCAACTCTTTAAACAAAAATTTTCAGTAGTAAATTTTTGGGGTGTTACAATATCTCCATCATTTGAACACTGTACCCCATCATTTTAACACCATACCTCATTATTTCAACACCATGCCTCATCATTTGTACGCCATACCCCAACATTTTTATACCATATCCCATCATTTTTACACCACAACCCATCATTTGAACACCATGCCCCATCGTTTTTGTATCATACCCCATCATTTGTACACCATAACCTATCATTTGAGCAGCATACCCTATCATTTGAACACCATAATCCATCATTTGAACACAATACCCCCATTGTTTATACACCATACCCCCATCATTTGTATATTATATCCCCATCTTTTGTACATTATACCCCATCATTTCTACACTATATCCCATCATTTCTACACCATATGTCATCATTTATACACCATACTCCAATCATTTGTACACCATACCTATTCCTTTGAACACCATTCTCCATCATTTGTACACCATACCCCCATCATTTTTACACTATACCCCATAAATGCCCCTTTTATAACACGCCTGATCATCATCCATCTCATTTTCTATAGAAAATTTTAGAGGGATAACTTAAACACATTTGATCATCAATTGTCTCATTTTTCTATAGAAAATTCCAGAGAGTGGACCTCCTTAAACATGCCTAATTATCAAGCATCTCATTTCCAGAGAGCAATCACATTAATGAAGCTATAAACACACATAATTGTTAGGAATTTATTATAGAAAAAACATGACTTATCATCATATGTGTTTTCTTAGTATCTTACCAAATATGAAAATGTTAAAGTCGATTATCTTGATAAATAGTCACAATGTGCACTCAATTCCAATAAGGCATGTTTATTTAGTATCTTACCAAATTTAAAAATGTCAAAGTCGATCAATTTGATGCATAATCATAATGTGCTTCTAGTAATGAGATTTTACTTAGTAAGTCAAAAACATAAAATCATCACAATTTACATCAAAAAACAACGTAATAATTTAAACATCAAAATTACAAATTAAATACATCCACAAATAATGACTTGTTCATTTTGATGTTCTTGAAGAATAGAGAATTTGGGTGAGTTGTGTCACTTGAGACTAAGTAACATCATGCTCTTGAGTGTATCATCTCCCTCTACCTCTTCCTCTTCCCCTTTCCCTTCCATTATCCTCTTCCTCTTTTTCTTGATCCTCTTGCTTAGATTCTTCTATTTCTTCACCAACTTCTTGCAGACAAGCCTCACCTATGGATACTACTTCATTCATTTTTCTTTGACATTCTACAAGGTAAATTAAATTTTCAATAATGTACTTTAATTTTCCAACCATGGAATTTATAGTCTTGAACTAATTATGATAAAAATAGTTAATTAATAACACCATACCCCTTATAAAAAAACTTAATATATAAAATAACATGGCATACCAATATTTGTATTATACCTGCACATGGTTGATATTGTGATGTGTGAATTTTATGTCCCTGCAGTAAAATTGGTGGCGTAATAAGTAGGCGAGTGATGTATTAATACCAATCCATATAATTGGCCTCAAATTGCAAAGCATATGGATAATCATCGGATGCTATCGTGCTAAAATCCTTGCTATGATTCTATTCCTAAATGTATTACATATGGAATTCTTGATAATTTATGAGGTGCTTACCATGTCTGTCTATTTTATGCATTTATTCATTCAAGAGGAATGATAATGTAGGAACCAGTTGCACCATACAAAATTATATCAACACATGGTTAAGATAACACAACTCTATAAACACATGGCAAATATTTAGACTACACTAGGTATATAACGTGCAGTTTTGCTATGTTGGTGGTGGAATTTCATCATACACATCAACATAAGGCATCTAAATCACTTTTTCAGTATACATTCAAATAACTACATATCAATATTGAGTATATAATATTCAGGCTCATTGACAACATCAGAGCTAATGTCAAGCAAGTGTTGATGGTGACTTAACTACATCAACATGTAAAATAGCTAGAACTCCCATGGGAATCATCTCCTTTTGCTAAAGTTATAAGATGAAAATTACTTAAAATAACATAAGATATTAATGAACAATATAACATACGATATCCCAAAATAAGCAACTTGTAATAATAATAAGCAACTAGTAATCTCTTTAGTATCACTACACAAAGTAAGACATAAACCACGATATATACAAGCTAATACAGCCAAGCCCTACCTAAAATTACATATGTCATCTATGTTTTGTACATACTGTAGAAATAGAAAGGACACTTAAAGACCTTGATTAGTTGGAAATAATATTAGTATTCAATATTTCCCACCAAGAGGTAGCGCTAACACAAACTATTCAACTAGATATAGTTCCCTTACAGGCAACTGTATTTCTATGTTGTTAGCTTCATTAGGAAACTATTCAATATTAGTATTGAGCTAAACTAGATATAATTATCTACCATTAATGTCTCTATCATTCAGCTCTATTAAAAAAACCTCTACACACAAAATGTCAATGATCAACGCCTTCCATTCCAACTATTAGTTTCCCACCAAGAGGTAGCGCTAACACCACAACTACATCCTCAAGAAATGATCTCCATCTTCAACTACATACTCTCTTATGAAAAGTATGCATTTCTAGCCGCCATCTGTCAACTAGTGCTATGATTAGGGCTTCATCAAAATACATTTACCGTAGGTGCATCACACCAATGAACTTAGGAATTAAAAAATATCAACGAGCCCTTAGATATGGCATCCATATATCTCCTCAATAACATCGGCATTTAAAATTTTCATCCACACCCTATAATATATCATTAAAAAAAATAAAATATTATGATTTACATATAAGATAATTATAAGAATTGAAAGGGAAAAAGTGTACAACTATGGAAACAAGAACCCATCCATGCCAAATGTTAGATAAATGATGTCTATGTTGCTTTACCAATATGGGTGGTTCTTCAAGCCTTGAGAAAATACCATATATGGGATGCATGTAGCTAAATGACACCTACAATATACAAGACATAAAAATACTGCAGGTAAATGAAATGCATGTAATAACAACATACCCAATACTTTAAATTACATACAACAAAAGTATTCAACATACAATACCAACAAAAACAATCAATCAATCAATGCTTATAAGGATAGGGTTCTCTAAAATTACATACTAGCATCATTCAATATGAGAGTTTATCATTACATACTTTAAATAAAACAACTAATTACACTACAAAATAAAATAGCATACAATACAACAATAATAATCTATCAAATACTATAAGCTTAGAGGTCTACAATATCTTATATTGAGTTTTATGAAGCACTTAGATGATTATGATCACCTCCTCATCTATTAGTATCACATCGGTGACTATTGTGCCCATTTCTTCCACAAGCTTTCCATCTTTTTACCCTCTCTCCCTTTTCCCAATCTAGTTGGTTAAGCCTTCTTTGTTTCTCGCATCTTTTTCCCTTTAGCCAAGACTTGTTTGGTATGGTAGTAGGCCCATCATAAGACTCCTATGAACCTATAACACTATAAAATTTACTAAAGAAAATTTTTGTTTAAGTAGAAGTGTAATGACAACATAATTGGGTGTTATTGCCATACCCAACATAAGTTTTTCTTACCATGCCATCCTTATATCTAATACAAGGAAAAATAGTTAGAGTTTAAAACATGATAAATATATAATAAGAGAAATTTCATAAACATAGGTAAGAGTTTGGAGATTAACTCCGAGTACAGTATCAAAATACATCAAGGGGTACAATAGAACCACAAGTCCAAAAAGTTATCTATATAAAAGCTAACAATCAAATAACATAACTCTATGTTCATCCCAAAGGATAAATGATCACTCCTCCTCAAGTACAACATCATAAGCAATAAAGTCATCCAATGGGTCCTCATCGACGTACATTCGGGCCCTCTACTTATGGAAATAATTAGCACCCATGAAAAGAATGATTAGTACATTACATATTGAGTAAGGTGACAATATAATCTTATTAAAGGTACAAAATACAAAATATTACATAAAAGATACATCAGGATAAAAGCTTTACTATGATACAATGTAATAGATTAACTGAGTCTAGATTTCCATCATTAGTTAATATGGCATAATTTTTCTTATTTACGTTAAGTTTAGAATCCCACTATTCTTAATCTAGTGAAACAGATTGAAACATATCCCAAGGTAACACCTGCCTAACCATTATTACTGAGTTGGTGGAAGAGACTCAACACCTCCTAAGGTAACGCGCTCTTAGTCACTATTGTTAAATAAGTGAAATTGTCTGAAGCACCTATAATGGAAAAATGTACCTAACCACTATTATTAAGCTGGTGAAACAAACTTAACATCTTGGTCTTAACACATGTGATATTTTAATTTAAGTGATTAATTCTTATTAACAGTTATTTATCTTAATATCATCATGCAATGTAACACCCCCATTTTTCACTACCAAAAAAAGTGTTTTAAAAACATTATGAAAGTAAGAATACAAGATAACCTTATGAAAAATAGGGTGTTACTGCCGCATCTAACACAAGATAGGGACCTCACTGCTAATATTATATTAGACACAAGGCTAAGTATCCAACCAACCAAACATAAAGGAAAACTAGAGTGCACATGAAAACATTTAAAGGCATAAAAGTCAAGGTGTACAACTCAAGGCTATGTAAGCCTAAAAGTTCGTACAAAAGGTACACTAGAGGAAAACATTAACTAGATGAAATCCATTACTAGGAAGGATTCTTTGTCCACTCAAGGATCACAAAGGAAAGTATTTTGGAATGGCTATGTTTAAACAACCTTATTATGGTTAATAAAAGTATGAAACACTCACTAGTTTCCCTTAAGAAACTTGCACAAAACCTTTTTCTCATGGGATTGAGTAGGGGATTGCAAAAACAACTCTATTAGTATGCATCCATACCAAGCAAACCAATCTGCTGCTAATTTTGATCAAGATACAAGCAATACCTGTACAATATACTCATAGTATGATATACCAAAATGTACAAAAAATACTCCTATTATGCCATTCACGTACTATCACACTAGGTCATACATGACATATCTAGATCCATCAAAGCATGCTTGATCATAATCATACCATCATGTAGGGATATGTAAATTATATCATATGTATCATAATCTTAAGGAAACCTGGATCACTTAGATTATCCACACAACAGTGTTTAGGTTGTAGCTTGTGGGATAATGTGTGAATAGATATACATATATAACTTTTCAACCATGGATTATTTTAGTAGGTGGATCATGATTATACTAAAAATAATTCATGTGATAATTCATGGAAACATGCTTAAATCAATTGAATTACAATGGAGCACTCAAGTGAGACATATGGGAGCATATGTCATATTTATGTGGATATATATACAACATAATGGATATGCCACATTAAGCATTAAAACAAAATTAATGATAGAAAAATTAAGGAATTCAGGTTATAGGATTTTCTTAGAACCAATTGGATGCTACGTTTGGTTAAAGTGATAATAACATTCATTTATGTCATCTTAATGAGAAATGAACATGGTTGTATAATAATTTATAGCTTAAGTAGTGCGTGAGCTCTTAAATACTCATAAGGTGAAACCAAATATCATTTCGGTGAAATAATTGTATTAAGATTGAGCAAGAAATAGGATAAGGCAAAATTTAATACATTTTTAGGATTCATTCAAGTTATTATCTTATGTTAGGTGCACATAAAAATCCTTTACCAAATTATTTAGCAATAGGTGGTATTACTCCACATGGTCTCTCAATACCCATGGAAGTCAAACCAAATAAATGGACATAAAGTCCATCCAAAGCCAAAGTAACTCGGGTACATAATTCCTAGCTCATGCTAAATTAACATAGTGGATATAATTCAAGGCTCATGCCAAAGCAACTCTCTGGTGGTGACTAGACCCTTTAGTATTGATACCCCTTAGTACATCATCAATGTATAGAGTAGGAAAGACACAAGGATCAATTAGGATCCTACTCAAATGCACCTAAAGGTAAAACGTCCAAAGGCAGACCAACCCCCAGTAGCTAATTAAGGATTGAATAATCTATACCCATAATAATACTCATTCTACTTTAAGTGATTAATATCTTGTTAGATCAAGATCTCATAACACACCAAAGTCCACATATAATATCATAACAAGTAAAAATCAATTAAATCGAAAAGTAACCATATAAGGTTCTCACATCATCTAGTGTTACCATTAGGGGTATCTTAAGAGATCATTCTATTTCTTGATCGATTATGCTAAAAGGTGGAATTATACAATGTTTATATCAACCTTAAATGATCAAGTTAATACTTGATTTCCATCTATTTCTCTTTGTTCCCAATCCAAGTCTAGTTCAAAGCCCTAGTTTCATTACTTAACCATAATCTTACTATAACACCCCCAAAATTTACAACTAAAATTTTTCATTTTTAAAAGTTATAAGTGGGGGAAAATAAGTAAATTTCAAAGTGCTACCGCCACGCTTAGTACCAGACAAGTTTTCCTCCACCGTTTCGATACCAAGTGCTAAGGATAAATTGTACTTTACTAAAGTTCCAAGAATACACTTATAAAATAGAGTACCACAATAGCTAGGAAGGTTAACTTAGCTTTTAAGGAAACCCTACTAATTGTGGTTATAAAATATAGTCATTGGAAAAGGAAATATGAAAGATTATAAGAAAAATATATAAACTTTAGGCTCAAGTTATGAGATGGAATATTTGATAACCCTACGCTATTAACCCAAAAATTAATCGTGAAATGATCTTGCAAGCTAACCTGCAAAGGTTACTACATATTGAATACTTAGGGGCCCAAGAAATGAACCATTCAGTACTATGGTACTGAATAAACTATTATACGAGACTAACATGTAAGGATCGCATGCTACACATCAAATGCATCACATCAATCACATGAACATGGAATTATGCATATATTAACTAAAATGCAATAATCATTCAGATAGCCACATGTATCAAGATCATATGCCACCAATACTCACCCACTTAAAAATAACATAAATTACCAATGGAATATCCAAGTGATGCTCTTTTATAGTATAATTAGAGAGCCACATCATTTTCAACACAACCCCTCAATTCATAAGTAGGTCCATCATTACAATCTAATACACAAACCATCACAGGTAGGCACAAAGGTCGCTACCAAATCACACATAGGCTCAAAGGCTACTACCAACTCATAGGTGGGTATAAAGGCTACTATCGATACATAAGTAGGCTCAAAGGTTACTACTAAAACACATATAGACTCAATGGCTGCTATTGATACACAGGTAGACTCAATGGTTGCTATTGAAGCTTAGGTAGGCCCAAAGGTTATAATACCTAAAAATTTCTAAGAGTAAATGATAGAATAATGAGATATTGAATAAATTTAAAATATATGTGCACATTATAATAATAGTAATAATGCTAATTATGAAAACAAAATGAGACAAAAAATTATTATTATTTGGAAGCTATTTTAATTATCTAACCTAAAATAAATTATAGATAAATTATGGCAATTTTTAATTAATTTTAGTAATTTTTCTTTACCCATAAATCCCCTAAAACTTGAAACACCACACCATCTCTATTTTATTTTCCCTCTTTCTTTCCCTTTTTTCTTTTCCTTTTTCCTCTCCTTTTTCTTTCCTTTTCTTTCCTTATTTTCTTTTTCTTTCTTTTTCTTTCCCATCTGGTTGGTCCTATTAGGTTCAGTACCCCCTTTTTCCTCCTCTTCTTCTCCTTCCTTAACCAACCGAAGGGCCTTTATTCTTTTTTGCCCCCTTCTTCTCCTCCACGGGAAACAACCCATTGACCGATTGCCCCTCCTCTTTTCCTTTTCTCTCCCTCCTCTTTTACTCCTTTCCCCTTTCTACCATCGTCCCCTACCTTGTGCTTGCAGCCCCTCTATGCCCTCCCTTGCTGCCATTTTCGCACCCCTAACCACTCCCATCTCCCCTTTCCCTTTTTGACCATGCAGCACATGCACTCTTGCATGCCCCTATATGGTCCCCCTATACTCCTCTCTTTCCCCTACTGCATGCACCCTATCGCCTACCACCCCCTTTCACCTACCCTGCACCATCCTTCCTTACCATCATTGGTCGCTAGTGACCAACCCCCTATCCTCTTCCTTCCCTTGTCCTCATCTCCCCATCTATCACCTATAAACCCCTCACACTCTCCTTCTCCCCTCTTTTCTTCCCTAAACCACCCTTGCAAACTTTCCCTTGCTTTGCTTTCAGACGTCATCGCCGCCCCATCTCCACTCATTTCCCTTCCCTTTAACCCCTTCACCCATTGAGCCCCTCACCTTCCCCTTCCTCCCCTTCATTTCCTCTCCCCGAGTGTGTAAAGTAAGCAGCTCGAGCTGCCCTACACCACTTCGTGCCACCTGCGCCACCTCACACCCGGCCACCACCAACCCATTCCCCTCCCCCTTCACCTCCCCTCCTACATAGGCATGTCTCCTATACAACAAGCCCTCTTCACCACCCTTTTGTCCTTCTTTTATTCCCCCTCCACCTCCCTTCCTCTCAAGTGTGCTGCCATGAGCCTTATCGTCATCACTGCCGTAAAACCACCACCCCTCCCACTAGCCACCTTATGCTAGCACCTCCACCACCCCAAGAAACCCTGTGTAACACTCTCAAAATTCACTACTGAAAAATTTCATTTTATTAAAAGATACAGCGAAGGCAAAGAAAATAAAATTATAAATTTCGGGGATATTACCGCCGTGATCAGTACAAGCCTGGCCCCTGGCCAGTCTCGTACTCACCACAAGGCTAAAACAATTATTGTCAATCATGAATCAATCTTAAAAAAAGATCTCATAGAAGAACTGAATCGTTCATAATACAAAAATCAGAGTACGCTTAAAAGAGTTTACAATCCAAAGGAGTGCATAATTAAAGTTTTCAAAGGGACAAAAGGTACAGTACGATAAAACAGAACTGAAGGAAACCGATACAAGGTAAATAAATGGTAAAAGAGAATCCTGCCAAGTTGCTCTTGGTCCCCAGGCCAAGTCCAAGCTTAACTCTTAGCCCTACCCGATGCCTCATAAGCATCGAAGATGACATCTCCTACCTGCATAAATTCAGAAGGGCCCTTTGCTCGTGGGAATGAGTAGTACCTATGAAACAGATGGTTAGTACGCTATGTACTGAGTAAGGTAACCATGCATCTAAGTCCAAACACAGAAAGGCATATAACACAAGCATGATCATATAGACAGCATACAAACAATACAAATAATAAAGGTCGAGCTATAGTCCAGGTAAACTAATTCTTTAAATCTCTGATCAATACTCATTTCACATTGTGCTTATGATCAATTCATATGAGTGTGGGAACCCCACTATTATAGCTGGTGGACTGAAAACTTATAGGGAAGAACGTCCCTCACCACTATTATTGTCGGTGGATCGGTCTCTAAGGCAACGTACTCCTGGCCACTATTATTCGCCAGTGGACCGGTCTGTCCCCGACTCTCATGGTGTTTCACTATAATTACTTAGCATCTTTCCCATGTCTTATCATAATTATTTTCGGTTTTTTGAGCATGGAATCTCCCACTATTATAGCCAGTGGTCGAGAAACATGCAAGGCAGAACGCTGTTGGCCACTATTATTCGCCGATGGATCAGTCTCCATGGCACCCCAGCTCCTGGCCACTATTATTCGTCAGTGGACCGATCTAGGCCCGGCTCAACAATATTCCTCTTTAAATGGTTAGTATCTTATTCTTTTCTTATTAGATATACTTTCACCTTAGGCATACATGTCACAATCTGTCTACTATTATTCTCCCAATAGGGCTCGTCCCATATCTTGAGACTTCTGCAACTTCTAACACACCCCGACATCCTTTTCTTCTTCTACTTACTCACACTAGAAGCCCAACTCCTAAGTATGTGGGTCAAGGCCCACTACCTTATGCCATCCAATTCCACTCACTATCTTCCCCTAATGTTTTCCTTGAAACCCTAATTGGACCTATGTGGCCCATCCTTCCTCTATCTCACCCAACCAAAGTCCCTTTATCACCTAAAACATCATCTCACTTATATTAACCCCAATCATTTCACTTTACTCCCCCCAAATACATATGTGACCATAAAACCTTAGTTGGCCACTCCAAACCCTGGCACCTTTATTTCCCATATGTCACCTCTCCATTACTCACCTACCATCCTTTCTTTTCCATAGCACCCATACTCACTCTACATATGATATTCTTCCACTTTTATCCCATATTACACTTACCCTAAATTATTTTTACTTTTACGACCACCTCAAATTAGGGTTCTCCTCCTAAACCCTAGTCAGATCTCCTAGGCACCCTTACATCAACCTACGTACTATTTTTCACCCAAGGTCTCCAATCATCCCAATAACTCTGTACTTACCTTACTTACACCCCAAGAAAATGTTTCCCATGTAAGGATCATTCCCGTGGAAAATCTTTCCATCCCATGCAAACCCTAGAAATTTCCATGCAAACTCCTTCCATCCCATTCAAACCCTAGAAATTCCTATGCAAACTCCTTCTATCTTATGAAAACCCTAGAATTACCCTTACAAGATTCACTCCACTCTTTTATTTAGTCTATTTTTTCCTTTTATTTCCCCCCTCATAAATTATGAGATCATTAGGTCAATCTCATATCCCTTTAGTCAACTCACTTTCCCTTTTTACCTTTTCATCCTTTTACCCCTAATCACATTATTAAAATATCCTAGCATGCATTTCCTAGAGATTCACATCATATAACACTACAAGCACAACATATATACCATTATACACATGCCATAAGGAAGTAACATAAGCATACCTCAACTCCAAGCTGCGCTACCAGTCAACAGTCGTAATAATCATAAAGTATGCAACATAACATAGCACATGGTATACAAGGCACATAACACACACATGGTTGGTCTTTGCTATATCCTTACCTAATACGACATCAGTCTTGGAGCACGCTCCTATGCCTCCTTAGGGTTTTGACTGGATTCACCTATAAGAGAAAATACTAAGGGTTAACTTCCCTCTTACCAAAGTTACCATCATTTCCTACCTTACCCTATCATAGCCTACTATTAGGGCTAATAATGATAATAATTGTTTTATAAATAAAAGTAGAGTTATTATTCTCAAAGTAGCTAACAATGTTATTACTAGTCAAAATAGTTCTTAGTAGATGTATTGATTCATGTTAAAGTATTTATAGCACTATCTAAATTATTAAAGATAATAGCTTAATATTAATCCTAATAATAATAGTAGTGGTTGTAGCGATAATACGAATAACAACCCAAATCTTATTAACAATAATAATGATATTAGTAATACTAAAGTAGTGACAATAATGATGATGATGATGATGATGATGATGATGATGATGATGATGATGATGATGATGATGATGATGATGATGATGATGATGATGATGATGATGATGATGATGATGATGATGATAATAATAATAATAAATAATAATAATAATAATAATAATAGTGATAGTAATGTTAGTGGTATAGGTAATATTAACAATAATGACAAAGTAATAATAATAATAATAATAATAATAATAATAATAGTGATATTAATAATAGTTCTAATCTTAAGAATAATACTAATAAGGGTCCTAATAATTATAATAATAGTAACCTTAGTGATAATATGGTCAAGTATAATAATAGTGATAGTAGTAGTAGTAGTAGTAGTAGTAGTAGTAGTAGTAGTAGTAGTAGTAGTAGTAGTAATAATAATAATAATAATAATAATAATGTTAATAATAATACTAATACTAATAATAATATAAGGGTTCGAATATCTACAATAATAATAATAGTGATAATATGCCAAAGTTAGCATTAATAATAATAATGATGATGATGATGATGATGATAGTAATAATGATAATAAAATAATGATGATAATGATAATAATAATAATAATAATAATAATCAGGTTTCGACCATTAATAATAATAATAATAGTAATGTTCTAAAGTTATATTTAATAATAGTGATGATAAGAAAAAACAATAATGATAACATAATAATAATAATAATAATAATAATAATAATAATAATAATAATAATAATAATAATAATAATAATAATACTAGTAAAAATCATAACATTTGTATAAATAGGGTTCAAAGGCTGTGGAGATTAGGGTACCACCTAAGGATGGTGGTGACCAGGCGGCACCAGCAACGACGCACGACAGAGGTAGTGGAGGGAGAAGAGAGGGTGGAAAGGTGGTTATTTAGGATAGAAGAGCGGGAATGAGAGGGGTGATTAAGGTGGTGGTGTATGCCTTAGGTTGAGAGGGTTGAAATGGGGGTGGTGGTGCGGCCAAAGGGATGGCAGGCGGCGATTGGTGCGGTGGCCAAAGGTGGTGGAGAGGGAGGAAGGGAGAAGGAGAGGAAGGTGGGGGGAGGTAGAGGAGGTTTTTCTGGTTGTTTTTGGGGGTAGGGGTAGTGCTGGTTGCGGCAGAAATGGTGGTAGACAGCGGCGCAAAGGGCGGTGGTGGATGAGAAGGGGTTGATCGAGGAGCCAACTTTGCACGGCCAAGGCGGCTCGTGCAGGAAGAATTGAGGGAGTGAGTGGTGTAGTTCGATGGAGGGTGGTGCAGGGAGTGGTTTGGGGGGTGGTTTGGGTGGCAGTGCTGGGTGGCGGTGACGAAGTGGTTGTTTGAATGGGCAACGGTGCAACAAAGGGGGAAATTTATGGTAAGGGAAAAAAGACCAAAAAGGGGGTGGTTATGGGGTATTTATAGGCCATTGAAGTGGGAAAACAATAGAGGGGGAAGAGGAAAAGAGAGGGGCATACATGGTAGGTCACCGGCTATGTCGGTACAGGCCTGCAAAGTTACAAGTCCTATCAGGTCAGGGGAGAAGAAAATAAATGGGGGAAGGTCATGCGTGAGGAGAGAGAGGAGGGTTGATTGGGTTGAGCAGGGAGAGGAATCAATGGGGATGAGAGGGTAGGTGGCAGGCAAGCGTGTATAGTGTTATAGGGGCTACATGCATGTGCGGGGAAGGAGCGGGGAAGAAGAAGGAAGAAGAAAAGGAGTGGATCGGCCGACCTAGGGGAAAAAGAAAGAACGAAAAAGAGGGGGAGTAAGACGGGTCGTTATAGGTGGAGAGGGAGAAGAAAAAAAAAGAAGAAGAGAGCTTGGGCCGTGGGGGAGAGAAGAGAGGGAGGAAGGTTTAGGCCACGGGGGAGGCTGGCCCAAATCGGGGAAGAAGAAAAGGAGAAAGGAGAGGAAGGTAAGGAAGGAAGGAAAAAGGGGGGAAATAGTAGGAAAAAAAGGAAAAATAGGTGGGTTAGAATAATTTTGTATTTTTTTAATATTTAAAATAATAATATTTTAATAAAATAATAAATAAATTCCCTTTTTAGATTAATTTAGGAAATTTTAAATAAGTTTTCCTAAATTCTAATTTAATTAGCAAAACACCCTACTTTTTCCTAATTAAATTATTTATTATTTTCCTCTTAATTTTGCCTTAATTGATTCCTCTTATTTTAAATAAAATAATTTATTTAATTAATTTTCTAATAAATCCTTATTTTGCCAAAATTTCCTAAATTAGGGTTTTGCGGCATTTCACCCTACCCCACTCCTTTTTAAAACCCCAAAGCCCCTCCTCCTTGTGTCTACCCCTTCATTTTGTCCATCCTGGTCATATTTACCCCCTCTTTACTTATATTTAAGCCTTTTTACCTAATTAGTTATTATTATTACCATTATCCTTATTTTCATTATTATCTTGATTAAGGAAAGAGAAGAAAAAAGGAAAAAGGTAGAAAAGGAATAAATTATCCTATGTAGTTGTTCTCATTTTTAGGTACTGAATAGGTAATCTCTAGTGAGGAGGTGTAAGATCGTATTGCTTGAAGACCAAATCCATTTTGGTAAGAATATAGTTATAGTTAGGGTTTGTGCTTATGTGCTTTGGTTATAGAATATGTTTATACTTGCAGGATATATATAGATATATATATATATATATATATATATATATATATATATATATATATATATATATATATATATATATATATATATATATATTCTAAGATTGTTGTGCAGCTTGGCTTGTAAGGACCTAAGGTAAGAGTATGTGTGATCTTCACTGCTTGCTTATATGTGTGGTTGTAAAGCTCTATTATATGATAATGCATGTCTCGTTAATTGTCGAGAAATTGTATATTTAAGTCTATGATTTTTAGGTAGGGTTTGGTAGGCAGGGCAAATTGGAAAAAAATAGTGAGGGATAGTATAAGGGAAAATTTTATGACAAAAATATTGTAATTGTTCCTTTGGAAAAATGTGGAGTAAGAAGAAGGGTAGTGATGAAAGGGGGATTAGGGTAAAAAATTGCATAGGAAGAGTGGACCTTGTATGGGGGTAAGTCTAACCTGGTATAGCTTTATCTGGGGGTAACTAAGGGAAGGAGAGTTGGGGAGAAAGGTTTGGGAGGGGTGATGAGGGTCTTATTGGGTAGCTAGTCGACATGGGAGAGCTTTTGGGATGCTGGAATATAGGGAAGTGTATAGGGGTAAAAATAGGGTTTTGGGGGTTCAAACTCTAAGAATAGGTCATTATCACATGTAGGAGTCGAGGGAGTCGGGTTGTGCCCCTGGGCTGTAATGAGGGGCACACCATGTGGAGGATGTGGGTCCAGTCACATGGTTAGTTAGGATTTTTGAGAGAGGGTACAAATGAAAAGGGGAGATTAGGGTTTTGGGAGTAGTCATTTGGGAGGTTGTTATCACATGTGTGAGATGAGGGAGTTGAGCTGCAAGAATTTGGGGTGTGGATGATCATGGTAACTTATGCTTGATTGTAGAAGTTTGGGGATAAATAAGTGGATGAGAAGTTAGAACAAAGTAGGCCAAAATTAGGGTTTCAAAGGAGTAACCCTAGAGGGCTATGGTTATCACATGTGAGGAATAAGGGAAGCTAGCTATGACTCATGAGTAATAGGCTTCTAACGGCATGTTTGGGTTGGTGGATTTTGGGGACTCAAGGTATGCTTAGGGAGTGTGGATACCTTGGTTTAGGGAAGTAGGGTTTCCATGAGGTCAGGGTTGGTCGGGGTGGTAGTAGGCCAGGAGTCTCATATGGTTGATGTGTGGATTTATGTGTGACACCTGAATAAATAAGAAGCAAAGAGGACACTAATCACTTAAAGTGGAAGATCCTTGAGTCGAGCCCATGTGTATCATATGTTTTGGTCCATTGGTTATAATAGTGGTTAGGATCCTTCTACTCTAGATTGTATTAGGCTTATTGATCAACAAGTTATAATAGTGGTCATGAGCGTTATGCCATGGATTTCCTAGTTACTGGTCCACTGATGACAATAGTGGGGGTCCTGAGTTCAAATAATGAAACACTTAGATGATAATAATCTACATAAAAGACACTAATTACTTACAATGGAACACCACGTGGGTTAGGACCATGCGTATGATATTTACCGGTCCACAGGTTATAATAGTGGCTAGGAGCATTCTGCCCTGGTATGTTTATTAGTCCATCGGTTATAATAGTGGTCAAGAGAGTTTTGTCATGGGTGGAATTATATTTAACGGTCCATTGGTCATAATAGTGGTTAGGAGAGTGGTACCTTGGATTACATAGTTACCGATCCACTAGTGATAATAGTGGGGTCCCCTAACCCACATGGATATAATTCAAGAGATGTCTAAATACTACACTAATAGATATAAGCCTCAATAGGGGAAAACTTAATTGTATTGTTACCTTACTTAGTACATAGCATACTGATCGCCTCTTTTATGGGTGCTGCTCATTCCCATAAGTAGTGACCCCTCCTGAGTCTATGTAAGTAACTAATGATGCTATAGAGGAATTTGTTGCATATGATGACTTGGTCGAGGTAGATTGATGTTGTGGTATTCAGGGGTTGGGGCTTGAGAGAGTGTATTCTGGACTTGTTTTCCTACCAGTTTCAATATATGTTTCCTATAGCTGAACAATGTTATGTATTTCCAGTACTTCCTTGTATTGAAACTCTTTTATGTTCTGTGTTATTAGTATTTCCTTATGTCAATGCTTAACTCTTTTACATTATAGAGTGTTTCTTGTTATGGTATTTTGGTTGAGTTTTATCCTATTGGCCTTGTGGTTGGTATGAGGTGGTCGAGAGCCATACTTATATTAATTATGGTGGAAACACCCCTTTTTGTGGTGTATGTTTTTTAGAGATCAAACAAAAATTTTCAATTGTGATTATTGGGGATGTTACAAAGGTAACTACCAAAACTCAGGTAGGTTAAAATTTTACTACCGATATATAGTTTGGCTCAAAGGCTGCTATTAAAACTCAAGTAGGATCAATGGCTGCTACCGATACATGGGTAGGCTCAAAGTCTACTACCTAAAAATATCCCAATGATCATTTGTATTTAAGTATCACACAATTTCATTTTTATTTACTCGAGGGAGAGATCATGAACCCAGAGACACTAAGGTATTCTAATCATATTGGCACATAAGGGCAGTACAGTATCCTACCAACTATCAACCTAGGGACGCAAAGGTACCCTAGTTGCACTGGTACATGAAGACACACAGTACCCTATCAATAAGGACACCTAATCAATAAGTATGCATACCCCCTACTTAGGTCTATAGAGATAAATAGAGTAAGATGTAGGGCCTTGCTGGGGCACTAAGGACCACTAGCAAAATTTAGAAGGGCTAAACTACGTCTTTAGGGTAGCAACCCCTAAAGAGCCACCATTTCCAATCTAGAAGTCTTCTACTTTAAGTATTAGTATTTTAATTAGGGTGACTACGAAAATCACACATTAATCACCTACTTAAATATTTTTTTTGTTTCTAACATTATGAAGTAACCATAATCAAAATTATTATCAATGTCAACATAAGTAGTCCACTAAGGCCATCTTAGGCTCAAATACTCACACTTAGTCACTTTAGGTCAAAATGACCAAAATACCTCTAAGGCTAATGCTATCTCTTTACCATCCATTTCCATCACAAATTCCATTTTATTTTATCAACATGCCATAAAAAAGAATAACACACCATAATCAAATTATTGATCATGAAGTTAATTACCCAACACACCTAATGACCATTTTACACATAAATCCTTAACATACACTTTTAGAACGATCAAACACACATTCTCATGCTTAATCAACAATTAATGCACATCTTGCATGTTTATGAGAATAACATCATAACATACCCCAATTTATCAAAATACCTTTAAACATGCCATAGTAATAATTATGTTGAAACATACACATCTAATACAATAAGATCCCTATACTCATGTTTGATAACGAGCATCATATATTATGCATATTCATTAGTATATTCATCAAAGTACATTCCAAATTATGAAAATGCTCCTAGACCCTATGATATTCATAATCATGCTTGAACAGGTAATACTAAGACAACAAACCCCTATTCTCTTATTTAACATCAATTAATACTTATCATGCAAGTTTATTAGACTAATCACCATATTACATGTAAAATTACCAAAATGCTCGTAGACCATATATTATTGATTATCATGCAAATAAGTGATACTAAGATAGTGAACTCCTATTCTCATGTTTAACATCAATTAATATTTATCATGAATGTTTATTTGATTAATCACCATATTACATGCAAAATTACTAAAATACCCCTAGATCATATATTATCGATTATCATACTCAAATAAGGGATACTAAGACAGTGAACCCCTATTCTCATATTTAACATTGATTAACACTTATCATGTATGCTTATTTGACTAATCCCCCTAGTTCATGTAAAATTACCAAAATACCCCTAGTTTATATAATGTTACTAATACCATAAACCACTATCTTCATACTTAGCACCAATTATTACTTATCATGCATATTTATTAAGATAACTCCCATTACGCATGCAAAATTTCCAATACCCCTAGGTGATATAATATTGATAATCATGCCCCCAAACATGCATTACTAACACCACAAACCCCTATTGGCATACTTAGCACCAATTATTACTTATCATGCATATTTATAAGGATAACTCCCATTTCACATGTAAAATTACCAAAATACCCCTAGGTCATATAATATTTATAATCATGGCTTAAACATGCATTACTAACACCGCACATCCATATTATCATACTTAGCACCAATTATTACTTATCATGCTTATTTATTAAGATAAACTCCATTTCACATGCAAAATTACCAAAATGTCCTTAGGTCATATAATATTAATAATCATGCCCAACCATACATTACTAACATCAAAACCACTATTACCACTCTGAACACCACATAACACTTAGCAAGCATTTTTATTAGGATGATCAACATCATACGTTAAAATTATCAAATACCCTTAGGCCATAAAATAATTTTTTTAATCAAAAGAAATATTATATCATTATGAAAAATTACATCCAAGCCTATAGAACTGATCTATATGACCCAAAAAACCACTAAACTTAGCACTCTTACTAGAGTTATTACAAATAGAAGCCATAACCAAGGAAATTTGAGAAGCTATCCTTTTCAAATTCCACCTAATCTTTGAGAAAATACATGCATTCCTAGCTTTCCAAATCTCATAAAGATTAATAGCATAAAAAGCACTCCTAAATTATGCTTTAGCCACACCTCTACCTTAAGTACTGGACATGGTTCTTAACAATGCCTGCCATGAACTAAGATGACTTCTTTCTCTAAAAATCTTTCTAATAGCTACGCACAGATGTTTCAACACAGGACAATGGATCAAAATATGATTGATGCTTTCCTCTTGAAAACATAAACAACATTGTAAGTTAATGGATGGAAGAAATTTGGCCAAAGAATCCTTTATAGGGAGTCTAGAATGTGCAGCAAGCCAAAAAATAAATTTATGCTTTGGAGCAGCATGGTTGCACCATACAGCTTTCCACCAAAAAAATTTTGGGGATTTAAGTCTTATGGCTTCATAAACATGTGAAATTTTATAGAGAGCACTAGTTTGCATAACCTGGAAAACTAGAAGCAAATGAGGCCTTAAAACAAATATGCTATGTAGTATCTAAGAGGTTGTACTGGGTAGATTACAAGACTTTACATCCTGTTGTTTGATGAAATAGGTGTGAACCCATTTTATCTATAAAGAGTCCTTTTCCTGACATAAGTTCCATAGATGTTTCCCTACATGAGCAACATTCCAAGAGAACGGATCAATAATTCCCAGACCTCCCTCATTTTTACAAAGATAAACCACTTTATAAGCTAAAAGAGCTCTTTTACTAGGAGACGCTTTACTTGTCTAGAGAAATGAACTACAAAAAGCAATCACCTGCAGCAAGATCTTCTTGGGTAGTAGGAACAACTGACTCTAGTAATTGGTTAAATAAAAAATTATAGACTTCAACAATTAAAGTCTTCTGGCATAAGAAAGTAATCTATTAGACTAGTGATGTAACCTACCTATAATCTTCTGAATCAAGGACATCATATATGTAGCTTTTAGCTTAGATGCATCCAAAGGAACTCCTAAGTATCTGAAAGGAAACCTCCCATCCTGAAATTGCAATTAAGATAAAATAAGAGTCTTCAAATCCTAAGAAATACCACCAAAATATATGGAACTCTTCTCTGGACTGATATGCAGCCTTGAAGCAGCAGCAAACTCATTAAAAATTCCTTTGATAGTAAGTAAAGACGATATATCAGCCCTACAGAAAACCAAAATGTCATCTGTAAATGCTAGATTGATGAGCTTCAATCTCTTGCATTTAGGGTGATCGTGAAAATCATCCTTCAATCATAAGGACTACAACATCCTAATAAGATACTCCATAAAAATGACAAATAAGTAGGTGGACAAAGGGTCTCCTTGTGTTAAACCTTTTTTCCCCTGAAATGGAGTCTATATATCATTATTAATACATAGAGAGTAAGAAAGTTTTGTTACACATACCATAATCATCTTTACCATATGGATTGGGAAATGCAGCCCTAGCAACACATTCTCTAAAAAAAATCTAATTAACAGAATCATAGGCCTTCCTAATATCCACCTTGAGCATACACCTTGGGGATGAATGTTTTTTGTTATATAGATGAATTAGCTCATGAGCTAGCAAAATATTATCTCCAATATACATGCCTTTAACAAAACCAGCTTGGGAAGCATAAATAATAGAAGGCAGGATATCTTGCAATCTACCAGCTAATATCTTAGCTAAACCCTTATACAGCACATTGCAAAAAGCAATGGGACTAACATCAGACACATCTTGAGCTCCATCAAACTTAGGGATAAGCACCAATTTTGTTTGTCCTAGAAAACAAGGAATAGATGTGTTTATAATTCATCAAAGTCATATATCAATTCTTAGCAACATTTATAACACATTGTTCATCTTGGTTAGGGTTAAATATCATGATGTGTCCAAATGACCAAATTACCCCTATGGCTTATTGTAATAATATTTTTAGTACAAGTATCCATAAATACGCCACCTAGAATTTTATATACACATAACATCCATCATCAAACATTAGATCCCTTCTTAATCACCCTTTCACACACATCACATCATACATAAGATAAAATGCATTCTCTTTTTCCATTTTCCAATATAACATTAATAATTATAATATTATTTCTAATGCATCATATCCACACAAATCATATGTCAAAAACCCTAATGTGCTAATATACGATAATCTAAATAGTTAAGTGGAGTATAACGGTTACCTTATTTCCAACAAAAACCAAACTTTATAGTTATCTAGTTAAAAATGCTGAGGCTCTGTTTAATAAAATTTTATACTTAAAAATAATATCATAAATATAATATTAATATTAGGTAAATAAAATAAGTATTTATTATTAAAAATATTTATTAAATATAACATTACCAAACTACCCTTATAACTTAATATTATTCAAAAAATACCTAAAAAGCCACACCATAACTCACGCTGCATGTTCTGCATGAGCCATGCAAAATATGGATGAAGGAAATTCAAAGGGGGAAGGTTGGTGGTTTGGCTAAGGATTGAGGGAGATGATGGGGAGTGTTGGTATTGGTTGTTGGGTATATGAGGTGGTTGGCACTTGGAGGTTAGGGTGCGATGGCTCAGAGGTGGTGGATACGACAGCGTGAGTTGTAATAGGAAGGTGCAGAGAAGGGAAAAAGAGGAAGAAAGAAGAGAAAGAGGAGGGGGAAAGGCAGGCGATGCAAGGGGCGGATGGGAGTGATGGTGCAGGATAGGAGGTTGAGGTGTTCACAAGCAACTAGGGGGAAGCTACGGTGGTGGAGGAAAATAAAGGGAAGTGGTGGATAAGGGTGGTGGTTACAGGGGGTCAAAGAGGAGAAAAAGAAAAGGGAGGCATATCGCAAGGGTGGAGTAGCGTTGGCTGCTCGGGGAAGTGCAGAGAGGAGGTGGAGGCTGGGTTGGTGGTGGAGACGGCGAAGGTAGATGCATGGATGTCAAATGAGAGAAACAAGGGCAAAAGAAGATAGGGTTGGGTAGAGAGCTAGGCACTAGAGAGAAATGAAGTAGGGGAGAAGAGAATAAGAAGAAGAAAAAGAATAGGAGGAGAGGAGTTGCTTGACGTTTAGGGTTAGGTGGTGTGTAGGGGGTTGCATTGTAGGTAGGGGTAGAGTATGCGACAATGGTAGGGAAAGGCATGCGTGGGAAGGAGATCGGGGGATGTAGGGCTAAAATGGAAATAAAAAGGATAGACAGAGGGGGTGGTGGTGCAGGAAATCTAGCTGGAAGAGGGGAGGGGAGGTGCATACATGCAGTGGTGTAAGGGGAAGAAAGGGGGTGTACAAGAGGAGGGTGTTTGGCATGGGGTGCAAACGAGGAAGAAAGAGAGGGAGGAGAGACAGGATGCATGGAGGAAAGAAAGAAAAAAGAAAGAAGTGGGTTAGGCCGCACGGGAGAAGGAGGAGAAGAAGGAGGTGAAAAGAAGTTAGGCTAGTTTGGGGAAACAAAAGTAAAAAAGGGAAAGGGGTTGGCTAGCCTGAGGGAAAGAAAATAGAGAAATAGGGGTTGTTCAGGCTGGCCCAAGGAAAGAAGTAAGGATGAAAGAAAAGAAAGAAATGTAAGAAAAGGAAGAAAAGGAAAAAAATAAAAAATAAAAGGAGGAAAAAGAATAGGAAAATATATTTAGATTTAAGATTAGAAATTAGGCTAAAATTGGGGTATTGGGAAAAATATTCAATTAATTTATCTAAAAATTAAGATATTAATTTAAGAAAATAATTTTGGTAAAATTATAGGTTTGGTATTCATAAAAAGAGTAAGATAAAATGATAAAAATAATTATACTAATTTATTAAATAATCTTATCTATTTTTGTAAGTCAAAGGTTCACAAAAATAATTAAGCTAAAATTTAAAGATTACTTTCTTTTTTCAAATAAAAGGTTAAACATCCAAATTTTAGGTTTTAAAATTTTGGGGTGTTACACTTACCATATATTAAATAATATTCCAAGTTAATTCCTTAGGCCAAAGATGAAGGCTCAATTGGAGGTCAATTGGAGTCCAACCCTAAATCATGTTATTTATCCATCTATCTCAGTAGCCAAGTGAAGGTTAACTTAAGGTCATCATATAGGTCCATGTTATTTTCTTCCATTCATGCTAAGTCATTTAAACTTACAAAGTTCCAAATTTTAAGGCCATGATATAAGTTGTAGAAGTCTATTAGTCATTGCTATGATTCATTACATAGATCCTAGCCATAGAAAAATCCATTTTTATCCATCTAATCATCTACTCATATCATGGTTAACTGAAAGGCCCAATTGCTAGGATAATGTCACATTGGTCAACTATGCTCAATCTTTTCTTTACTAAATTTAATCCATTAGTTAAACTCCATTAATCCAAGCAAATTAATAGATACTAGAATCCTAGATCACCTTTCATGCATAAGGAAACTCAAGTATCACATTTGGAAAGAAATAGCCAAGAAATATAAATCTTACTGATACCAATTGATAGATTTCCAATAACCGATCAATCAGTCTGGGCCCTGCTAAACCTTGATAGTGGTGGTGAACCAGCTGCCTCGTTCACCTTACCATTTAACTATTCTAAAAATACTAGTTCATCAATTTGGGCTAACCGATTGATGGGTTTAAACAAAGGTAAAGACTACTAGGGTCACAATCCAACTAGTAAATTGGTTTACTCAAGAGATAGATCGATCAAAAACCAATAGATTGGTTTACTCAAACTAGTTTATGGGTTTAACTCGACACCAAGACCATTAAAGTTACAAGCATACCGGTTGATGAGTCTACTAGACCAGTTGATCGGTCCTAGGGACTATTTAATCAATTATGGAGGCTTGTCGATTAGTGAGGGGAAAAATAACCTCTACAAAGCACGCATACTCACAATTAAATTCCCCAATCTTTACTCAATCAATCCGAACATCAATTACATGTTATTCAAGGTTGTTAACAAGCAATATACATGGATTGACATATGAAATACCGTAATCATGCTAAGAATCTCAATAAACTCATGCTTGCACTTTATGAATGTAATAAGAGCTAGGAAATCATACATCATATTCTCTTTATGCTAGGCCATCATAAAAAAAAGACTTATACAACAGATTATGCCTGAAAAACGTTGCTGAGATGCTAGAATACTAAGGTTAGCTACGAAATCCAAATCATACCCATGAGGATTATGTATGAAAAATATCAAGTTAGACTTACTACCACTTCCTTCATTTATTCAATATTAAAAAGTTCAAGCATACTCTTCTCTCTAATACTCATGTTTCCATATAGATATAAAACATACACTAGACTTACCCATACCATTTTCTATAAAAATAGGGAAGACAATGATTTACCTCAAAAGAACTTAACAAATCCACCAAATAGAGAAAAAGTTTTTAAAAGTCCAAACCCTTTCTAACACTTGAACACTTAGTAAATTTTTTAAATAAAAAAAATCGAATAAAATTAGAGACTCGGGAGATAAATTAGAGAGAAACTTCCTCCTCAAGAAGAAAATAGAGAACCCAAAAGATATAAGATAATCCCTCACTCTTTTCCTATATCTAACCATGTCTTGTTTATGAACAAAACATGAAAGAGTTAGAGGAAGGATTAGAAGAGGAAAGGAAGATCAGAAGCAAAGGCCCAAGAAAGAAAATGTGGGTAGAGAAAGTATGAGGAATAGCAAGTAAGTTTGGAGGTTACGAAAGGAGGGAGAAAATTAAAGTCTTTTATTAGAATTGTTGAGGATTTCTAGTAGAAAAGAAGGGTAATTGGTTTATAAATTAAGACCCCAAACCATAACCCAAATATAAGCTTCCAAGTTCATAAGTTAAAGATTCATGGCTTCCTTTTCTATCTTTGAGCACAATTGGTGAAAACTAAAATGCTCTAGGACAATGTACCTTAGAATTTAAAACAGAAGAAGGAAATAAAGATAATAAGGAGATGCAATCTAAGTTAAAAATATTCAAAGGTTGTAGGGATGAATTACTTTCTCAAGAATCTTTCAAAAGAGAGAGAAAATAAAGAAGAAGAAAAAAAGTAAGCTGAAATAATGAAAGTGATATATGAGAAATTACTCCTCTACGAATCCATTGAAAATTGATAAAAACATGTTAGAAATGCTCAAATTCTTGGTAAAAATTAAAAAAAGACCTCTCAAACATAATCATAAAGCTATAAGGTTTTTGGGGAAAGATTTGAAGTGAAGATCAAACCCAAAGAAAAACTAGCTTAGTCGAACTTGGTACCCCAAACCAGTCAATCTGTTCATCAAGTTTTGAAACTCAAATTTATGGAACAAACTAGCTGATCGGTACCTCCAAACTAGTTGACTAGTTTTCTCATAAAACTAATTATCTTTTGAAATCCAAACCAAGCTCAACAAAAACCATAACAACTTTAAACAAAACTCTAAAAAAAGATCAAATACACTTAGATCACAATCAAATGTATATATTAACGCACATTAAAGACCCTAAAAATTGGGGGTATTATATGAAGACATGCATATAGATATGCAAGGAACATAATCTAGCTTAAAATAATTATCCAAAACACATAAGACACAACCACATGAAGATTAGAACATTCTCTACGGAAAGAGGCCACATTTTTCCTAAGAAACCCTAATTTTACAATATAAGTATAACTTCTTACAATTATTATTATTTACCACACCTACAAAACCTGAGTTTCATTAGGCATAACTTTTCCTATAAGACTCATACAACCACAAAATATAATACACATCCCTAAAATGGTAATATTAAAAACATATAAAAAAATTAAGATTTAACTCCAATGTCTTACCTATACAATAATAACCCGTCTCTAGGGATAATATTCCTAATTTAAGTTATTTCCTAATTTTATAGGACTTAGGCCATTTATAATTAATCTAAACATTACACATTATATAATTAGCATATTTTAAACCATTTAACACATTAAAACATGAAGTATTTTATATTTGACCTGTATTAACCAAAATACCTTAAAGGATGATATTCATGTACACTAATAACCTCACAAAGATATATAACTACAGTTATATACAATTTATTCATCACATTAAATTTTATATAATGTCCAAGACAACTTATCCGACTTATATAACAATCTGAGCTAATCGATATTGCTTACACCTTGCAATTATCAATATAATCATAACAACATGATAATATACACACCAATCACACATAACATTCAAAAATCCCTTACTATGACATGTATCCTTACCCAAAGACACTAGTCTCTAAGCATGTATAAGCCTAACCTCCATTCTCCTAAACCACCAAAAAATAATATAATAAATAGTATAAATACACAATTAGAACTTAAGAATACATTAAAGGTAGATCTAAAGAAAATGAGGGAGGAAAATGGAGTAAAATAAAAGCAAACCAAATCACACAAGGCTCAAGTGAGTTATGATAGAAATTAGTGCAATAATGGGATAAGTAGTGTGAGTGACTTATGCAGCTAGGGGAGGGATAAGTAAAATCTGCACATTGAGGGGTAGAGGTAGTGTGAAGAAGGCACATTAATAGGGTGGAGTTGCATGACTTGGTGGTGGTTTTGGGTAGTTGTAGTGTGAGGTTAGGGTATAGTTTGGTGTGGTGCGACATGAGTTTATGATGCTAAAGGGGCAAGAAATGTGAGATTCTCATGTTGGTATAGAAACATGGAAATATTTAGTTGAATGATGCACAAGAAAGCTGAGGAAAGGGAGAGAGAGTATGGGAAGAGGTTGGTGAAGAATTAAATGAGGCAAGGTTATAGTGTGGAGGGATATATAGACAGAGTTTGTTGTGTGAGGTTGAGAATTAGCATAGAGGGGGAGGTGTACATGGCATGGGTAGAGGTTGGGGTATTATGGAAAAAAATTTCAACAATAGATCCCATGGGTTGAGGGAGGGTATGGTGGTTATAATGAAGGTAGTATTGGTAGGTTGTAGGGTGGAGGCTAAGTAGGGGAGATTTTATTAGTAGGAGAGGGAATCATAAAAGGAGAAAGGGACGGAGAAGACCCCAGATGGAGAAGGAGAACAATGAAAAAGAAAAAAGGAAAAGGGAGAAAAATAAAAGAAGTTTATAGTTAGGATTTGAATTAATTAAAAATTTTAGATTAGGAAATTTGGGTGAGATTAAAATATTAATCATATAGGGTTACAATTAGGTTAAAGTAGTGATTACTTATAATTAGGGTTAGATAAAATTTGGAATATTGGAATACCAATATAGCATCCACCATCAAAGCTATGATAGATATAACATGCCAATAAATGGGAACATGAAATCTCATTAAATTGTAATTTTTGTCAAGAAAATGTCTTTTCTTAGATATTGAATACTTTTTTATGACCTCATTGGTCCTACATTCATTGCATGATACATAGTTTCAACATCAAAGTATTATTTCTCAGTATGATACTTAACAAGCCGATGGCCATAAAATTTCTCCAAATTCCTATTAATTACTCATTTAATTGTTGGTGAAAAAAATTTATCATGACCAATGTATTTATTCACTTGATTTATTTTGGTGAAAACCAACTATTTACCTAATATATGGTTATTTGTGCAAAGGTGGTAATGGGCATGTATCTTTCATCCTTCAACACATTGCTTAGTGCTTCTAAAAAACTTGTTGTCTACATAACAAAATGCATACCATCATCATGCACTAATGACCACTTTACAAAATCTAACTTATTATGCCATTTTTAGGCCTCCTTATTAGTGCTTTTTAATGAATCCATCCAACTAATTAAATTTTGAGGCTAACTCTAGGTCTCGATCTTCCACAACATGTTGCCCATGGACTTATCATTTTTCATGGCCATGAAAAAATTTCACACCGTCCTTTAATTTCACATTGCTTGTGTTATACCCTTATGTCAATCAGATACAACACATAAGTGTCTATTGTGTATAAATATCCATAGAATGATGTGAACCAACTCCAATTGTCCCCACGCTTTGAATGAAAAACAACAAACACAAGTGGAAATCTATGATTATAGCATCAATACCCATTGTAATAAGTAACACACTCTTGTGCTTATCATAAAAGCATGTGGCATTTATGGAGATCACTAGACGATACCACTTATAACCCTTGATGCTTAACCCAAATTCCCAAATTATCCTCTCAAAAACTAATACACTAGGATTATTAGTATATACAACTTCCAATTCTATAATTAAAGTAGGATTAGCTTTATTCATTTCAAAAAGCCATCTTAGAAGTCGGACAAAAGACTCATTGAACTCTCTATATATTTTATTTATTACCTTTTGTTTTTCCACCTATAACTTCCTATAATACACCATAATTTCCCACTTTAAATTTATATGTTCAATGACAAATTTTATTCTTATAGAAAACTGGCTCTTACTAGGCCTTCAATCTCTTTGGTAATAAAACTACATATTAAATTCAAAAGATCACAATTTATTTTCTTGAGGAGACATTGATGCAGACCATTATATGATGTGAACTTCATCATCACTGAATAATCATTTATAGTGTGTGCTTGCAACCTCTAAGTACATCTATCACAATTTTCCCCATATCTTGTCTTTTATGATCGATCTATCTTGTAGGCTTGCTTCGCCAAAAGTGAGTAGCGTTTAGCATTATGCACAAACTTATATTTTGAAGAAAATATTTGATTAACTTCAAAAACTTGTGTAGATCTTGAATTTGATGCTACCCATTGTGACTCTACACAAATAATAACTTGTTTAGCATTTTTGAGATCAACAAAATTATGATGTGCAAACTTCTACAACTCTTGACATGCCTTTGTATCTAATGTAAGAAAATCTTCTTATAATATGTCATGTTCATAATCAAAATCCATTATCGAATCAATCATCGCATTTGCCTCATTAAAAAGTTTATATTCTCATTTTCAAACATTCTCCTTACTTCAGCATCAACTGTAACACTATATGTGTTTATAAGTGCATCTTCAAGTTCTTCTTCTTTGACATGAACAACGATTTCACTGAAGTCATTCGTATCTATCGTGTCATCAATTGAATTGGTGTACAATAACCTATCTTCCTAAATTCATCACCACCACCATCCTCTCCTTCAACCTATGGGATCTATCATTTAAAATTTTACCCAAAATATTTCCCCCAATCTTTTTGCATCATGATTCCCTTGCCATCCTTCTCAGTCGTGCTCATACCCTCTACCATTCCTCCTCATGCATGACACCATGCATACATATATACCCCAAAGTTCTTTGTCTTATTTAATACCCACCTAAATCACTCACTCCCTCCATTTCTATCAAGCATCGCAACGGTAAACACCACCTCTTTTTCCTTATTTACTTCCCTATTCATTGTCTCCATTGATCATTAGCATCACTCACCACCACCCGCAACCAAGCACCACTATTTTCCTAGAAAAACAACCACCACTACCTCTCCATCATTCCCCCCTTGTTGTTGCACAACCATTGCCACCCCATGCTTAACCTTTTTTCTCTCCCTATCATGTGTTATTTCATTTTCATTGAGGCGCATGACCATGTAACCTCTCATGCCTTGGCCTTTCCTCTCTCACATGGTTTCATACATAACCCATGCATGCCTTTTTGTCTAGCCTATTCACTTCGTGCAATACTATGCATACTCTTCACAGCTCGTGCATGTGTGTTTCACCCTCTAAACTTGTGCATATGTTGGCACAACTATGCCTCCCTTTTAGCACACCCGATGCTCCACTCTAGCATCACCCTGGCACCACTATAGCATACCCCAAGCTTTTCCATTTGTTTTAATTATCCCAATTTCAACCCTCCTTTACCTTAACTTTCCTTGGTTGTATTATTAATGTCTAATTATGTATTATTCTTATTTTTTAGGTGACTTTCTGGTGATCTCAAAGAATACAGGTTAGGCTTACGTGCTTAGACATCAATGTCATTTTTGATAATGATACATGTAGTAGTTAGGGCTTTTATATGCAACATGTATTTTTGTATGTAATATTATGTTGGTAATATTTATATGGATGATTTTATTATGATCATGTTATTTATGGTATATTGTGACGTACAATGAAAAAGTGAGAAAATGTGAAAGTATGCATTGGTGTATATTATTGGTTGGCATGACTCTTGATATGTAGTATCCATATAAAATTAGGGTTAGGTATGTATGTATGTATATGTATATATATATATATATATATATATATATATATATATATATATATATTGGAGGTTAAAATTCATTAATATTGGGACTCATAAAGTCTTTGCAAAATATGAATATTTTGGTTATTGTAAGGGCATTATGGTCATTTGATGATAATATGAAAAATAATTTTGGCATTATAATTTTTGAGAGTGTTATAAATTATTTCACAAGTAATGTGATACAATGATGGTTGAGTAAGATACAGGTTAGCTAAAATAAGATTTTGAGGCTTTCGGTAAAAGATGAGCATTTTGGTTGATAGGGATTGAATATGGAATTTTGATGATTTTAAAAGGAAAAAAGACTCGAAATATGCTAATTAGGATACTTAGAATATCCAAGATAAAGATGAGTAGTATAAGAATAAGAAAATGGGAAATTATCCTTACATTATGAAATTTGAGTTTCTTAAGAGAATTATGGACCTTTTCTTAGGTAATGCCCCTATAACCATGTGGTTGTGCTTTACATGTTTTAAATATGTGTTGTGCATATATACATGATTCATGCATGATGATCTTGATATAAAAAAAAACTATGAATATGATATTAATCATTCAAAGTGAAATATCAAGTGAGTCGAGCTGAGGCATATTGAGTTTTCACTCTATTCGATGATAATTATGGCTTATAAATGTTTTACCCTAAGAGGCATATCAGAATTTTTCAATGGATTAAGAGTAGTGGAGCTCTAAACTCAACGTGAATGAAAATATGATTATAAGATAAGTAATAATGGATAAGGCATTAAACTCTAAGAGTGGAAGATCACATGAGTCAGGTGCGAGGTGTTGTGTCTATTCCACCAGATGATAATAGTGGCTTGGGTGTGTTTTACCCTAAGAGGTGTTTCATACTATTCAATCGGTTTAAGAATAGTGGTCAAGAGTGTGATTATCTAATATGTGTTGGGTTCATTTCACCAAATGATAATAGTTGCTTGGGTGTGTTTTGCCTTAAGAGGTGCTTTAGTCTGTTTCGCCTGATTAAAAATAGTGGGGTCTCTGAACTCATCATAAATAAAACCATGGACCTTATATCTAATAATGATTTCTAGAATCTATATTTACCTTTTATTACTGTATGTTAACACGTTTGTATGCTTATTCTCTAACATGAACTTATATAATTCTATGTAACCTTGCTTAGAATATATGGTTGCCTTACTCAGTATGTAGCATATTGATTATCCTTTTCATGGGTATTGTTCATTCCTATGAGTAGATGTGCTAGATGGTTTTTGCAGGTTGATGAGGACCCTTTGGATAAATTTTCTGCATATGATGCTTTATTTGGGAAGGAGTGATTTCTATATATCAGGGTTGGGTGTAGAGTCATGTTATCTAGTTATCGTTTTTCCCAGATATTTTTTGGGTCTCTTAGTTACCAATGTATCTCATTTTATGTATTTTTTATATTGCACTCAAAGTTAATCTCCAAACTCTTATCTAATGCTTATGGAAGTTTTTTTATTCTCCATTTATAATGTTTTAAGTATTAACTATTTTACCTTTTATTTAATGTAATGATGGTATGGTAAGTTAGACTTATATTAAGTATAATGGCAATGTCTATCTATTTTCGTATTATGCTTATACTAAAATAAAATTTTTAGTAGTAAATTTTAGAGTGTTACAAAAACCCCTAACTTTATTAAGTCTATCAAAAAATTTAGTGGTTCATAAATATCTATTGGAATGAGAAGACTTCTCCATATTATCTCATTCCAATATATCTCAAATACTTTGAATGAGTATGTATCCCTGATACAATTTTTCCATAGAGGCCCCATATTCATAATCTTGCTAAAAGTAGTAGATGATAAAACAAATGTAACTTTGTCAATGTTTTATTCAAACATAAGTTCCCCAGACTCGTACCTTTTTTTACCATTCCCATCTCATCCTATACTTGAAAATAAAAATAATAATATGTTAGTATATTTTATGCATCTACAATTTTTGAAGACATAAAATATTAATCACAGTTTTTGTTTTCTCACTCATATTCGATAATATTTTTACATGACCATGTCCAACACATGCACATCTTAACAAAACAATATTTAATTTTTATAAATATAAACATAAAGATTTAGTTAGCACCAACTTTATAAGTAAGTTCCAAAAAGAAATTATAACCTAAAAAGTTTAAATTTAGTCTAGCACAATTTTTGCACATTAAATATAAACAAAACTTCGACCACAATTCTAGTACATTAAATATAAATCAAAATTAGAGCACAATTATATATAACATATAGTATTAAGAACCAAATATATATATTATAGCATTTCAATCAACAAATAATCTATATATTACAATAGATCTAACAACCTAATCACATATTATAATCTAACAATATATATATATATATATATATATATATATATATATATATTATAGCATAATTATGTACAATGTAACAAAATCTAACACATGTTATAATTATTAAGAAAATAAGATAAAATATAATTATATCTGATATTTGATATGCAAATTAAGAAATAACCAAAATTGGTACAAAATAGGAAACAATGGAGGCTAAGTAAAGATTTAATTGTAAAATAATATTGAAGAGGAGAAGTAATGAATTGTAGAGAAATGGATATAAAGGAAGAAAACCGAAGAAAATGAATGCAAAAGTAAGAAATTAAGGGTTGTGCTAAAAGAAACATGTTTGATCGTTTGGCATACAATGAAATAACTTACTTTTAAGTAAACAAGTCTAATAACAGGCGCGTTATATGATATTATGATTCACGTGTCCTCTAACATTTAAAGTTGTCACAATGGACATTTGGTTTTGATAAAAGAAGGTTGATCATCAAGGGTGTTTCTCATGACCCTAACTCTATCCCAAACGGAGGGCCATTATGCTATTTTGGCTCCGAAAAGGGTAAAATTCCTCTCCACAAAATAATAAAATTATGAAATGAACCTTATCTTAGATTCTAGTGAAAAAAAATGTTCTTAACATTTTGTAAAATAAAAAAAAAGTTTATTTATTTATTTATTTTAGAATCTCCATGAAAATAGTTATTAGGATTTATTAACAATTAATTTGTATTTATTTATATTATACTCCTTTTATCTCATAATGTTTGTTATTCTTCTTTAATTTTTGTTATATTATGCTCCCTCTACCTCATAATATTTGTTATTGTTGTAATGCTTTAAAATATTTGTATACATTTCGATTTCATACAATAATTTATTTCTTTTACCATTTATGTTCTTGATAGTTATGATTTAGAAGTATTCACAAATGACTCATAAATTAGTTTCCACCTATTAGTAATTGGAAACTAGACAAATTAAATTTCAAGGTCCAACAAAATTTAGTGAGATTGTGACATTTCCTATATATACATGTTGATCAAATAATGGTGTAAACTAATATAGGTGAAGGGAAAAACTATCAATATGCACATACGGCTAATTTTCAATATGCATGATTTTTCAACTCATATAAATATTATGTAACAAATGGAGTATAAAATATGTTATACAATAATTAAAAAAACAAATTATATTATACCATATAACTAACACAGAATAATATATCGAAAATTTCCAAAATTATTTTTACTAACTAAAATATTTGTAGAAGTTCCAAATATTAATCAAAATTCAAAAGATATGAAAACAATTTTAATAAACATGAATAATGATAGTAAAATATCTAACTTTCTTAAATATTCTTTTTTTAAGAAAAAAATAGCCAATGCTTTACAAATTTGCACTTTTTTTTCAATTCCAACTTATAAATAAATTTGTGTCCTTAAAATCATGTAGAACTAATAAATTCCCTAATAAAATACTAAAAATAATTATTAATATTTTCAAAATATTTCCAAATCTTATAAAAAATTTGTTAAAAATATATATGAAAAATGGTTTGTAATTTTTGTGAAATTATAATAATATACATAAATTTCATAAACTATTGTAAATTATTTATAAATGTCCACAAAGGTGTAATATTTAGCAAGATATCCTTTTAAAATCAATATTTTTCATAATTTTAAATGTTTGTTAGTTTTAGACCTAATATATTACGTTTAAAAGAAAAATATTAAAAATAGTTTCTTTTATAAACTATTGCAATTTGTAGACATTTTTAACTAATTCATATTTTTTTTTATCAAACTTGTGTATATTGACAAAAAAATAAAAAAAATTAAATTTATTATAAAATTTCTAACTTTTTACAAATTGTTGGAATATTGTTCAAAATTTTCAAACTTTTAAAAAAAGTTTAAAGTTCTTGAGTTTAAAAATATATACCATTTTGAAAAATATCTACAAATTTTTTAAAATCAAATATTTATAGAACTAGGATTTTAATTTTTGAAATTTTAAATTATTATATAATCAATGCAAGCATTCAAAACTTTTTCATTTTTGTAAACATTTGATTTTTTTTTCCGATTAAATGTATTAATGATATGGTATAGTATATTAAATATGTAATTTTTACTTAATAATATATTTTTATACAATGTGATTATGAAATAGGCATTTTTTTAATGAGGTTTGACAACTATTAAAATAAATAAATCTAACAAATAGAAAATATTCATTATTTCCTAGGGAACTAAAAAAAATCATTATATTATGAAAAACTAACAAATGTTAATTTCTTAATGGAAGACGATCCTAAACATTCAGTCTTTATGTATACATATTTAAATTTAATGTAATACCTATGTAATACATTCCCTAAGAGCAATTATGTCAATTTTTTTTACAGATTCTTTTGAAAAAAAAACTTTTAAATAGATCTTAATCAATATAAGGAGTAGTATTACATTAGTGATTTTTTCTTTAGCATAATGTCAGGGGGTAATATTGACATGAAAGAGGAATATGGTGAAAAGTGTAATACCTTGTCCTAAAATTCTTCAAAATATGTTTATAATTATGTTGATATGAAAGAAAATGATTTTGGTTTGGAAAATACTTGGAATTGGATAAAAATGTGAACTTTCAACCATATCGGTCAACTAGTTTCTCAAACTAATCAACTAGTACATCTAATGTCAAACATTTTTATTCCTAATGTAACTAGTCAACTAGCTTCTCAAACCAATTGATTGGTTATGTTTTGATTCAGATTCTTTTTGTTTAGCTTTGATTCTCTTTCTAATGTTTTATGAAAACTTTGAATTAGTGTGGCTTTGTGCTAATAAGCATATTTGGTTTCTTGGGATTATTTTTATATTATTTAGATCATTTATGATTTTATTTTGTAAAAAAAAATCTCCCAAAATTACTTTTTGAGATATTTTTCTCACCCTCTTTCTTTCCCCTCACCTTCCTCTCTCCTTTGGTTCATTCAATACCCTCTACACTTGATGCTACCCTATTCTGAGCTTATTTCACCTCTCTTAACCCCCATGCTTCATCATTCATACTTTTACATCTCTTATCCTTACATTTTACCTTGGTAAAGTGTTTTCTACCCCTGCTCATTATCCTCTTTGCCGACCTAGGGCATAAGCCAACCCTCAAAATCTGAGTTCCAATGCTCTATTAGCATATGCATACCTCCCTTAGCTTTCTCTCTTCTCTTTCAATTAAATCTAGGGAAAGGTCATAATGGTCATTATTTTGTTATGGATTGAAAATATTACCCGTTAAGTTGGATTTGTTTTCCTCTCTATGTTGTCGTAGGGGTAATCAGTTAATTGGTACACTAGCCAAATAACCTTTTTGTTGTTTCCTTTATTTTATTTTATGTTCCTAAACTAGCCAACTGGTCCCTTGAGATAATTTTGTGACATTTTTGGGTGAACCTTTGATTTTTGACCCATCTTAACTTAGCATTTTGACATTTAATTATGCTCTTGGCCTTGAATAATTGAACTTAAGGGAAGATGAAAATGGTTTATTTGCATGACTTATGACCTTGTCTTAGTTTTGTGTAACCACTTGTAAAACACTAATAGAGGGATTTAGATTTCATTCGAGTCTTCTCCTTTAACTATTAGATAGTTAGTTAGGATCTAGTGGATTAGTCACCCCTGTAGTTTCTATCTTTCCTCTTTTCACTCAGTACTTGGTTGTAATATGGAAGATTGCCATGGCAATGATGCTCCACAAGGTTGTGGCTTGTGAAAAGTGTGCCATGATTAGTGGAGTTTCATCCCTTCTTTATTTAGTACATTTCTTTTCTTAATAGGTTGTAGCTTATATGTGAGATTAGGAATAATATTATGGTAAACAATTAGGGTGTAGATACTCTAGAAGGTTGTGGCTTGTAGATGGTATGATATGATTGGTGGGTTTACCTCTTGCATTTAGTGTAATCATGTAAATACCTAATTTGGGAGTTTTGGATTACCTCATCTATGTTTTGTTTCATCTCCTAAACATCAATATTGGGACTATTCTCCATTTGGTTTTGATCGATGGAGGTTTTTCCCATGTCCACATTTGGTGTTATCAACTAAACATCCATATTGGGATAATTCTCCATTGGGTTGTGATCAGTGGAGGTTTTTCCAATTTTTGCATTTGGTGTTTTTACTTAAACACCAGTATTGAGACCTTTCTCCATTGGGTTATGGCCGGTGGGTTTTTTCCCATGTCTGTATTTGTTTTTATTGCTTAAACACCCATATTGGGATCATTCTTCATTAGGCTGCGGTTGGTGGAGGTTTTTCCCATGTGCATGTTTAGTTTTATTACCTAAACAACTATATTGGGATCACTCTCCATTATATTATTGTTGATGGAGATTTTGACCCTGTTACAGGCCTATGCACCCTAGTGTTCCTAACATGACTTATGTTCATAGTGGAATGTTAGGTGTCGTCAAATATCTTAAATGATTGGATAATGGGGTCAAATAATAAGATATTAATAACATTTTTTTCATATTTGAGGTGCATAAGACTAACCCATGTTGTATTATTATTCCATGTTTATCTGCTTGAATAGGTTTATCATTCCATGATCAATATGACCTCTATATGTAGCATGAGCCTTTTCCATGTTATAGGATATACTTGTTTTATCGGTACTTCAACATGCTAATACTACCTTATATGGTAACTGTGTTGATCTAACTTCTGTCCTAAGAAGCAAATGATGTTTTGTAAGTTTGATCAGCTTAATGTAGGCCTCTATATAACCATTTCTTGGGGAAGATTTAATGTATCAAAGAGATAAGCTATTAGTGTAGTCAAGTTTTTCCCACTACATTAGAATGTTTTGGCTTTTCATTTTCTAAAATATTAGATTTGTTCCTATATTTGAGTTTTGTAAATTTTATCATTTCATATATTTCATCTCTCTCTCTCTCTCTCTCTCTCTCTCTCTTGCTATCTCTTATTCCTATGCATGGTTTTGGTTAAAAATTTTACTCTTGCATCAAGCATAAGCTAGGTGAATAGTCACAACTCTCTTAGGTTTAATGTGGCAGCAACATCCCTCAATTTTTCTTATCACTATTGCATTATCTTAAACACAAAAGTTTGGTTGTGAAAATTAAAGGTGTTACAAAAATAGGATATAACAAGATTCTTCTTGTAACACCTAAAAATTAACCACTATTTTTTGTTTTGTTTTGTAGAAGCATAATATTAAGATAATCGGGTATTACCATTGTACTCAACATGAGTCTATAGTATCATACCATGATCATATTAAATACAAGCCAAAAACTTACAACTTTAAATAGATTAAATAGAAAATGAGATAAATATTTCATAAATATTATGTAAGAGTTTGGAGATTAATCTCTAAGTACAACATAAGAAAAATATAGCAAAAAGCATCCAATGGAACTATTCGATAAAAAAAAAAGGTATCTGGACAAAAAAAATAGTTATTAGATAACATTAACTATATGTCCAAAACCCAATAGATAAAATCACTGCTCCATAAGTAGTGTGTCATAAGCTACAAAATAATCAAGGCGGTTCTTAGTAGCTTGCACATCAAAAACTTGGTTGTCTACTCATGGAAATGAGTAGTACCTATTAAAATAATGGTTAATACTTGTATATTGATTAAGGTAACAATAGATTCATAAGAAAGGGCATACATAACACATAAAGTCACATTGAAGGACTAATCGGGCACGTTAATTAAATCATGAGAGGGTTCCCAAAGGGAATCAAAATATTTCCAAGATTTATGATTATACGTCTCCATTTATTTAATCTCTTGAGTTCAAGGACCTTTCTATTCATAATCGGTGGAACAACATCAATCAATACAACAATCTTAGGGCATAATGCTGCTGATCACTATTCTTGTTCAGTGAAATGGACTAGTACAATTTCCCCTGGCTCATGTGATCTTTCATTTTAAATATTAATGTCTTATTAGAATATTGATTATATCAATAGCATCATGTAAACTTAACAAAAATATGCAAGGCATGTAAAACATACATCCAAAATATATTTTGGTCATTTTCTAAGGGGAAGGACCATGAAACCCTAATTTCACAAAAACCCCACAAGTCCCAACATTATCGACTAACAACCTCCAACATATACCATCATAATAATAATATATACAAGCTATTATTCATGACACAATTAAGATAGTAGATCATGCCAACATGTTAAGGTTAGACGATAGGTATTAACCAAGTGATAACACATAAACTCATGCTTTCACATAGTTTTCATATACACATAATACAATACAACAATATCATAGTATGACACCAATAACATGAATTAGAAAAAGGCCTAATCCTATTCCTTCAAGGATACTTAGGAACCATCTAAGGCCAACAGAAACAAACTATTAGAGCATAGGAAGTTCGAGCAAGGAAATATAATGCAAGAAAAATAATAATAGAGGAGAGAGAGGTTGGGAAGGTTAGCTAAGAAGGATGAAAATAATTAGTGTGTTTGGTAGGGGGACCAACTGGAAGATACCAAGGGGAAGTAAGAAGAATCAACTAAGGGCCTGGGGTGGTGGGGGTCAACAAACATGCTCAACCAAGAGTCAAGGGAAAGAAAACAAGCTTGGTCGAGACCGAGTGAAAAATAAATAAATGAAACTCACTTGACAAGACAATTAAGATTGAGGAAAATTCACTTGCTGGACAATTTGACCTACTCAACGAGTTCACTTGCTCGATGAATTCATCCTCCTCATCAAGGCTAGCTAAGAACAAGAGGAAAAACACAACATGGCCCAGAGGGAGAAAAATGGCACAATGACTAAGGAAATAGGTTAGGCGACTAAGTCAAAAATGGTGGGGGAATCTAGGATGGATGGATGATGAGAAATGGAGTTGAGATGGAGGAGTTTGGGGGTTTTTGGATGGGTGGTGTTAAGGATAAATATGGTGACATCTATAAACAATAACAATGATGAATGCGAACAATCAGGGAAATGATGGAGGAAAGGGTCAATAATCAGGGAATTATTTAGAGAAGAAAGAAATATTTTTAGTGGTTTGAAATAAGTAACTATGTGTGTGTGTGTGAGAGAGAGAGAGAGAGATCTATGCCTATATGACCTGTTGTGCGAGGGAGGATGGCGAGGTGCAAATTGGAAAATAAGGTCAGGTGATGATAATAGAATGCAAAAAACAAAGAGATAAGGAATTAGGATTGGGTGTTTCATGAAAAATCACAAAGAAAGGGAGGTAATGATGATGGAGTGAGAATTGTTTTAATGTGGGCAAGTGTGATTGACTAACCATACCATAAAGCTTGGTCAAGTTAGGTAAGGGTTGCATAGAAGAGATAGAAAATAAAGAAAAGGAGAAAAATAAAAATGAAAAGGAAAGGAAATTTTTAGGATTGGAATTAGATTGAGAATTGGGATCAAAGGATTAGGAAGAAAGTTAGGATATCAATCACCCACAGTTAAGGTTAGAGTAAATTTGGTGTATTACAATTATACTAAAATAGCATTATATTGAGTTTGACTACCTCGATATGACACTTGATTTATACATATTTTGACCTTTTCTCTATCTAATAAGCCAAGATTTATGAGTCGTAACACTTGGTTTGGATTTTAACTTGCATAGATTTCTTCCCTGCTCCTCAATGATGTTATTAAGAATAGTTAGGGCTGCTAACTTGGCTTCTCAGATGCTATCACTACTTTTACCAAAAAAAAACTAGACAAGTGGAACATGAATTGTTTGGTAGCCTCTTTCAAAGGAATAAGCATCTTGAAGCTCAACTTATGGGAATCCAATGAGCAATGGCAGAGTATTACACTAAGAACTTAGCCATCATAGATGTCATATTACTAGAAGAAATAAATTTGACTATCCTTTAAGAAAAAACATTTTTATAATTCCAAAAATCTAAGCTTGATGCAAGCACATTGTAGGACATGAACACACGAAATTTTCATATAGCTACAATAAGAAGAAAATGTAAATCCATGGTGGGGTGCCTTAAAGATGATGTAGGTAAATAGGTTGAGTTCCCATATGAAGCTAATGGTGATAGATTATTTTAATAATCATGTATTCTATAACCTTATTTAAATGTTGAGTAGAACAGTCCTCCCCATTTCCCTACTCTGTTGATTATGGACTTAGAGAACTTGTCTTAATTGGTTATTATATATGAAGTATGAACAACAATATTTGATACCGGGCCTCTCAAGAATCTTGATTTGGATAGCCCGAGCCCAATTTTTAATTAATATTTTGGCATGGGGTGGTTATTGACCTCTATTCCCTATTGACTCATGTGTTTGAAGAAGGTACATTTCCAGCTTCCCTAAATGTGACCCTTTTGGCCTTAGTACCTAAAATTGTTCATCCAAATTATATTTGTGAGTTCATATCCATGTGCTTGTGTAATTTTTTCTACAAATCTATTACCTAGGTTCTTGCCTTAATATTAAGGCTTATTCTTAGTCAAGTCGTAGACCATGAACAAAGCACCTTCCTTCTTAACTAAAAGACTAGCGACAATATTAATGTGATACAGGAGATCATGCATACTATGAAGTGAAAGAAGGGAAGTAATAGCTATATGACCATCAAATTTGATTTAGAAAAGTATTATAATTGACTCTCATGGGACTTTATTCATAAAATTATTTGAGTGATGGGGATGCTAGAGAAAATTATTGAGCTTATTATGTTTTGTGTCACTACTCCCGCCATTTGTGTGATTTGGAATGCTAAAAATTTGGATGCTTTTAAGGTTTCTTGAGGAATACATCAGAGACACTATATTTCCTTATACATTTGTATCTTGTGCATGGAGAGGTTATCTCATCTCCTAAATTGTGAAGTGTTGGTGATGTGGTGGAAACCAATTCAGATAGTGAGGGGTAGAACATTTCTTTTATACCTCTTCTTTGTAGACATTCTACTATTTTTTAGTAGAGCCTCCATATAGAAAATTAGAGTTATCATGAACTAATTCAAGTTGTTTAGCTCTACCACAACTCTACATCTAAGCCTTACCAAATCTTCAATCTTCTTCTCACCTAATGTACATTGGAGTATTAGGCACAAGATTGTCTTAATATTTAGTATACCTATGGTGAGTAGTTTGGGGAAGTATATTGGTTTCCATGTCTATTCTAGTAGAAGAGTTACACATTCTTTACTCCTATGGTGGATAAATTGTGGTCGAGGAAATTTTATGGAAATTGAATTTGTTTTCAATCCCTAGAAGGGTAAATCTTACTCAATCTATTTTCTTTAACCTTCGTCAATATTTTATGCAAACTAAGCTTCTTTCTAAGTTAATTTCCTAGTAAAACTTTAGCATGGATTTTGTTATACCCTGACCTCACTAGGGTTGTGAGTAATTAGTTTAGAGTGCTTTTGGATCAATGATTAACCCATAGATTAATACGAGTCGTTTTAAACATATTTTTTTTTGTTAACTCACATGCATCCTAAAATACTTTCTTGGCAGTCACCCATCCTTAAATTGCTCAAAGTCAAATACATTTTATTATGGAGTTCTCTAATGATAGAATTTTCAAAATGAAGGTATAACTTATTCATATGGGTAGTCTTATCAATCTCTTTAAGCCTTCACTATCCACCACTAATTTAGAGGTAGTACATATAGCCCCACTCAAGAAAACATTTCCTAGTTGCACCTTAAGTAATGACTATCTCATTATAATATGTTTCAAGAATTTCCCCCCTATGCGACTAACTCACTCATCCAAGTTCACCATAGTGTCGTGGTTTTGTTTTGATATCATTTATAACACCCTGACCTAACCTAGGTCATGAGTAATTACTCTAGATTGCTTTTGGAATTAATTATTAACCCTAAAAATTAATAAAAATTCTTTTAAACATGTTTTTAATCAACTCATATGCAACGTGAAAAACTTATCATGAGGTTACCCATCCTTAAATTGTTCTAAGTCAAGCACGTTTAACTATTGAGTTCTTTAATGATATATTTAAAAAAAGAGGGGGGTATACCATATTGATATAGGTAGTCTTATGAATCACTTAAAGCCTTTACTAACCACTACTAATTCGGGAGGGGACTACAGCTTTATTTAGGTTTTTTCTCAACACATGATCCATTTAGCTATTTAGAAATTGTTATGCCAAGAAAAAGAGCATGATGGTTTGGGTGTCTAATGAATGGGCCTTTCTAATCAAGAAACCATTATGAAACTTGTGTGGGAGTTATTTCAAGGAGGGGACAAGCTCTAGGTATGCATACTCTATGATAAATATTACTACAATGGATATTAAAACTTGGTTGAACCATGCCCTCAAGCTCTACGGATGAGTTCATATTTTGACACATTTTATACCTTTATAATCTTAGTTTTTGATAGTTTATTTAGCTAATATAGGGGAATAATTGTTGTTTTATGCTTAAGTGGTAAAAATTACATAAAAATTATTATTTGAGCTAAAATGACATAAATTAAGTAAATTTAGAGTAAAATATTATTTATTAATATTTATTGAATTTTATTTTGTAGGTTTTATTTTTAAATAAAAGAAAATAAAAAAATTCGACCTTTGGACCAACGGCCAAAGACCGAAGGCCCAAAGGCCTGGAAACGAAGCCAAACGACGCTAGACGAAGCGTTGCAGGAGAAAGAAAAGTCAGCCGTAGGGCTGACGTGGCAAAGAAAAAAAAGTTATAAAAAGAGACGAGCAGAGTGCGGCAGAGGAGACAATCGAAGAAGGCAGAGCCTTCTCAAGCTCAGGAGCTTGAGAAGCGAGAGACGACGCTGAGGACAGTGCGGCAGTGCACGGAGTCCGAGGCAACCACGCAGCACAGCTCCGTCAGCGCAGTAGCCGTCGGTGTCAGCCGAAGAATAAAAGAAAAAGAATTGTTACACAGAAATCAATGCACTGAAGGAAGAAAAATTAGAGGAAGAATTTAATACCCGATAGAGTTTATTTCAAATAAAATTAATTTTTATCTTAATAAATTCGTGATCTTTTATTCAAAATTAATTCCGGTTATTTATTTCTCTTATTTTTAATTTATATTTTAGATATATATTTCTGTGTAATTAATTCTTTAATTATGGTTGGCTGATTGTTTATTGTTAGGGAATGAATTGAAACCCTAGATTATGATTTGAATTATAATTTTATTTTCTTTGTTTTGTGAGATTATTTTTTGACTCTATATTAATTGCTATCGTTTATATGTATAATTCTGTCAAGTATAGTTTATTTGGTGCATGCCTTGTTCTGGTACCTCATAAGTGACAGTATGTAGGATTAATTGCTTGCTAGGTGGCCATCTAAATATACTAGAATTAATATGTATAAATTGCAGCTAGGTTAGATAACAATTCACCTAATCGTTTTGTGATTCTAACCAAAGTGGTAAAACATTTCTATACGTGTGGGTCAAGAAAAGGAAATACAGCTAGACATGCTTTTTGTACTAGTTTGGGTACATAGATTGACAGCCTTCCACTTACACTTAATGCATTAAATCTAGTTAAATATTGGAGCCGCTTGTTGCTGCTATACTGCTAGTATTTAATAGGGGGTTAATATTGACGCTTTGTCGTATTAATTAATTAAGGGAAGTAATATAAGGTGTATAGACCTGCTTTTGGTGTGCAACTTGGTCGATCTCATTCTCACGATTAAAAGATGACTTATAAATAAATATTATATTACGACCTAATCTAGTGGTGGATTTTTTATTTCCCTAACATATTTATCATATCTGCAGTTTCTCATTATTTTCATTATTTTCATTATTAGTTGATTTTATTTATTCCTTTTATTATTTTATTATTTTGATAAACCCCCATTAGTATTTTTCTTATTCATTTATTCTGTGTTATTTAGGATTTTTATTTTTAGTTTTAGTTTTATTTTCAAGCTAGTTAAATAGAGGTGAGCCCTCTCAATCCCCGCCCTAGAACGATACCCTTATTTACCAGTTCTACAATTGACAACAAGAGGGTTTAAATTGCGTGTCGGCTACGGTCGCACCATCTACACTTTAGTGAAATATTACATTCCTGATTATGATCCTCATCTAAGGCATAAAACGGGTTATACAAAATGAAAATAATATACATTTATGGATATCTTGGTGTACTGTAGGTAGGCCCCTTTTATCCATAACATTATTCTAGATGAGGAACTATGCAAGAAAGTTGTTGATTACTTGGATGTAAAAAACTAGTGGAAGTGGAATGTTCTAATGAAAAGGCTCCCAACTCAACAACTTGTTAAGATCTTGAGCGCCTTAGTCCAACCAAATAATCTAGTGAATGATGTCATGACTTGGGTTTATACTTTTGAATGAAGTTTCTCAATTAAGTTGGCTTACTATTTTCTCAAAGATGACCTAGCCTAGTCCTCCACTAATTGGAAAAATGTATGGTGACTTCTTGTTAACCAAAGAGTGAACCTTTTTTCCTAGTTAGTTATCCATAATAAGATTTTGACCAATGCCAATTGTATAAAGAAAGGCTTGACTAAAGATGCAAAATGCCATCTTTATGGCCATGATTTTGAAAGCACCCTACATGCTTTACGTGATTATTCCTAGAGCAGAGCATTATGGATTCATTTGCTTTTAGCAAAGATGATTATATCATTTTCACTCAACCACTGATTGAGTGGTGGTGGGATAATTTATGCAATACTAAGAACATACATCTAAAGGAGCCCCCATGCACCCTTGTGTTCAATTTTATCTGTTGTCACATGGTGAGGATACTTGGGTGGAAAGAGTGGATTAAGTCCTTTACACGTAATGAATATAATGTATGGGAGGTGATTAATATTTTGGAAACCTTACCTACAGTAAGAATAAATGGAATGTTTGGTTGGACACCACAACCTCCAGAAGCTATGAAATTAAACGTTGATGACAATGCTATAAATAATTTGGGACACATTGTAGTGGGGGCATAGTCTGAGATCACATTAGCCATTGGTTATTTAGATTTGCAGCTAACCTAGGGTTTGTCTCCATTTTAGTTGTAGAAGTCTAAGAACTTTGGCATGGATTGTAGGAGTCCCTTCATCATGGTTTCTAGCATGTGAGGATGGCTTGTGACTTTATTGTGGTTGTGCACTTACTAACTAGTCATTACCCTCCATTCGTTATCAACATTGATTGAGGCCAGTAAAGGTTTAATGTTGGCACCCCATGTCAAATTGTCTATAATTTCTAAGAGACTAACTAGGTTGTAGATGGTATAGCTCACTCAGAGCAGTAGCTACACTTAGGTGTGTCAATTTATGAATACACTTTGTTGTTTGTTTAAGACAACCTTTTCTTTGATGTTATTGGTGTAGTTAATCTTTGTAGTTGTTTACTAATGATTCCCTTCTCTCATAATCTAGTGACCTTAATGTAATTTGGATTTTTTTAACCCTCCACTATAATTAAAAAAAATTATGTTTCACTAGCAAAAGCTGGCATGTTTCTTAGTGGATATAATTGAGTTACTCTATATTTGATGGGTGGAAATAACATAGTTTTGTTTTCCATATTTGTTTAACAAAAAATAAATCATTATCCCTTTCTTTATAAAAACTTTAGACAGTGAAAAAGATTGCTTAAAAAAAACCACACTATAAATTGACACAATCTACTATATTTCTCTAAACCTCAAATTAATTATCACTCAAATATAAGATATTTATCTTATTTTTGTTTTTGTTTTTATTCTGTAAATGTATTCTAATCATCTTTATTTTTAATTATTGTGGATAATGAAAATAATTTTAATTCCACAAAAAAAAGATTTTATTTCAAATTATTATTTATAGGAACCTATTATCTATTATTTATATTAAAACCTAATTATGAAAACATAATTATTTCTTGTCCAAAGAATTTTTTTCCCTACTTTATTGACCACGTTGTTTTGGTGAGAATGAATATTTTCATACTCTATTCTATGATTTGTGTGTGTGTGACATTGCAACTTAATTTTTTTCATGCCTAACATACTATTAAGTCCTATTTTTTGCCTAAATTTATTTTTCACATCTATAGACATACTATTGATTAATTTAGGAAATGAATAATACTAGTGGATATTTAGGCATGTTATATATAATTGGTAATATTATTCAAGATAAATTTTTTTTTGAGATATTATAAAATAGTGAATGTATATAAATATAACAATGGTATAACACACTAGTAATTTTAATATAAATAAGTTGGCAAATGAATTTAATTTTACGGTACATGGATAATGAATAGTAGTTGATATTTAGAAACATTTTATATTAGGGAATTCATTTAATTTTCTCACATTTATAGCTGTAATTTATGAACACTAGGATTAAGACGATAGTGACCTTCCAATTCAACCATCCAAACTTTAGTATCATCTTCATTTAACTCCACTAGTAAGGCTTCTAAATCCTAAAGAATATGGAGAAATGAGTTGCTCAGCAATACAAGATTGGTACTTGTAGTTTTCTTCTTTTGTTAGACAGATAACACATAGCTTGGGCTTTGATAGGAATTGGTATTGGCTTGCCCAAACCTAGAACCAAAAGCATCACCATCTATAATGGCTTTCCCCCTTTATTTTTATCTTAAAACATTTAGTATGGCTAGCTATTTTTGGTGTGGTACCCTTCAATCTAAAGTTGTTTCACAAAATTACCACTAAAGTTGTTTCACAAAATTACCACTAGTGTGACCAAATAAATGATATAAGTGTAAGTATTCAAACTTTGAGTCATAATTAGCTACCTATGAGATATTGTTGCCATTTGGATCTAATTAAATCTCTACAGTATCCACCAAAGACCTTTTGACTTCTATTAAAACACTATAAAAACTAATTATATTCCCTTTCAAGGGTATGTCATTATTGCATATGAAAACACCCGAGATCAACATGACAAATATTCTAGACTCAATCTAGGAATTTCACCCATAATGGCACACATTGCAAATCATCCCTTGAAAATTAAGTGCTCATTTGATATGGGAGTAGCAAGGGTGAAAAAATTATCCCTATAATTTATCTTTCTTATACAATCTTCTAAAATAAAAAGAACTCTTTTTTGATCGAATACCCATTTTAAATTTTAATTTGCTCTAAAATGGGTATTCATTATAAATATTTTTATTATTTCCAAATACTTGATATAAAATACACAAAATATGGAGATCTTTCACCTCTATTATCCCATACCAAACAATCCCTATGTCTTTTCCATTATTTATGTATTAAAATGTCTATTATAATAAGCCCATAATTAACCTAGGATCAAATTCTATTTTTACAAACAATGAGCTTGGTTATGAAAGTCAAAGAGAGAGAGACATTGACTTCATGGGGGATGATGACTGAAGTAAAAAAAAAGTATACTAAAACTTAACAAGCCTTTCCACCTCCTAGAGGGCATACTCTAGTGGGCCACTTGATTGGGTTTCTTATTCACCCAAATCATGTCTAGGAGATCTCACTAGGGAATATGGTTACTAGAGGAAAAAAATTTGGTCCTGTTGATTCCCAAATCAATCTAGATCAGCCTCCCAATAGTCTTTGTTGTATCCCGACCAACTTATATTAGCTTGTAACGTCCCCTTATACATTTAGAACAGTCTCACATTAAACTGACTTTCATGTATGAAATCACTATTAGACAAAATCTTCATTAGTGTAGCATCAACAATTGATGATTTAGATAATGTCCTCATGCCCTCCTTCTGACCCCTATTTTAGTTTCATTCTAGATTGCATTATACTCTTGCAAGATTTCAATGAAACTTGAACATTGCACATATTTTATGAAGGAAACAAAGGGGCAGACAAAATAGCATTTTTTGTATATTTCTTTATCATCATCATTTTCATTATATGTTTGTCCTTTGTTTGATGATTGTTTGAGATTGTGCACCCCCAGGTGTATAAACACTCTTTATTAATATATTCCGTACTTATAAAAAAAATCAATGGACTAGGAACACATCTACCTTCAAAGGTTCCTTTGGCACATCCAATTGGAGCCGTTTAGTGAATGTATAGATAATGAACATTCATCTGCCACTAGTAAATTCAAATCCTTTAAACCATTAACACTATCAATCATTGCAATTGGACTTGACCCACAAGGAGAAACAATGTTCGTGTTCGATCTTTGAGTAGTTGGTGTCTTCTACATAGACATGGATCTCAACCAACCACTCAAATGACCTTTTTTTCACTCGAGATATCTTGAACCCGGGAGATTTTGCTACATGGTATGGGGAATATTGTCCTACCACTGGCACTCTCTGGTAAATATATAGGTTTAATATAGATCAGGCCAGTTAGACAAGGGAGGGGAGAATGATGCCATATTACTAAACCAAATTTAAACAATCGTTCATAAGCCTAGAGTGCAGAAAGACATGGCAGAACCTCTAGCTATACCAGCGAGGAGGATGGCAACAAAGACGAAAAGAATGCCCACCACGCAGTCAGTGGGGGACAATCCATTATCGAGACCATAGAGTTCTAACTAGGCATATTAGTTATTACTCACTCCTTCAGGTATAGCTCGGCAACGTTTTGCTCTTGGTTACACGACCAACATAACCAGTTCAACCAAACAGATATCTGGATGGAAATATCAAATGCAGATAACCAAAATAGGGACGGGAAGCCAAATATGTGAAGAATTAACTATTATTTATATAAGAAAGCAAAGCAAAATCAAGTTCAAAACCTGAGTTACATTTATGAACTTGAAAAATACCAATGCAACATCTATCAGCCAATACATTTCTCATTAAGTGCCACAAATCTAGAAAGATATTAACCCAGCATTCTGGCACCAAAGCATCTCCAACTGATAGTCTCTGCTGCAGAACCTTCGCAATCATTATTCCTTCCAAAAACATTTCCTCCAAAAGGAAATTCTTCATGATGACAAATGAACCCACTTCATTGAATGGCAGGCTTCAATAACACACAATTGTTGATTACCCTTCAATTTCGAAACACCAGGACTTCAAACATAAAAAGCTATCTTGTCCTGATTCACCTTCTTCCGCAGCCTTCCCAATATCACTCAGATTGTTCTTTCCAGTTTGACTCTCTTGTTCACTTCTACTCTTCCTATTTTCCTCTATCTTTTCTATTTACTTTCCTCTTTCTTTTTTTGTTTCGTTTTTTTTTTGTTGGGGGTGGGGGAGGATGGTCGGGGATTTGATTACTATTGCCTAAGTATAATCTCGTCCTTTGTTTATGGTAATTCTTAACTACCCTTTCTCCTGTACAACATACTCCTCACTGCTTGCTACCTATCATCCTCTCGACCACCCCTCTCCATTTTCCCCTTTCCCATTTTTTTTCTTTTTCTTTTTCATTTGGGGGGGGGGATTTTCTAGACACTCAGGAATTATCAGAAATCACCTATGACATGAGCCACGGGTTATAAAGAACTCTATGTCTGGATGCTCAGCTCCTAGTGCCCTCACCCATTGAGCTGTTGACTGCATAAGGGAATATGCCATTGAATAGTCACTAAGACCACTTTGTATCCATGTAGGTCCTCCAAGCTTATAGAAAGCCAAACCAAATGCAGGTAAATTGAAGCTTGGGACTCCACCGATCGCAGTGGGGTAGACCAAAGTTGGAGATGTCTCAGCATCTGTTTAAATACGCAAAGTGCAAAAATTTTATCAGTTCAACATAGAAAGAGAAAGCAGGCGATCCTATCGTACAAAAGACATTTAATAATTAATACTAATTCAGAGTAGATAATAACCAAAAGCATAATGTTAGCTTGCATAGATATTATAACACACAAATTAAAGAGCATCTCTTCAGCTATCATGCCATTTGGTTCACTCACAACCACAAAACAGGACATGGGCTCATATAAACCACATGTGCCCTCAACATCCGGATAAGTTGTTCAGTAAGGATCCAAAATTCTATAATGCAATAGGAGATCTAAACTCATTCCCAAAGCCAGTGTCATTTTATCTCCTTGGTAATGTTTTCCCAACTTAAGCTGTCAACTGGCCAAAATTAATCATCGACTTTCACTTCCATAATTGCCATTCAATTTAGCAACCTCCAGTAAGTTCCTTACCTATAAAGTATCTAAACTTATTCTGAAGATTACCATTCATGTCGACAGGTGGGACCAAAAGAAAATAGCTTTCTAAATCCACTGCTTCAATGTTCAGCCTACAAGTTGCCAATTCGGACGACGGCTTTAACTAGCAAAGGATATGGATTAGGGAATCTAAACTCACCAGTGTTCATCTTAACCCCTTGGTAACATTTTCCCAACTTAAGCTGTCAACTCGCCAATAAAGTCAGTGACTTCCACTTCCATTCTTGGCAGTTAATTTAGTGACCTCTAGAAAACTCCAAATCCATAAAAAATCTAAACTTATTCCCACAAATACTATTCATGTTAACAGGATGAATCAAAAGAAAAGAGCAGTCAAACTACACCAGCAACTCACTACTTCAATGCTCAGCTTAATAGTCGCCAGCCCAAACAGCGACTTTAACTAACAAAAGACATGGGATAACGATCTAAACTCATTCCCAAATGAGTTATTATCCCTTCAATAATTTTTTCCCAATGCAAGGTGTTGACTCGTCAATAAAATCAATGAATTACACTTCCATGATTACCAATCAAATTACTAACCTCTGGAAAATTCCTGATCATAAAGAATCTAAATGTACTTCCAAGACTACATTCATGTTGACATGTCATACGAAAATAAATTCTAACTCTATCAGCATGCGGCTGCTTCAATGCATAGCTTATCAGTCGCCAGTTCTGATAGCGACTTTAACTAACTAAAAACATGGATCTATGGAAGTCCAGCAATTGCGCCACCAATAGAATCAGCGACTCTCACAGAGCAAGGTACTAGTCCCAGCTTTACACAGTGGCTTTCACCACTGAAAGTTACAGACTTACATCTTGATGATCACTGGTAGAAGCCGATAATAGAACAACTCATTAGTTGCAAATCCAGACAGCAACTTATACAGTGGCAAAATGGACTCATACAGTCGCCTGTGGGAGAAACATCAAAGGTCCCCTGTGAAATAGGATACCATCCTGTCAAGTTATTTTAACATACAATCACTCATTTTGTGGGAACATGTCAGTAGCATCAGAATGTTCAAAGCACTGCTTATAATCGAAGGAAAAGATAGGATAATTTCAGAATAGGGAAGCAATTCCATAATGCATAACAGCTAATTGCAGTGAAGTGAAAAAGATTATTAAAAAATAAATTTTCCATCCGAATAAAGGGAACCCAGAAACTGGATAGCAAAGTAGAGGGAACTACCAAAGACAATGCAGAAATCAACTCAGATTTGGCAGGTGGAAACCAATATAATTAATTACCCATTAATGGAATAGAGAGAGGATGGTAGGTCAGAAAACAAGCATCAAGATCTCTACATACTGGTCCAGCAGGTATTTTGTATATGGGATACCTGTGAAGTCCACGGAAACGAATGAATGAACTCAAGAAGCATAAATGCTGCATATATCAGATATGTGTATCAGCATGTATCAGTTTGTATCTAATCATCTAACCATGCCACAGACATCCAACTAGGTTGCAGTAGATCACAGCTTCTCAACATATTTAGTCCTGGATATGAGCATGAAAGCAACTCTATCTGCAATATTTATATTAATTAGCAACAATAAGAAAATAAATCAGTACCTATAGCTCAGATCTTACTAACAGAACAAATTTTAACTTCAACGATACTAACTTTTTCAGACAATGGCTCCCGGATATAAGGACTTCCACTCTCAAAATACTCAAACAACAATTGACCTTGAAGATTTCCAAAATCACTGGCATCACTTGAAAATTCTTCATGACTTTGGTTGCCTTGAGCAACTGAAGACAAACACTCCCTGCCTACAGGGACATTGTCCACCTGATGATCATGCCTCCGCAGATCAGGATAATACACACCTTCAAATTCACAACCACTACTTGCTATAATAACACCGTTCTCCCCAGCTTGCCTGTGCATACAAAGGAAAATGGGTCTTTCAGATAAGGCACTATTAATTTTCTATCAATCAACTAACATTCATTGCAGCAGTAGTCTGAATTGAAAGCCAATCTGATCATGAGCAGATAAAAAAGTGAATAAGTAAATGAAAAAAATATATATATATCTCAGAGTTTTAATAATTAAACCTAGGGGTGGCCTGACAGGGTGCAAAGAATGAATGTAACTATTGAGAAGATATTAAAGCTACACAACATAAACCCAGAATAAGCATTCCATCAGACATTTATATATGTGGATGAAGAAGCCATTCTTTCAAGCAAGGCAATAATTTAAACAAAAAAATCAGACTATAAGAGATTGTCTAAGAAAACATTGTCAAGGCAAAGCCGTAACAGGATCAACCAATGACAAAGAGATTGACTTCGAATCAAGCTCTCAAGCAATACAACAGAACGGAGGAATAAAAGCATCAAACAAAAACAAGAATGGCAGATAATTGTTAGAAGAATTAGTACCTTAGGATCACCACTTATACAGAATGGTCTCTAACAAAAATGAGACAGAAAATTAAAATAAAATAAAAACGAACCAGGAAAACAATGTCACTGAAGTATGGGGCTGCATGTTAATGGCATCAATTTCCTATACAAGACAATGAGCCAGACATGAATTCACCATACTGCATTCAGGGTATGATGCACATAAAATCAATCACCAAAGGAAACAAGCAAGAGCCAAGCTAATTGCTTCTCAATCACACATCCATATGACATGCAAGACCTTCAAAGCAAAATGTCATTATAGTTTGTTAAAACACCAATAGATTTTCATAATATCTGAACCCATAAAATGGTTTGTCTAATAGCAGCCTAAAAGCACATCAACTCATCAACTAGGTAATGACAATTCCGAAACAAAAAGCATACAGCATTGATCCTGAAAATGTAGCCTTACAATCAGCAATCATATCTACCAGGACCAAAAAAAAAAATGCTTACAATTACTATCCATGAACTGATTAGCATCAAATTGTGATCAATAATTTTAGACAGAGGCAACCACCTTGACCAAAAATTGGTAAAACTACAAGCTCCCAACTTCCTAGTAAGCAAAAGAAGAATACCTTGAGTTTGCATTAGCCACAGGGGCTGAAACGCCATACAGCTGAATGCCTGATAAATAAGGGACATAATATTGGGTAATGCCTTCGGTCCCTTCACAAGCTATGGGAACTCCTGCCCCATAAGCACTCCATTCAGAAAAAGAAGCCCACAAATCACTCAATGCGAAGTAATGTTCATACTCCACATCACAAGTACTCCAACCCCTCATGGCAGTCTGCCCACGAAATCATAAATGAAATCAATTAATAATTTAACTTAAACAAAATTCAAATTCATACAAGCACAAAATTAAACTTTTATCAGAGGAGTTCAGATTTTTTTCTTTTTGTTTAAAAAAACGGCACATAATCCATATCAGAATATACTAATCCAAGCAATTCCCAATGCAGAAAATTAATTAGACTATAACCGATATCAATTTAATAATAAAACAAAACAAACCTTAGCAAAACACTGAGCTGGAACAGTAGGTGAAGTTGACTCCAAAAAACGCGCCAGATTGCTGTAGGGACTGAAATGCCAGCCAACTCCAAGTGATCTCGGTATTGAGTGATTCAATTGATTCCCAGGACTTGAAACATCGCCTTGGGCTTCATTCCCAATTGGTACGGGAACAACAGGAGGAGCAGCAGGTTGATTATGATAATGACGCTGCTGTTGCTGGGGATGGTTTTGCTGCGGGTTATGGAATTCATTCTTGTTCCTTCTATCTCTCACCTTAGTATAATACTGACTTTCCTGTACATTGCTATTCAACATTTCCGACAGCTAAATTGACCGCCGTTTTCCGGCACAGAAGCGGGAGGGGGAATTTTGAAGAGACAGAAAATTGCTGTTCGCCGGAGCAAAATGGACGAGACAAATGAATTTTTTTTTAAAAAAAAAAAATTGGGGTGGGGGGGAGGGTCTTTTTTTCACTTTGCTTTTGCCTATGAGGAGCCTTTTTGTTTGTATTTTTTCCCCTTCCCTCAATAAGCAAGCAGAAGGTGAAGAGAGGAAGAGGCTAAAACTGAAAGTGTTGCTTGCAGTTTGAATCAAAGAAGAATAAATTGATCAATTTCAATCAAGTACAGAGAAATTCAAAGGGAACGGGGAAGAGATTAGAGATAGAGAGAGAAGGAATAGAGGTAACGGCTGAAAACATTGAAGAAAAGAAATGCAGGTTTGTTGCATTGGGCAAAATGGAAGAGAAATAGGAGGGGTTTTTAAAGTTGCAGGCGAGAGGTGAAAAATGTGAATAGTCTTCTTATAACTTGATTTTTTCTTCACCTATTGTTTATTGTGTTGACCCTTGCGTGTAATTGGATTTTATTACATTAAATTTATTATATGGGAAAAAATTAAAGTAGAACCAAAATATTTACTTTATTACTAATTAATAAGGAAATCAAAAAAGGAAAAGATATTTAATGAAAAAGTCACATGATATTGCAATTGTATTTGGTAGAATAATCAATTTTAAGATTGTGATTATTAATAGGCATATCAAGGTGGATTTTCTTCATTCATGACTTATAGGGTTGATTCTTGATCTTATACTTTTTTTATTTGTTCTCACGTGGTGTTGAGAAAAATCTTCCTTTGTTCAAATTTAATAAGTAAATGATATAATAGTAAAAAATGAGTAAATGGCATTATCATGATCAGAAAACTAAAATGTGGCATAAAAATTAAAAAAAGACATATAATAACATCAAATAACTCTTGTTTTTTGTTATATTTTTATTTAAAAAATTTCCTAAACTATGTTTTCACATTTTTTTATGATAGATATTTTATTATTCATAGGTATCTATAAGGACATTCAATTTTATATTGAAAATTTGTTGGCTCATATTAAAAACAACACTAATAATTACTAGCTTTATATATATAAAGTAGTAACTAACAATCAAATATTGATCATCCATATTATAAGATTTATAGGTATTATTTGGTGTAGAGTATGTTACTAAAAAAATGTATACTTTCTATGAAGTATTAAATGTAGGTTTGTTTGATATGGAATAAATAAATCATTCAAAAGAAATTATAGCTCCCCTTTGTCTCTCCTACTTCATTTGTTAATAAATAACCTACTTATTGAGTAATATTATACAAAGTATAACTTCATTTACTTTATTTTCTCCTACTTCCTCGGTATAAATCAAATACATTGTTAATTAATTATTTCTTAAACTATAACTTTCTAGAGAAGTGTCAATTTGCACTCAACATACCAAATGAAGTCATAGTTTGTAAGCGGATAAGACAATGAGTATTAAAGATCTTTAGTTGTTAGTGATTACCCTTTCTATATAGAAGGCTAGTAATTATTGGTGTTATTTTTAATATGATAAGACAATGAAGTCATTTGTGAATGAATAACCTACTTATTGAGTAATATTATACAAAGTATAGCTTCATTTACTTTATTTTCTCCCACTTCCTCGGTATAAATCAAACTCGTTGTTAATTAATTATATCTTTAATAGTAAGTTTCTAGAGAAGTTCAACTTGCACTCAACGTACCAAATGAAGTCATAGTATGTAAGCGGATATGACAAGGAGTATTAAAGATCTTTAGTTGTTAGTGATTACTTTTTTATGTATAGAAGGCTATTAATTATTGGTGTCATTGTTAATATGGGTTAACTATTTTTTAAAAAAAATTGAATAACGTTCAAAATATTTGTGAAAAGTAATACTAATTCACAAAAAAAAATAATGAAAAGATATAGTTTATAAAAGTTAAATAAATAATCAAGCTTATCTAGGCTATTATACCCAATGAAATGAAAGGAAATATGGAGTTGAAATCTATACATATTGATTTTTCTTAGGTTTAGCACATAAATATCTATCAATGAATATCTATGGAGTTATTTCAAGTGTTTGTATTCATGGGTGCAAAACAAAATAAAAAGTGGCTTCGAATAAAAATATAAATTTTATATTATTGAATTATAACTTATTAAAATAATACATTTATTAAATAACTTATAAATATAATCTACTATGACATTGAATAATATTAATTTTCAAACAAATATCTAATTAATAACTTATTAAAATTATTAAATAACATGAAATAATCTCATTTGACCAAATCACATAGTTCTATTGGTAGATATTATTCATTATATAATCTTAAGTAAAAGTTTATGTTGTTTTTTATTTATTATATATTGATTTTATAAATTGACTAATAGCTTGTTTTGCACTATTCAATTACAAAATAGTTAAATATGTTCATTAGATAGATTAAATGCACAATTAATGACATACTATATAAACTTAGGGTATGTTCTCCCCTTTTATATTTTGTCTTCAGTAATCTAATCAAATGAGATTATTATTATTATTATTATTATTATTATTATTATTATTATTATTATTATTATTATTATTATTATTATTATCTTATACATGGATACTTTAGAGGGTTGCATAGGGTATGTAGAACAAAATCGCCATATGAAAAATTGCATAAGGATTTAAAGTGGTCATCACCATAAGCAACTATAGTCCAATACATTAACATCTAAAAGTATGGTTGTATTAGATTATTTGTACCTAATTCTCTCAGGCTAAATAACACATCTCTTATAACTTCTCTTGGTTACCACATGCAATCCATAATGTAGAATTATTCCCTTGCAGAAGAAAAGTCTTCTCTAATCTTCTTAATGGATCATCCACTAGTGTTTGCCTAGTTATTTCAAACAAAAAATTTAGACTTTTATTACTTCTCTCAACTAACAAACACTTACAACCCTTTTATTATGTTTGAAAGATTTTATTGTGAGTGAGCAAGTGAATAAAAATAAAAGGCAATCTCACATATGAATATCAATTAATTGAAGTGGTTGAGATGACTTAAATTTTAAGAGTAAGATAATCACAAGTGATGATACACCTCTATTAATATGAAGAACATATTAAGTACTAGAGACATTTGATTTGAATTTGCAATTGTAATGTCAAAACTCATTGTGATTTGAATTTGATATGTAAGAGATTATTCAAAAATAATAATTAAATTTATTATTCAACCATGAATCTATATATGCAGAGTGAAAACTATTTGAAGATGGGACAAAGTTGTGTCTAGCCTTTAAATGCAAAATGCTTGAATAATAGGGAAACTAATAAGCACATTTTGATCAACACTCCTTACCTCCCACCAACTCTCTTCCACACCTTAACCTCTTAGTAATTCACCATCATTCAAGTGTGAGCCAAGAAACTTTGCATCAAATATTCCTTTCTTTCCTTTTCATGTTTTCAATGCCCCCTTGTAACACCACAAAACTTACTACTGAAAATTTTTATTTATGTGGAAGCTAAACATAAGGTAATTGGGTATTACCACTATACTTAAGTTGAGACTGATGTCTATACTATTCTTATATCAAATACAAGGAAAAAACATTTACAAGTTTAAATAAAATAAAAGGAGAACAAGAAATTTTTCATAAACATAGATAAAAAAACTCCAAGTACAATGCAATTTAAAGTGTAATAAAAGAAAACCATGGATTTAAGAGTCCTTAAGGTATCTAGACAAAATTTTTAGTTAGTGGATAACTATAACTCTATATAGAACCCAACAAATACTATCACTCCTCCCTAAGAAGTGCATTAAAGTTAATAAAGTCCTCAAGATAATCATCAAACACCTGAATGTCAATACCCAGGTCATCAACTCATGGGAATGAGTAACACGCACAAAAGTAATGATTAATACTTGTGTATTGAGTAATAGAACAAATACACATCACTAGGGTGAGACATGTAGAGCACATAAGGTCACAATAAGAGGAAGTTATGCATCTAAATTTCTCATGATAGGAGATGACCTAAGATGCAACAATATTAAATATCTTAATCACACGAAACCAGTGCATTACCAAATTGAGGTTAAGGAACCATTAATAACAATATTGTCCCATTTTCCTATGCAGATGGGAGAAAGATAGTCAAATTCATTGATGTTATTACATCTAGGGTAAAATATACCTTTGTTACCAGTAAACCTCTAATCCTTAAGTATGTGTACCCCTATAGGTACGTGGATCATACTAATATAGAGTAGATTAAGGTCCTTTGGTGTAGCTGAAATACCCGAAAACTTAATTTTAAGAATTATAGCTAAATCAAAATTTATTTAGAAATTTATTAAAAAAACATTTTTTATTAAAATAAAAGGAAATTAGTTAGGACTATTCAAGAAGAAAATAATAAATATTTTTATTAGAAAATTTTGGTATTTTAGCTAATTAAGGATTTTATTTTGAAAATTAATTAAATAAATTATTTTATTTAAAATAAGAAGGAGAAAATAGTTCTAAATTAATATTAATTTTATAAATAATTTAATTGAAGAAAATTAGAGTGTTTTGCTAATTAAAATAGAATTTATGAAAAATCTTTCAAAAACCCTAAATTAGCCTAAAAAGGAAATTTAATATTATTATTTTTAAATATCCAAAATATTCAAATTAATTTAAATACCCAACCTAATTATTTTTCTCTTTTCCTTTTTTCCTTTTTCCTTTTTCTTTCTTTTCTTTCTTTTCTTCCTTTTTCTTTCTCTTTTTTCTCTTCTTTTTCCCCGTTTGGGCTTGCCCTCTCTCGCGGCCCGTTTCCTCTCTTCTTTTCCTCCTTTCCTTTTTCTTCTTCGGCAAACTAGGCCAGCAGCGTGGCCTAACCCGCGCGACCGACTCCCTTCCCTCCCTCTTGCGCGACACTTTCTTTCTTTTTCTATTGAAATGCATCGTTTGATTTTAAAAAATTTAGCCCATCGCCCAGCTGGTTTTCTTTCTTTCCTTTCTTTTTTTTTCTCGGCCAACCGGTCCAGTCCCCCCTTTCTTCCTTCTTTCTTCTTCCTCTTCCCCGACGTCGATCACCTACAACCGCCACCCAACTCCCCTGGTTTTTCGCTGCCCGCAACGCTCCTTTGACCGGCCTTTTCCTCCCTTTCTCTTCCCCTGTTTCGGTGACCACTTAGACCCAACCCATCTCTCTTCCTTTTCGCACACAACCTTCTCTTTCTTGCGCATACCCCTACCCCGTTTTGAACTCCAACAGCCTTTGTTTCCACCGTAACCCTAACTGATCAGCCCTATTTTCACGGCACACCCTTCTGACTTTGGCCACTTCATTTTTGTCTATAAATACCCCCTTAAGCTTCCTTGTATCGAGATTTTGATTTCTACCCAAAATTTCCTAACCTTGCTGCGGCCGCCCCTTCAGATGCCATTTCCACCGCCATCAGCCAACTTTTCCGCTCTCTCTGCCCACCCAACTCATCCTTGCACCCCTGTCTAACCAACTAAGCCACCTATATCCCTCGATTTTCCCTGCACGAGCCACTTCGGCAGTGCAAAGTTATCTCATTAAGCAACCTTATTTTCTACGTCTGCCACCCTTCGAATCGCCCTTAGCCACCACTTCCATTGTTGCCACCTCTCCTTTCACCTTCTAATCTATGATATAGATCACCTTCTACCTCCCCCTACCTTTCCTTTCCTCTTCCTCCCTCTCCTCCTCTCTTATTCTTCTTCTTCCCCATTCAGCCACCACCTTCACCGCCGTGCACCGCCACCCTCATTCTGTCCCTCTCCTTCTAGGAAACCATAATCACCCTTACTTCCACCCTCCTTCTTCTTATTTTGTTCCCAGCCTTCAACTTTTTCCCTTTTCTTCTCTTTTTCCGGCCACAACCACTGCTGCCGTGCACCACCGCCGGTGCCGCCTGTCACCACCAGCCTAAGGTTGAACCCTAAACCCCCACAACCCTTTTTTACTATTTATTCAAGTCTTAATCTATTTTATTTCATTTATTTGAAATATATTATTACTATTATTATTATTATTATTTCTATTATTAATGTTATTATTATTATTAATATTATTATTAATTTTTTTATTATTATTTCTATTGAGGGCTGAAGCCCTATTATATTTTTATTTCGATATTCTTATTGTTGTTATTATCTTCATTATTCATATTAATATGATATTATGATCACTGTTATTATTATTATTATTATTATTATTATTATTATTATTATTATTATTACTAATTTGAAATTATTATTATTATTATTATTTCATTATTTTTATTACAAATATTTTACTAATAGTGTTGCTATTATTATTATTATTGTTATGCGATTATTACTATTACTATTACTATTACTATTATTATTATTATTATTATTATTATTATTATTATTATTGTTATTGTTATTGTTATTGTTATTGTTATTGTTATTGTTGTTGTTGTTGTTGTTGTTGTTGTTGTTGTTGTTGTTATTATTATTATTATTATTATTATTATTATTATTTTCAATGTTAGTATTATTATTATTATTCTATGTAGGGCTAAAACCCTATTGTGCCTATTTCAAATTATAGTAGTAGTATTATAAATATCAAGTCTTATTCTTATTAATGTTATTAATAATTTTATCATTAGCATTTATTATTCTTATTAGTGTTATTATTATTAATATTATTTAATAAGTTCATTATTATTCAATGTAGGGTTAAACCCTACTTCATTTTATTTTCAATTATGATCATTTCTATTATTACCATTATTATTATTATTATTATTATTATTATTATTATTATCATTTTTGCAATATTATTATGGTTTTTATCATTACTATTTCATTATTATTATTAGTACTAAATTTTGTTATTTATTTTACTAATGTTATTATTACTATTCTTTTGGTAAAGGGGCCGAGGCCCTTATTTCACTTTGTTTTTTTGAATAATGCCTTTATAATAATAATTATTATTAATATTAACATTGATATTAATTTTAGTATCTTTGCTATTATTATTTTAATATCATCATTATTATTATTATTAGGGTAAATTCTTCGACCTTATATTATCAACTTTTATAATATTACTATTATTTCTTATATCTTTAGCAATATAGTAATTAGTTAATGTCATTTTTATTATTAATATTTTATTATTTTATCAAAAGCCTAGTTTTAGAATAAGTTAGTATTTAATAGTATTTTTGGTAGGAGAAATCTAATTTTAGCTTTTCCCTCAAATAGGTGAGACCAATCAAAGCGTTAAGGAGGTCGTTTTAGGTAAGGGTATTACCAAGGCCTATTATGTGTTGATGTACATTATATGCTTTGTATGTTATGTATCATATGTTTATCATTATATTGATTTCATGTGTGGTATGGTGTGGTGTTAAAGTGTGTTCATGTATTGTTATATGGCATGTGTACTATGTGTATGTGATGAAATATTGTGGTATGTGATGATATATGTTGTAACCCTGTAAGACATGCATGTGAGGATGTTAATATGGTTTGTGTGGGGGAAAGGATGAAAAAGGAGAATGGGGAAATAAGTTGACCAAGGGATGTGAGTTGAGCTAAGTATTTTAATGATCCATGAGTGGAGGAATAAAATGGGAAATTTAGGGTTTCATATGGGAGAATCTAATTTATGGTTTTATATGGGAGTATATAATTTATAGTTTTATATGGGAGAATTTAATCTATGGTGTAACATGGGATAATCTAATCTATGGTGTAATATAGGAGAATCTAATCTATGGTTTGTATGGATTGAATTTAGGGTTTTGTATGGAGAAACCTTGGGTTTTGTGTGGATTGAATTTAGGGTTTTGTATGAAGGAATCTTGGGTTTTACATGAAATAATTTAGGGTTTTGTATGGATGGACTTAGGATTTTGCATGGCATATTTTATGGTGTTGCATGGGATAATCTAAACTAGGGTTTGGTATGGATGAATCTTGGATTATGCATGGAGGAATCTAGGGTTTTACGTGGAGGAATCTAGGGTTTTGTATGGATGAATCTAGAGTTTACATAGGTGATTCTAAGGTTTTTACGTGGGAGTTTTAGGGTTTGCATGAAAAAGTTTGAAGGTTTGCATGGGGAGGTTAGCATCTACATGGGCATGAAATTTTTGTATGGAAAGTTGATTTGGGATATGAGGAAGGTAATGTAAATGTTGTTTGGGTGTTTGAACACTTTGGATGAAAAATAGTACGTGGAGCAATATAAGGGTACGTAGGAGACCGAGCTAGGATTTGTGTGGACAATTAGGGTTCGGTGTGGCTACTTAGGATTGATATGTAACACCCACACAAATTCTACTCAAGAAAAGTGATGGATGATGATGTTCGTGTAGTGTGATGGTGGACGAATAAAGGTAGGATAAAATGCAACAAATGTAACACTTAAACACCTCACAAAGATGATGTTTAAATGGAACTCAAAGAGAACTCACAAAGATGAACCCTTTGATATGAATCAAATGAAGAAAACACAAAGAATCTTCATAGGATTCAAAACCAAAGAAAAGGAAGACACAAAGAATCCTTAACAATGGCCACTTTCAACTCACATAGAATTGGAAGGTTTAAACTCTCTCAAAGGAGATGATTTTTATTCAAACTCAAACTCTCTCTTTTACACATGAGAAGACCCTTATTTATAGGCCATAAACTCGACTTTCCAGTTATTAATTACAGCTAATTACAACTTGTAATTACACTTAAATGATATGGCAATACATCATATAAAAATCGTTGCCTTATGAGCTAGTTAGTTATATAAAATCACAACCTTAACAAAGAAAACCCTAGTTTGCTTTACTCCACATGTGGTGCTTGTTCCAGTAGCTTCCACATGTCATGTTAACATCGCATAATGTCCAACATGTCTTCAAAACATAGGTTGACTCATCCCATAGCTGCCATGTCATTAAGGTCTTGTTTGGTTTCTTGAAATTGCATAAAACATAACTTATGCTTTGAAATTCAAGAAAGTGTCTTTTTTAACTTTGTCACTTCTAAGAACTCAAAGAAACTCCTCAAACATGTCTCAAAACCATGTTTGGAAATGAATAAGGTCATGCTCTTGCATCAAGGGTTTTTGTGGTATCATGTGTATTTGGTGATTAAAGTGTAATTATGATGGTGGAATTTATGTGTTGTGATGTGTGGAGTGTTAAAATAATTTATGTTGTGTGAAGTGGAGTTAGATGGGCCATTGAGGCCTAAATTAGGGTTTCTGGGGAAAACCCTAGAGTAAGGAAGTAAGTGGACTTGGAGGTGTGTAGTAGTGGGTGTTGACCCACACATTTTGGTGTTGGACTTTTAGTGTGAGTTTGAGTATAGGGGAAAGGTTGTTGGACAAGTTAGGAGGTGTAGGGTTATCATGATGTGGTACGGGTCGGTTGGAGGATAAGTGTAAAGGGAGTGATTCATGCATGTTTAGGGTTAAATTTTTCGAATAATACACCGTAATACATTAATCATTTAAAGTGAAAGATTGTTGAACCAGACCCAGACCGATCCACCGGCAAATAATAGTGGTTAGGGCATGATGTCCTATATGTAACTGGTCCACTGGTAATAATAGTGGTCAGGCTTTGTACCTGTGCGTTTCCGATCCACTAGTTATAATAGTGGGGGATTCCGAGTTCAACAAAACCGAACATATTTGTGTCAAGACATGGGAAAGACACTAAGTACTTACAGTGGAACACCGTGCGAGAAGGGGCCGGATCGGTCCACCAGCGAATAATAGCGGTAAATAGCTTTATACCCTGTGTGTTTCCGATCCACCGACTATAATAGTGATCAGGAGCTTTATGCCCTGTGTGTTTCCGGTCCACCGGCTATAATAGTGGGGTTCCCGTACTAGCATGGATTTGATAAAAAGCATGGTGTGAAATGAGTTCTAATAAGAGATTAATTAAATAATTAATCCGGATTATAAATGGGCCTTTATGTATCTACCCGAATGATTGTACATTATTATGTTATCATGATGGATTATGCTCTTTTATTTCTTCTACATTATTTGTATGATTTTGTGTGTTGGCCTTAGTGCACGGTTACCTTGCTCAGTACGTAGCGTACTTATCACCTTTTTCATGGTTGCTACTCATTCCCACGAGTAGTAGGCCCTTATGACTTTGTGCAAGTGGGTGAGACATCAGGTGGAGCTGTGTGTTGAGCATTTTTGGCTCCAAGTTCGAGTGTAGTGTGGTCGGATTCACTCTTCTAGTTATTTTATCTTCTTCTGCTATTTTTTTGTATTGGATTTACTCTCTTATGATTTATTACTTGTATTGCGTATTTTAAAATGAACCTTTTATCGGTTGTAAGTTTATCTCTCTTTTGAATATCAATTACAATCCTTTACGCGTACTCTGATCTTTGGTGTTATGATCCTTCTAGTTCTTTCATAACCTTTTGGTTTAAGTTTAATGTTAATATTTTTAGCCTTAGCACTTAATATTGGAATGGTCGGAGAGAACTGGTCTGGTACTAAGTGTGGCGGTAATATCCCCAGAATTCATAAGTTTCCAATTTTAAATTCTTCCACCTTTAAAAAAAATAGTGAATTTGGGGTGTTATAGTAGCACCTCCAAATTTTCTAATAGATTTTTTTATTTATATGAACACACATTTATGAAAGCAAAAATGATATGAGGGGAATGTTAGCATTATATCTAACTTAATATAAGTGTATACTTGTAATACCCCATCTTTTGTAAATGTGTTGACTAAGAAATTATGGCTATTGTTGATGTTTTATTTTGATTTGGAATTATGATTGGGTTTGAGGTATAGTTAGATTTGAAATGAGATTGGAAAACTAAATTAATCAAGTTTTCAAGCGGATTGATCAACAAGTTTTTCATTTTAGTTAAATAGTTTTTATTCAATCAAATCGATAGCAGGGTTGAGAAACCAATCGGCTGGTTTGTCAAGCTGAGTCCATTTTCAAAACTCAATTTTTTGAGAAAATTTCTTATACTAAAATATAACCTTGATAACCCATTCTATTTTTTTGTTTCAAACGATTCTTAACCTTTCTCATGATGCATTTGGCTTGAAATACTGCCTCCGATTGATTTGAGGAGTCGATTGGGACAATTGAGGGGGGAGGGAGATGACTTCAACTTTGTCTTCTTCTACCTCTCTCCTATACACACTTTTGGGATCATTGCTTCAACTTCAGTCTCAATTATGATTAGTTGAGATATTTCTTCCATGTGAACCTTCCATTTCCCCTCTTGCATTTTGTATTTCTAGACTAATCGACCCACACTTCTCTAGAATTACCATTAGAGTTCTAGAGGATAGGTCGGTATATCTTAGATGAAATATATCCATTGAACTCAAATTTAAATAGTAGGAACTAGGGTTTTCAATATGTCCCTAGCCATACTTAATTTGTATCGATTTGTTGGCTATAAATAACCCTAATCACCCCTTCTATTTACTTTTTTTTTCCAGCCACCATAATACCTTAGCTCTCTAACATTTGCCTTCTCCCTCTCCACTTAGAACCTTGCATTCAATTTTTGTTCTCTTTTGATCCTTTCTCTAGCTCCCTCTTGTTTTAATTGTTAAGCAAGAAAGAGTTAGATTTAGGAGAAAATTGAATGGTTCAGCATAATCTTCCTCTGTTTTTCCATTAGGTGTCGTATGTCCATTTTCCTTTTCTATTTCAAGTTCAGATTTGGAGAAGTTATTTATTGATTTCTGAGTCAAACTTGTTGTTTTAAGTTTTTGAAACTATAGGATTTCTGCAGGTTGAGTTTTCTTATTTGAAGAAAGTTTTACCTGCAGCAAGTAAGTCATTCTTACTTTTGAAATGTGTTGTGATTAATCTTGCATGTTATGGAGCTCTTAAATTTTTGATGTTATATGTTAGTAAGAGTATATATGTTTTCATAATTTTTTATTGAATGGTTAGATTGTGCATCTTTAGAGAAAAGCATGAATTTTTGAGGAAAAATTAGCCTGTGATGATTAATGCTAAAATATGTAACTATTGCAAGCTAGAAATGTGCTATGTGAAGTTAGGATATGTTTTATTTTGTTAAGATAAAGAATTGTAAGCATAATGTGCATGCAAATTCCTATTTTGTGTTGTTAGAGGGCAAACCGATAAACTAGTTAGATCTAATCGATCGACTGGTTACTAGAACAACTAGCTAGTTAACCTAACCCATCAGCTAGTAGGCCTGTAGGGACCTTGATCTAACTCTTTACTTAAACTCATTGACTGGTTGGGCATAATATATTGATTGGTCCATGAACAATCGACTGGTTGGGCTAGACTAATTGACTAGTTCGGCTAGTTTATGTGATTTTGTTTTCTCAACTTGAATATGCTTTGAGATTGTACATATGACTGTTATATGAGTATTTAATGGATAAAATAAATATGTTTCCATTTATCAATGATATAATGAAGTGATTAAATGGACCATGATTCATGACATACTCAATGGGTGTTGTAAAGCCCTTGATGAGTAAACCACAATTAAAATGTGATGGTTTTGAGAAAATGATGATGAAATATGGACTATTTTTTGGATGGAATAGTATAATTGATATGGTTAATAATGAACAAGCACAAATGGAATTGCCACACATGGTTGGGGATAGGAAGGATTAATATGAAAGAAATATGCAAATATCTTACTTACTTATTATATAGGCCTTGTGTGATCACGTAACCTTAAGAGTAACATACTAATCACATAAAGCAAAAGATAATTGAGTTGTGTATGGGTTTGGATTACCCAATCCTCGATCAGCTACTAAGGGCTAGTTTGCCTTCGGGTATTTATAGGTGCCTTCGGGTGGAATCCCAATAGATCCTGATATCGTACCTACTCTAGACACTAATGATGTACTAGGGGATATCGATACTAAAGGGTCTGGTTACCTAGGTGGTTGGCTTTGTCCTAGACTTATTTTGTAACACCCCTAAAATTTACTACTGAAAAATTTCTTTTCATTAAAAGAAAATAGTAGAAGCAAAAAAGCAAAGATTGTGAATTTCGGGAATATTACTGCTACACTTAGTACCAGATCGGTTTACTCACACAATTCTAGTACCAAGTGATAAGGCTAAAAAGAAAAAGAATATGATTTATACAAATTTAATTTAAAACAAAGTAGCACAGTGAATTTGTTACAAAAGATATAAGCCCACGATTAGTGGTTATAAGAGTAAAAATCCTTTACCAAATAATAAAAAAGGTGGAAGAGATACCCTAAGTGTTTTTCAAATAATCCTTACTCTCATACCCAATCCCTCTTGAATAGCACCTGCAATGGACTTGCAAGAGACACTGTACATTGAATAGGCAGAGGCCCACGAATGGAACCTTTTAGTACTGTGGTATTGAGTAACCCTTTAAACCAAATTGAAAGGCAAGCCCGTATGCAACACATAATACATACACAGTACAAACTAAAAACATATGGACTAATAACAAGGTGATACTTCATACAATAAGATATTCATAACACAAAATCCATATGCTAAACAAAGCTAGCACATACCCACGCAGGGACAAGTACTAAAGACATTTTTAGGTCATATCATTAGATCATAAGGAGATTCAATACTTTTTGGGCCTTAAGCCATTAAATAAATCATTATTTAATCATCATCTCTCGAATTACATCCATGTAAGTGCAAAAACCCTACTATTATAGTCGGTCGACTGGAAAGATACAGGACAACACACACCTGACCACTATTATTCGCTGGTGGACCGGTCTCTAAGGCAGAAGGCTCCTAGCCACTATTATCGTCCATGGATCGGTCTGCCTCAACTCACATGGTATTCCAATATAAGTAATTAGTATTCTTCCATGATTCATATGCACATCCAAGATTTGGTTTATTGAGCTCGGGACCCCTACTAGTATAGCCGGTGGACCAGAATACACATATGAATCTTCCAAGGCAAAGCGCTCCTTGGCCACTATCATATCTGGTGGACCGGTATACATGATATAATCCATCTAGGCCCGGATCAATCATCTTTCACTTTTATGATTAGTGTTTTCCCTTTTAATTAGTACAACAATTCCATTTATTTTCCTTGAGGGGGAGATCAAGATCCTGGAGACGTGAAGGTAAACCGGTCATACTGGTGCATACAAGCTACTCAGTACCCTTCAACCATCAACCCAGGGACACAAAGGTACCCTGGTCGCACTAGTGCATACAAGCTACACAATACCCTACCGATAAAGACACCTAATCCATAAGTATGCAAACCCCCTAAATAGGTCCATAGAGTTAGATAGAGTAAGATGTAGGGCTTGACTAGGGCACTAAGCCACACCAGCAAATACCAGAATAATCATGGGCTAAACCACGTCTTTAGGGTAGTGACCCCTAAAGAGCCACCATTCTTGATCTCGAGGTCTTCCATTTTAATTATTATTATCTTAAATAAGGTGACCACAAGAAGCACAACAACCACATACTTATTCGCTTCCATTTGTTTTTGATATCATTAAGCAATCCTTATTCATACAACTATCCATGATAACCTAAAGGAATCACTAAGGCCATAATTCTCTCATCCAAATTCCAATTCAGGATTCATTTCCATTTGTTCATATGCCATCAAGGATTGATCACATCATGATCACAATACAGTCTTAGAGTCTGTTTAGTTTACATCGAAGGATCATGGTACACATAACCCTAACATGCCCTTAATTCACACCCACACATAATATCATGCATGATTAATAATTAAGACACCTCCTTCATGAATATGAGATAAACACCATACCATACCCTTAATTATCCATCCAATCCCAAGCTATGCCATGTTTTGTGATACTTACTAATTTGTTAAATCCCTTTATCTTATTATTTAATGTTACTTGAATCTTATTATGAAACTCCTTTAATCCATTGACATGTTAAATACAAGTTACTAATTTACCCCTATCATCTTTACAAAATGGTGGCAAGACTCATGCTGCTCATGCAGCGTGAGTTGTATGCAGAAGTGAAGGAGGAAGGGGTTGAAGGAGGGAATTGGGAAAATGGAGGGAGGCTTGTTCGAGTGATGGTTTTGGGGTTGGGAGGAGGGAAGGTGGAGGGGAGTTAGGGCAGAGGCTAGGTATAGGGCTAGATTAGGGGTGTAGGTGGTGGTCGAGGATGGATTATTGATGACCAAGGGTTGTGGAGGCGGCTGTTGTAAGGCTGCGAAGTTGGTTGCAGGGGTGGCGGAGGAGAAGAAGGAAAAGGAGGGAATGTAGGGATGGGTTTTGACCAAAGGAGGATGTGGGGCGGTAGAGGAGGTTGCAGGGAGTAGATTGGTGACTTTGGAGGCAGTGGAAGTGGCAAAACAATGGCGGACAGCAGTGGTACAAGGAGTAGGAAGCTGTGGTTGAGGGTACCAAAGCAAAAATAGGGGAAGGAAAGGAGAGGAGAAGAAAGGAAGAAGAAAGGGATTGGTAGGGGAAGCATGGCTTGAGTAGGAAGGATTAGAAGTAGAAAAGAAGGAGAAAATGAGAGGGAGATGGTGCAGGTACAACTAATTAGGTGATGGCAGGGGGAGGTGTGTAGGTCAACAAGCATAGGTTGGTAGGGAGTGGAGAAGAAGAAGAGAAAAATAAGGCATGCGAGGAGGGTTTGCAGGGGATGGTTTGGTCCTAAAAGGGGAAGAAAAGAATGAGGAGAGAGGGAGAGTGAGTAGGCTGTAGAGGGAGGTAGGTGGTGACAATTGCAAGCGGTGTAGGGTGGGCAGGCATGGCATGCAGGTCAACGGTTGAGGAAGGAGGAAGAAGAAGAGAAGAAGAAGAAGAAACAAAGAAAGAAGGTCGGCTGGGCTGGGAGAAAGGAAAAGGAGAGTGGACCGGCCCGTGTGTGAGGGAGAGGGGGAGGAAAAAGAACAAGCTGAGTTGTCCCAGTCAGGGGGAAAGGAAGAGAAAAAAGAAATGGAAAGGTGGGTTGGTGATGGTGCTAGGGAAAAGGAGGGTGGGAGGGAAAGAGTGGGCTGGGCAGTGGCCTAGCGCAGGGAGGAAGAAGAGGAAGTAGGTCGGGTAGCGCAAAGGAGAAAAAAAGAAAAGGAAGAAGAAAGAAAAGAAGAAAAAATGAGAAAGAAAAGAAAAAGGAAAAAAAAAAGAAAGAAAAATGGGGAGGAATAAAATAAAATAATTTTTGGAATAATAGAATTTATCATTTTTGATAGATAAATTAATTTAATAATTTAATTTATTAAAATTTAATATATTAGTTTTAAAAGGGTAATTTTAGTAAAGTATTGGTTTGAAAAATTATTTAAATAAAATGATTATGATAAAATAACAAAATATTCATTTTAATTTATTAAATATTCATATCCATATTTATATACTCAATAATCCACAAAATAATTAACTTAAATAAATTTAAAAGTTGATTTATCTCAGAAAAAGGCTATTTATTAAATTATAGGCTTTTAAAACTTTTGGGGTATTACATATGTCCATTATGGTTACTTGGCTTTGGCCTGAACTTATGTCTAATGTGGTAATTGGCTTTGGCCTAGAATTTATGTCCCTTGGTTTGGATAGACTTCCATGGTATGTGAGACAATGGGGTGGTGCACAGTCCATTGCCTGATGATGATAAAATTTTGAAAGAATACTTGGATAATAATTAAAATGAATACTTGGATAATGATTTGAATGACTAATTGGATAATAATCAGAATGAATGATTGGATGATAACCTAGATAAGTATGTGGATAATAAATGGAATAAGTATTTGGATGAGAATAAAATAAGGATGTGGTAGAAATAGAAGATAAAAGTAAAGGATTGGAAAAGAGAAATAATAACTGTAAAGGAGTGACCTAATTGATTGAAAAAGTTGGAAAATAAACCCTAGTTTTCATTTGGATAACCTACTTAGTACTTTTGTGTGACTACCTATGATATTGTACTATGAAGACAAGTATAATGCATCCTGAATTGCTTGACTTGTGCATGATAGTAAATCTTGATGCATTACCTAATCATGATAGAGTAGGTACACTTAATTATATGGCATTAGCATGATGCATCATAATTATGATTTCCTTGACATGATAGAACCTTGTATGCTTGTGAATTCTGTTGAGGAGGTAACTTCACTTACTTAGTATGTAGCATACCGATGTGCTTGTTCGCTCAATCACATGCTCATTCCCATGAGTAGAGAGCCATGCTTAGGTTTTTGGGAATGGTTAATAGTGGGCCTACTTTGCCTTGGGTTCGGGGATTGAGAGCATGGACATCCAGAGGTTTTGTATGGTCTGTGACCGACCATGGTTTTGGGATCCCCGCCCCAACTTGTTTTCTACCATAAAAAACTTGTATTTTTAGTTAATCTATCTCCCTATATTTGACTATGTTGGGGACCATCAAGGCCTTGTGGTGTAAAATGCTTCTTTAAATATTTATGTAATCTTATTCTTGTGCGCTCTACTTTAATTTTGTTGGTTTGGTCTTTCTGCCTTATATCTAATATGGGATGGACAACTAACATTCATCCTACATTAGGTATGGTGATAACACCCCATTTTTTTTCTAAGTATGTTTAGTATTTTCTACTTTCACATTGTTGTTAAATGAAATTTTTTTGTAGTGAAAAATGGGGGTGTTACAATACCACCCATCCCACATCAATAACTTCAAATGATAATGAAAGAAATAAATATGCAAATCTCTCTCTCAAGGAGAGACAAAACTTTGCAAGCATGAACAGTTAACCAAAACCCATTGAGTACTACAAAGATAACAAAATTGACCAACAAGAGTTAAAGAGTAAGACAAAACATAAAAACATCCCTCATAGAGAAAATTAACTATCAAGAGTACCCTAATCTCAAACATGGTATGCATCCCTATATAATGCATATCAGTGACTGACGATAAATTCATGGTCATCCACCTACACATATCTACCTACTCATCTACACAAAGTTGGGGTCATCAAAGTGGACCCGATTCAAATATAACATCGTCATGAGCCATGCCGAGTAAATTTATCTACCAAGTGCATATAAAGACTCATGAAACACTTTGAATCATGACAAAATAAACATGAAATCAAAGCGGAACCACATTTATACATTAACATATCCTATTTTCATGTTAACACACTATCATGCTTACACACCATATCAATCATTATAAAGAACATGACATCACATAGATATCAAATAATCTTAGAGACTATAAGGGTATCCTAAGGTATCTTTATTATCTAATTCTAATTATTAGATACCCTTATTCGTGATCACATAAACACACCATTAATAATTTCGACCAATGACCCTAAGTCCTCCACCATGAACATAAATCATGGTAGCAACACAAGGACAACAAGGTCCACGACATACAAGTTTGTGCCCATGTACAAAAGATAATGGGTAAGGTAACAAAGACGTAACATTCGATACTTATGGTGACAAACCATGGTGTATGGCCACCAAGGTACTAACCCATTAAGTATTGACACCACCTAAGGAACACATAAGTCCAATAGAGTAGGAAAAGTACCAGAATCAACTTAGATTATTGCTTGAAGGAAATAAGTAGTAATGAATAAGGCATATTGGCCCTACTAACCCCCTACAAGATACTTTCAAGAGTTTGAAAACTATGCTCAATCAAATTATTTAACCAGATTTGTTAATGATTTACAAGTATAGATAGCTTAATCAAATACTCAAAAGGATCATAACTTTTATTCAAATGTCATTAGTGATAAACTAAAGTCAAAATAATACTTATAAGATCAAACCAATCCAACCACAAAATTGGTTCTAAAAAAGACTATTCATGAAAATATGTGTAACACCCCCAAAATTTACTACTGAAAAATTTCGTTGATTAAAAGGAAATTAGCAGAAGCAAATTAATAAAATGTGAACTTTGGGAGTATTACCGCCACACTTAGTATAAGACCGGTTCACTCATACCGTTCCAGTACCAAGTGCTAAGGCTAAGAACAATGAAATACAATTTGAAAGAAATTCAACATACAATAATCAGAGTAGCGCATCAAATCATTTACGAGAATAACATCTACCAATGATGGTTACTTAAACAACATTAGCATTAAAACCAAGAGTTTAAAAGAGAAAGAGAAAACCCTAACGATACCTGATAACTCCTTACTCTCTTTCCCGTAGCCCACTTGAGTAGCACCTGAAAGACCTGCAAGGGCACTGCCCATTGAATAAGCAGGGGCCCCACAAAGGGAATCCCTTCAGTACTACGGTACTGAGTAACCCTTTAATACCACACTTAAAGACATGCCCGCAATGCAACACATAGTGTAACTATATACATATGAAAACACAGGTGCATACATAACAATCACACATAAAACAAGCTATAATTCACGATCGATACTTTTGGGCCTTAAGCCAAGTCATAGTGTAGAATCAATACATTCGGGCCTTAATCAATATCATATTTTATATCCATGTGAGTGCGAGAACCCCACTATTATAGCCGGTGGACTGGAAAGTATACACTCAGGGCAGAACGCTCCTGACCACTATTATTTTCTGGTGGACCGGTCTCTAGGGCAAGACGCTCCTGGCCACTATTATTTGTCGGTGGACCGGTCTGGCCCTGACTCACATGGTGTTCCACTATAAGTGATCAGTATTTTTCCATAACTTTATTCACATGCATATCAAGTTTTATTGAGCTCGGGACCCCCACTATTATTGCCGGTGGACCGGAATGTATATATATATATCATCATCGAGGGCACAACGCTCCTGGCCACTATTATATCCAGTGGACCGGTACTCAATAATCACTTACCAAGACAACACGCTCCTGGACCACTATTATATTCGGTGGACCGGTACTCATAATCACTTACCAGGACAACACGCTCCTGGACCACTATTATTACCGGTGGATCGGTACTCAATATCATAAATCAACTGGGCCCGGCTCATTAATATTTCACTTTCATAATTAGTATATTTCCTTTCCTTAATCAGCACATCAATCATATTTAATTGCCTCGGACGGGAGATCAATAACCCGGGACACAAAGGTACACTGGTCGTACCGGTGCATATAAGCTGCTCAGTACCCTTCAACCACGAACCCAAGGACGCAAAGGTACCCTGGTCGTACTGGTGCATATAGCTACTCAGTACCGTACCGACAAGGACACCTAATCCATAAGTATGCATACCCCCTAACTAGGTCCGTAGAGCTAGAAAGAGTAAGATATAGGGCCTGGCTGGGGCACAAAGGCACACCAGCAAATACCAGAATAATAGTGGACTAAACCACGTCCTTAGGGTAGCGACCCCTAAGGAGTCTCCATTCTCGATCTCGAGGTCTTTCACTTTAAGTAATAGTGTCTTAATTAAAGTGATCACGAAAAGCACAATAATCATATACTTATTCACTTTCAATCGTTTTGATATCATTAGTCGTTTCTTATTCAGATGATTATCCAGGATATCACAGAGAAAATCATTAAGGCCATACTAATTATCAAATACTCTTACTTGGCTAATCAACATTATTTAAATCTTATTATAATGGTCCACAATCACAACGACATGTTAGGTACAAATTACTTATTTACCCCTTACTTATATAATTGCTAAGTCATCCCTTCCTTACTCGACAAATTACTATATTACCCTTTAGGTTGCATAATTACCAAATTACCCCTTATCCAATTTAGGTTACCAAGTTATCTCATACACTTTTTAGATCACCATTCACCCCTCATAATTGTTACACTTACCATATTTTCCATTTGGTTGGTTAGATTACCGAATTGCCCTTCTCCTTTATTACATTCACTAGATTGCCCTTAAGTTGGATAAATTATCAAATTACAAATCTTTGCTATCATGATTACCTATTTGCCCCTTTAGTATGTTGAATAATTACTAACTGACTCTTTAGTTGATTAAATTACCAAATTACCCTTCTCCATTATCATAATTACCAAATTACCCCTTTAGTTGGATAAATTACCAAATCGCCCTTATCCATTATCAAAATTACCAAATTAGCCTTCTCAATTATTATCATTGCCATTTTACCCTTCTTAATTATTATAATTACCATCTTACCCTCTTCAATTATCATAAATCCCAAATTACCCTTCTTCATAATTACGATTATTAATTTACCCTTCTTCATAATTATAATTACCATAATGCCCTTCAATTGGTTAATTTATCAAATTACCCTTCTTTAGTATCATAATTATCCAATTGCCCTTCTATAATCATAATTTAATTACTACATTATCCTTCGTCGTTATCATAATTACCAAGTTACCTTTTACTCCCAAGTTTACCATAAGAACCTTTTATTTATAAAAATTACCACCATACCCTTTTACTTATAAAATTACCATAACACCCCTTTTACCTTACAAATTACTATTTTACCCTTTTACATCCAAATTACCCTTTTTTTTATCTTTCCTTACAAAATTACCATTTTGCCCTTCTTTTCCAAAATTACCACATTACCCTTTTACTTGAAAAATTACCATAATGTCCTCCCATCATCCAAAATTACCATTTTACCCCTACTTCCAAAATAACCATTCTTACCACTTACTTATAAAATTACTATATTGCCCTTTTCCTTTAAAATTACCATAATACCCTTCCTTCTCACATCTTACAAATTTTATCCTTTTACTTATAAAATTATCATTTCACCCCTTTCTTTTGAAATTACCAAAATACCCTTTTGTGTACAAAATTACCAAAATACCCTTTTCACTTATAAAATTTCCACTCAACCCCTTTACTCACCATTTTTATGAAATTACCATCACTACATAAAATAATGATATTAGTACTTCATTCTTATCATCTATGTCCACCAACTTGTCATTATTCAACATAATACTCATTAGCAACTACATATATTAGATCATATACTTCACAAGCTGTAACACCCCCAAATTTACTACTGAAAAATTTCGTTTAAATCAAAGTTTTAGCGGAAGTAGGAAAATTAAAACCGTAAATCCGGGGGCATTACCGCCACACTTAGTACCAGATCGATCCATAACTACCGACCCGATACTAAGTGCTAAGGCTAAAGAGAATAAAACGGGAAACGAATCATTCATAAAACACGAATTCTACAATCAGAGTGCGAAGGTAAGAAGTTACATTCCGAAATACAATTTAAAAGATCCATATATCAGAATACTTAAAATAACGAAATCGCAAGATACGATAAGACCCTTAAAAAGTTAAATACCACGTTTGTATCCTCTAAAGACAATTATGATTAAACCACACGATTTTCGAAGGTAATTGTCCGGACCACTTACTCACTCATATCCAGCCTTCCACCCCAACTTAGTAACTGATCAAGACCTGCATCAAAGGTCTACTCCCCACCATCGGTGGATCATCACAGGACCCGGTTAATCAAGGCAGTATCAGTACGGGTCCAGCACTGAGTAAGGCGTAGACGCTAAGGCCAAGCATACAATCACACACAATCATAAAAGCAACATGCATTAATACACGAAATACATGATCAATACGTCAGCCATACATCAAGATGAGTAAACGGAAAGCTGAATCATGCTCATACAATGCCCGTTATTTCTTATTATGATAATAATCTCTTTTCACACATTCTTCATTTAACCCTGTAAGCACGGGGACCCCACTATTATAGCCGGTGGACCGGAAATCAACACCCAGGGCTCAAAGCCTCTGGCCACTATTATAGCCGGTGGACCGGAAAACAACACCCAGGGCAAACGCCTCTGGCCACTATTCTAACCGGTGGAACGGACTGGCCCCGCACTTACATGGTGTTCCACTGTAAGTGATTAGTATCTTTCCCGTGGGTTAACTTATTCGTTTGAGTCTGTCGAGCCCGAATCCCCCACTATTATAGCCGGTGGACCGGAAATACATACCCAGGGCAGAACGCCTCGGGCCACTATTATAGCCGGTGGACCGGAAATACACACCCAGGGCAGAACGCCTCTGGCCACTATTCTAACCGGTGGAACGGACTGGGTCGGGCTCATCAGTCTTTCACTTTACGTAATTAATGTCTTATTCGTATCTTATTGAATCATATCAGGTCCTTGACATGCATAAATCATTCATTACATTCTTACACATAATAACACACGGTAAAATTCCACATTCACAACTATACTTTTCTCAATAGTACACATAATACACCAAACAACTCTAAACAGTCACCCGAACCATGATTGTCCTCACCGAGCCGTGGTTAACCACTCTTAAACTTCCTTAACCGTAACAACCCTAATTCCATCATGAGAACCCTAATACCACCATAATCATTAATACTACTAGGAAATCATAAATACCACTCTATAAACCCCAATACCACCTTGCAACCCTAATACCACCATAAGCCATGAATATCACCAAGTAATCATTAATACAACTATATAAACACAATACCATCTCCCAAACCCTAATACCACCATGAGTCATTAATACCACCAAGAGTTCATTAAACCACTATATAAGCCACAATACCATTTTGTAAACCCTAATACCGCAATAAGTCATTAATACCATCAAGAAATCATTAAAACCGCTATCTAAACCACAATACCATCTTACAACCCTAATACCACAATAAGTCATTAATACCACCAAGAAAACATTAAAACCACTATATAAACTCCAATACTACCCATCATATCACCAAGAAACAGACTTCCCCACGCAACCTTAATTTATACCCACCTTTTTGTTTACTTAATTCCACTTCCCCCTCATTATTTCCCAAATGGTGAACTACTTAGGTCGTCCATACCTTGTTTAGCCAACATACTCCCCTTTGGTCATTCTAACCTCTTATTTTTCTTTTTCAAATCTCCCACTTCACCACACTCACTCACATAACCCACCCTACATGACGTAGGGGTCACATCACATCACACTACATCACAACACATCACACTACATCACAGCATATTAGTACACGAAGACTAGGATACGGGGACGTACCTCGGATCCAGGCTGCGCTTCACACTAGACACATAGAATACAGGTTATAGCATACAACCATACAAAGCCTATAAGGCACTTAAAACATGCAGAGCACACAAGTAGCCTTAGTTACGTCCTTACCTAAATCGGCGCCGGACTTGGAACACGCTCCTACACCTCCTGGGGTTTGACCCGGTTACCTATAAGAGGGAATTATTTAGGGTTAATCTCCCTCTTCCAGAATTATCGAAATTCCTATCTTACCCCTATCATGGCCTAATACCAAGGCTACTATTAAAAATGGGGGTTTATAAATAAAGGGTAGGTTATTACTATTCTTACGATAACTTATACAGATTATCACTAATTAAGTAGATTTTAGCAATCCAAATACTAAGGTGAGGGTCTTAACAACATTAATAATATGCACCAATAATACCTACCCTAATAAGAATACTATTTATAATACTAGTGCTCCTAATAAAAATAATAGCAGCTAATGATAATAATGATAATAGTAATAATTGAATCATATTAGCATCAGTAATAGTGCATTATCGATAATAATAATAGAGTATTTGTACAACCATAGTCGCTTAGGTGACAAAATCAATGATAATGTTAATAATAATAATAGTGATAATAATAATAATGATAGGAATGAAGACAATAATAATACAAATAATAATAATAATGAATACAATGAAAATATTAGTAATAACATCAACGATTATAAAAATAATATTAATAAGGATAATAAGAATAATAGTAATAATCGATAAAATAATAGATGCGATGAACATAATAACGATAAAGCAATGATAAGAATAATAATAATGATAATAATAATAACCATACTAATGATAATAATGAAAATAATAATAATATTACAATAATAATAGTAATATGGGTAATAATGGTAATGATAATAATAATAATAATAATAATAGTAATAATAATACTAATAACAACGGCCATAATAACGTTGAAAATAGAATAGTAAAGACAATAATAATAATAATGATATTAACCACAATACTTCTACTAATAATAATAGTAATGGTAATAGCAATAATGATAATAATAACAATAATACTAATAATAACAATAACAATAGTAAAATAACAATAACAATATTAATAATAATACTTATACTAATAGTAAAATAATGACCATGATAACAATAATAGTAATAATAATAACAATAACACCACCCTAGGAATAATAGCAATAATAATAATAATATCAATAATAATAATAATAACAATAATAGTACTAACAATAACAATAGTAAAAATAACAATAATAATATTAATAATAATAATTATAATAGTAATAATAATAATCATACTAGTAATACTATTAATAGTAATAACCATCATAATATTAATATTAATATTAATATTAACAACAATAATAACGATAACAGTAATAACACTAATGGTAACGTTAGTAGTAATAACACTTAATAATAATAATAGGGATAATAATAACAATAATAACAATAATAATAATAATAATAAAGATAATAACAATAATAATATCAATAATAATAATAGCAATAATAGTAGTAATAATAATAAGGATAATAATAATAATAACAATATGATAATAATAATAATAATAATAATAATAATAAAGATAATAATAATAACAATAATAATAATAATAATAACAATAATATGATAATAATAATAGTAGTAATAATAATAATAACAATAATATTGGTGTTAGTATTAGTAGTAACAATAATATTAGTAATAATAATAATAGTGTTAATATTACTCATAATAATACTCATAATATTAGTTAATAATATTAATCCCACTAATCACCTTTTATTTATTTATTTATTTATTTAACCCTTATTATTATTTACTTATTTTATTTATTTATTTATTTATTTATTTTCTAGGACTTAGGGTTAAGGGGGGGGTGACAACCTGACAGAGGTGGCGGCGGCGGCGGAGGAAGGGGGGAGAGGGAAAAATGGTGGTGGAGGCTAGGGAAGGGAAAACCAAAGGGAAAGGGAGGTGCGGGGTGGTAGGGCAGGAGTTGCTGGTCATTTTGGAGGTTGGTGGAGGCGCTGCAAGCGGCGGCGTGGCCGGCGGTGGCGGCGCGAAGGTGGCGCCAGGGCTGGAAGGGACGATTCGGGAAGGGTTTTTCGCACGGCCAGGGCGGCACGTGCGGCGCGAGTTAGGGTGGCTAAGATGGTTGGTTGCGTAGAGGGAAGTGCAGGGAGAATTGTGGTGGCGAGGGTAGGCGGCAACGGTGGCCGAGGGCGGAGGAAACGGCGGCTGAAAGTGGGGCGGCGCGACGGTTTGGATTTCTGGGTTCCAAAAATCGAACCCGATTAAGGCAGGGGTTGGGGCTATTTATAGAGGGATTGGGACGGAAAAACAACAAGGACACGTGGGAGGTTAGGTGGGTTAGGTCCGGTGAGCTGCCCGGCGCAGGTCTGCCGGCGCAGACCAAACCCTATCGGGGAAGAAAAGTCAGGGCTTGCGTGCGGGGAAACGCTGCCCGACGGGTCATGTCAAGAGGAGAGGTCAATCAGGGGTGAAATGACGGGAGAGAAGGACGGAGAAAGGACAGGACGCTCGCCGCTGCGTTTTCCGGCGAGCTTGCGATCTGCAGGTGCGAGACGGCGGCGTCGCGAGGAAGAAGAAGAAGGGGAGGGGCTGGACCGGCGGTCCAGGGAAAGAAAGGAGAGGGAGGAAAACCGGCCGGACCGCGCGGTTTCTTTTCCCTTTAAATGAAACGCTGCGTTTTGGGCGAGGTTTGGCGAAAACGCAGCGCTCGCGTCGTCAGGCAACAGTCGAAATTTCTTGTATCGCGACGCGGTGTTTCAGCGACTTCAGTGTCGAAACGCCGCGTTTTGGGTCACGGTCGGCCGGGCTCGCTGGGCCGCGGCGAGAAGAAGGAAAAGGGGAGGGGTTTGGGCCAGCAGGCCGGCCCAGGTCGGGGGAAAAATAAGGGAGAGAAGGGGAAGGAAGAAAAAGGAAAAAGGAGGGAGGAAAAAGGAAAAAGGAAAAAGGAAAAAGAGGGAAAATTTGGGGTTGGTTTAATTAATATCATTTGGGTAATTTAGGGTATTTAATATAATTATCAAAACAGTAATTAATTTCTATTTTTAGGTAAATTTTGGGATTTAAGGAAAAATCTTCCTAAATTTATTTTAATTAACAAAACCCCTAAATTTTCCTCTAATTAAATTATTCATAAATTTTATATTAATGAAACTATTTTATCCTCCCTATTTTATATAATTTAAGGTACTTAATAAATTTCAAAAGTGAAAACCTTAATTAACTTAAATACCATAATCTCCCCTATTTACACTCTTATAATTTCCTTCTTGATTTATCCTATTAATTCCTTTTTATCTCACTAAAAGTAGTTTATTTTAATAAATTCCCTAATAATCTCCTATTCGGCCATGATTTTCTAAATTAGGAATTTTGGGGTATTTCACAAGCATATCATTAAAATACCCTTAGACAATAATATTATTCATGCATTGGCAACATAATACATCATAAACAAGCATTTAAAATTTCCATCAATAATCAACTTCCTTCCTTAATTATCATACATACACATGGCACAAAGGCTATCATACTTTTCCTTTTTATCAATCAATATAACAATCATCTATATATCATGCTAGGCACACAAAACATGCATGAAATCATACCAAAATCCCTAATGTGCTAGCATACGTTTTTCCATGTATTTAAGGGAGGATTAACGGTTACCTTAATCCCACAAAAATCAACATTACCGGTATCCCGGTTAAGGATTCAAGCTTAATTAGCAACTCAACACTTAAAATAATATCAATCATTATTATGTTAGAAATAAGAAATTAAAAGGGTAAGACTTTATAAAAAATTATTTAATAATAAAACACTTTAATTAATTATTAATATACCTCAAAAATTAAACATAAAACTCCCAAATAGTTTGGAACTCATGCTGCATGAGCAGCGTGAGCCACATGCAAGTTGGGATGGGAAAAATGGGTCGAAGGTAGGGGGTGGAGATGAGGGATGGTCATTTTCGGGTTGAGGCCTTTGGGCTAGGAAAGAAGATGGATGGGGGAGGTTTCAAGGCAAGGGAATGGTGCAGGAGTGAAGAGGGGGTGTAGGTGGAGGCTAAGGGTGGTTTCACGACAGTAGAGGGTGGCGGAGACGGCGGCGGCAAGGCGGCAAAGTTGGCTGCCGAGGTGGAGGGGCTGAGAAGGAAGGAAAATATGAGGGAAAAATGAAGGGTTAAGGGAGATGTTTTTGGCCAACTAATGCATGGTGGTGGTAGAGGGGGTTGCAGGGTGTCGAATGGTGGGTCGGGTGGCGGCAGAGGTGGCCGGATGGCGGCGGAAGTGGCGGTTGCAGGTGGCTTGGCGGTAAGGGAGAAAAATGGAGAGGAAGAGAAGAGGGGGAGAAGGGAGGAAGTGCAGGGGATCGAATATGGCTTGGGGGGTCTCGTGGTGGTGCAGGGTGGTAGTAGGTGGTGGCAGAAGGCGGTGCAGGGGCTGGGTGCGGTGGTCCAAGCGGCGGTTGGCGGCGGCGATCATAAACCGGGAAAAAAAATGGGGTGAGAAGGAAGGAGAGAAGAGAGAGCTCAGGAAGGAGAAGAGGCTCGAAAGTGGGGTAGAAGGAATCTGGAGAGATGAAGAAAAAGGAGAGGGAGAAGAGGGGGGCAGTGGCCGGTTGGCGAGAGGATGAAGGGTGGCAGGTGGTGGTCGGTTGGCAGGGGAAAGAGTGGGAAGAAGAAGGAAAGGGGTAGGGGCACGCAGGCTGTGATATAGGGGTGGTTTGGCTCGAAATAGGAAAGAAAAGGATGGGGTAGAGAGAGGGAGTAGCAGGGGGCAGGTGCGGTGGCAGGCGGCGGCAGTTGCAAGCGGTAGTCAGGCGTGTATGGCCGACGGGAGCATATCGTGGCAGTAGAAGAAAAGAGAAGAAGAAGGGCTGGTGGGCGGTTGAACCGGCGCAGGAAAGAAGGGAGCCGGCCGGTCTAGGGGAAAACAAAGAGGGGCGTTTGGGCTGGGTGTGCCACACGGGAGAAGCAAGGTGGGAAAGAAAAAGAAAACGAGCCTTTGGCCCAGGCGTGCATGGAAGGAAGCCAGGTTGGCGACCCAAGGGAGGGAAAAAGGAAAAAGAAGAGAAGAAAAGAAAAAAGGGGAAAAGGGTAAAAAGGGAAATGGTAAAATAGGGAAAATAAAGTAAATTAATTTATAAAATTATAAAATGTAATATTCTTGATAAATTATTTAGTTTAATAATTTAATTCATTATAATCTAATATATTAATTTAAAACGGATAAGGTTAGTAAAATATTAGTTTGAAAAATTATTTAAGTAAAAATAGCATGATAAAATAACAAAATATCTATTTTAATTTACTAAATATTCATGTCCAAATTTGTATTCTCAAAAATCCATAGATTAATTAAATTAAATAATGTTAAAAGCTAATTTATGATACATTAACATCACATAATATACTATCATGCTTGAGATTTGATGGCAAAACCTAGCAAGACATAAAATAAACTTCTCATAAAATCATAAAGCTCCTAAATCATGGATTACCACTAAACATATAAAGAAAAATATAGGTAAATCCTAAGCATGATTTCTATCTCAAACATGCTAACATGGAAAAAATCACAAAATTAACATATAACAACAATATACCTTATTCTAGAGACATGTATTCCTTATCAAAGCTACTCTCATTTCTAAACACAAAATACTCCTAGACACCTTATTTCACCATTTTATCACGTAAAAAATATAAGAATTATATAAATGAAGAATATGAGACATTAGAATAAAAGAGATAAATTAAAAGAGGAGAGAATAACCCTTAAGGTTTTTAAAAATGGGGCTCAAATAAACTTGATCATACCTTCACCAATCTTGAACTTAACTCTTTTTTACCTAAAACAAGCACTATAGAGTTAGCATTTGATAATTTAGAAGTGAAAATATGTAAAAAAAAATTGAGAAGAAAAAGGAGAGGGGCTTAGTATAAAGGTAGCCAAGAACACCTAACAAGATCAAGAAGAGAGGAGGGAGAAGAGAATAGAGTTAAAGTGTACAATGATCAACGAAAGGGCAACCATTCCATTATGGTTGTCAACCAAGTCTATATAGAGAGGGAGAATTCAAATGGGAGGGATTGCTTGTAAGCTAGAAGAATGATGGGAGTGATTGGTATAGGTGAGAGAGTAGAAGAGAGTTAGTGGATGGTTTTAGATGTGATTATGGGTAGATTTGTGGTTGAATGAGTAAGGATAACATGGGATCTAATATTGGGGGAGGGAAAGAAGATCATAATTTCAAATCCCTCATGTCCAATAAAGTAAAAAATGATTTAAAATGGTTTAAGTAAGGTAGAAAGTCAAATAAATAGTTACAAATAAGAATAATAATTAAATAATTTTAAAAAATCATGAAAAATTAGGGAAATTTGATGAATTAATTTAGGAAACCAAATATATAAAAATATTCAAAATATTAATTGGTTTGATGTCAAATAGAGTTAAAAATTAAGAATGATAAAAATCACCTAGCTTTGGTTGATTGAAAGGGGCTAATGGTTGACCACTTAATGCCTTGGATAATATGGTTTAGAGAACTACTAGTCTATCTACCAAATGTAAGGCCCGAACAATCACTAATTAAATAAATTAAAACTATGGTTTGAAGGGTATAAGGGTAAAGATGAGGGTTTTAGAGGTATGGATACTCGAACAATCGCCAGTCAGCTAAATTGAAACTAGGGTTTGAAGGGCATAAGGGTACAAATGAGGGTTTTAGAGGTAAGGATAGAGTGTTCACACAAGTTTTGAGGGTTAGAGAAGGGATTAGGATGCTAATCACCCATGAGTTGGGCTTAGAAAATTATGTAGTACTAAACCTCTCTCCTCCATATGCCTCCATTTTTTTTCCTTCATTCATTCAATCATTGGTGCATAATGTTCTATCCTCTCTCCTCCACCCTCTATTAGTTTTTCCTAAGTTTTTTATTACACTCTCTCTTTCTCTCTTCCCCTCCTTTTCTTTTATCGTCTCTTAATACTTTATCTAGATATGTTATATTTTATTTAAATATAAGGGTGTTAGATTTAGGAGAAAAGTTGGAGATCTCTCCTCTTTATCTTCTCCCTTTTAGTGCACTGCCCATGTGTGGGTATGAATTCCTTTTCTTTTTTAATCTGTTATTGTTCTCTTTTTTTCGATGTTTGTTAGTTTCCAACTTTTGGGCTATGTTTTTAAGGAGAATAGAAAGTTTGTGTTATGCTAGGTCTGATGATTCTTTGTTATCCCCCCCCAATTTGTGTTTGGAAAGGATGTATACTTATGCTCCTACTAAATATATGAAAATATTATGGTAGTATGTTAGGGTTAATGGCTATGCTTAAGTGTGTTTTTATGCTTTCTTGTGATTTTATGAAATTTATGCATATGTTATATTATGTTATACCTTTTATAAGAATTCAAGTATGAAATAATATATTGAGCATGCTAATATATGAATTTTGATGTATGAATGATAATATGCTAGAATATAATTAATTATTGCTAAGTATATATGTTTCCCTTCAAGGGATGGTTCAACTAAGGGCATCAATACCTTTTTTGAGACCTCATTTGCTATATTTGAGCTTATGATTAGATTTTTCATATGTTTTACTTAGAATTAGAATTTGATATATGATATGTTGAGATTTGAACATGTTTAAGCATAGAAATGCTAAGATTAAGATTTGTGTGCCCTAAGGATATTTATGTCTTTTCACATGAAGTATGAAAATTTCTAATATTTATTCCATATATAAGCTATGGTATGTGGTATAAGTCAAGTATGCAAATTATGGTATGCTAGTTATGCATGGTTAAGCTTTTATACATTTTTGTGCTTAAGTGCTAGTTTGGTATAAGGGTGATAAGGATGGAAAAAATACCCCCTGTATTTTACATATCTTGTATAGTATAATTAAAATTTAAAAATTCTTTTTTAGACAAATACCTATTTTAGATCTTAATTTAATCTAAAATGGGTAGTTCATTGAAAATATATTTATTATTATTAAATAATTAATATAAAAGATATAAAATAGGGGGAATTTTTCCATCCATATTACTCCCATACCAAACAAATAATTATGAATGGTTTAGTTTCCAATTATACAATTTTTCCATAATAAATTTTTATGTTAAAGTGTGTGTTTTTTTAAAAATTTACTAGTTATGGCATGAGTTTAATTCAATTTGAATAATGTTTAGAAGTAATATGGCTAATAATGGAGTAATTTAACATATAAGGGTATTTTGGTTGGTCACAAATTATTATGCATAAGTAAGAAATAATTAGATAAAGAACACCCTTAGTGGATTTTAGGTTTACCTTAGTATTGACCCTTGACTTTTGGTTTAGTTGGTTGCCTTAGCGTCAACTTGAATAATCTAAATTAAAAAGAAGGGTTAATTATGGATTTGTTATCATATGTGAATCATTTGATTTTTTTTATCACCTCAATAAGATATTAATATTTAAAGTGAAATATCTCAAGATTGGGAATGAACTACTCTTTAGGGCTAGCTACTCAAGAGATGAAAAGTGAGCCCTTGATTAGTTTGGTGGTTCTCGGATGCCTCAGCATATTAACTATTGCCCTACGTCTACTCTAATTATTTATTGGAACTTCTAAGAGGCTATGCATACTTAATGATTAGGTAACCTACACTATTATGAAAATAAACATATATGGCAACATATATAGGATTAGTTTAATAAGTACAATTGTTTATATTTTCTCTAATAAAATAAGAAGCTAGATGAAAAATGGAAGAAAAAATAGATGATAGTTAGGGAATTATAACCGTAGTTGTCTGTTTAAGCATAGTAACCTTAGGTATAGATAGTGGTTTTATATAATAAATTTTGTCTAAACTTTGATCGAAATTTTTTTTCCAAAAATTTTAAAGGTATTGATTGTTTTATATAACAAACACCATCTATACCTTAGTGAGATTTTTTTAATTGTATAGATTATGGTTTTCAATTAAAATTTCCACCTATACTTTATCACATTTTTTCTTATAATTTTATTCCATATATGCCTTAATAGGATATTTTTCCTTTTCTCTTTCTTCACTTTTAACTTACACACCTAATCTACTCCGTATATTCACACAAACACACACAAATATTTACCTCTCGAACTTTTTCTTCCCTAAACCCTTCCACCATTTTTACTTCTTCCACCTCTATCACCACTGCCATCCATCCTTCTTTATTTTCTCCTTTTGTTTTTATTCCTTAACCTATATGAAAATTTCATCTTCTTTCTCTTTATTTGTTTCTTGATATTATAAATATTTCTCCGTAGTTTTATTCTATTACCGAACTTAAATGTTTCCCAAATATTATCACACACGAATGTGCTTAAGGATGGTAACGAGGTGGAGCAGGGAAGTGAGGGGGACCTTGTTCCCATAACCAAACTTGGTAAGAAAAACACTCTTCAAACCTATCCTGAACCATAATTTTTTTCTCATCAAGGAATCCCTATCCAATCCCCATGGGGATTGAATCCCGATCCATAATTCCCATGGGGATTAAATTCCACATGATATCTAAAACATAACCCTATCCCTAATACCTAATCCTAATTTTTACGATATAATTTTAATTTATATATATTTTGGAGGATTTTAGGATGGGGACCTCAAACCTGTCCCCAAAAAAATCCTCTAACCTGGTTCCTAAAATCTCTCCCTAAACCAAAATTCAAACGGGAAATCCCCAATAAGAGTCCCTAAACCCAATCCTTGAAATCTCCCCAAACCCAAAGTTAAATAGGGAATCCTTGATGGGGCCTTGAACTCTCAAAGAGGATTTTCATCCCTAAATGTGCTACCTCAATTTTGTTATATTATGTGTTTTACATACCATTAGAAGTTTTTTTTTGGTATTATTCTTTTGGCCTTCAAAATAAGTTTTTTTTCTTGTGTAATATGAAATTGGGGGAATAGGGTTTAAAAGGTAATATTATTTGTGAAAATTATATTGTCATTTTTTTAATGAATTTTACACACGTTTCATTTTTAATGTTTTATAGTTTACACGCTCTTGTATTTTTTTGGTAATTTGTTGGAATTTGATGGAATTTTACCGAGGTTTGATTAATGATAGCTTGGTGTTTTTTTAGAATTTTAAATGTATATTATAAATAATTTTATAATGTGGTCATCTATTAATATGAAGTTCTTTACACCTTTTCTTAAAAATGAGTAATCCAACATTAAGTTCTTTAGCTACCATGGATATCAGAACTTCAAAACAATCCATTACTTTGTCCATTTTTAAACTTTAATTTTCTAGTTATTATTATCATAGTGTCTTAGGAGTGTGGAAATTGTGGACTCATTATTGGTCCATTAAAAAGTTCTTAAGGCAATCAAACCATCATGTTTCTATGAAAAATATGGCTACAAATAAAAGATTAGTTATTTATGTTTCTTTACAAGCATATTTTCAATAGAAACATGATAGTTTGATTACATCAAGAACTTTTTAATGGACCAATGATGAGTCCACAATTCCCACATTCCTAAGACACTATAATAATAATAACTAGAAAATTAGAGGAAATAGTGGATTATTATGAAGTTTAAGTCTCTATAGTAACTAAGGAACTTAATGTTGGATTGGCTGTTTTGAAGAAAATGTGTAAGGAGCTTCATATTAATATAGGTGGCCTCATTGTACAATTAATTTTAATCCATGTTTATGTGCGAGATGATTAAGAAGAAGTGTTTTATGTTCATAAATAAAAGATTGTTCTAAATTACGTATTTACATTTTATTATATACACTTGGTGTGTAACTCGTTATTGCAGTTCTTCCTAAATTATTCAACTCAACTTATTTTTTTTTGATATAGGATATAATGGATTGATCGTGGGTATGTGCTAGTAGGTTATCTAAATATTATATTGATGGTGTAAATGAATTTCTATAACTTGTGGTTGAATATGCCATGGATCCCAAGTGGATATGTTATCCATGTATCAATTGTGGTAATAGTAGAAATAGAAGGGCCATTGAAATATGATATAATTTTATTATACATAGATTTAATAGGAGTACCACTAATAGGATATGGCATGGAGAGTCTATCGGTGTCCAAACTAGTTTTTTCTGAAAGTGATGATTTTGAGCATGATCACTTTTATAACAAGGAATACATGAAAACTAATTTAGAAGAATATTTTAGAGATTTTCCTAAAATATTTGAAAAGTTAGTCGGTGATTTGGAAACACCTATGTGCAAAGGTTGTACTAAATTAAAAAAATTATCATTCCTATTATGATTGTATAATGGATGGAGCGATAAAAAGCTTCACTTATCTTCTCAAATTGTTGAAATAGATGCTTATGGATGATAATGTACTTCCTTCTAGGACATATGAAGCAAAGTAGATTGTTTTCTCTATTGGCTTGAATTATAAAAAATATCTTGTTTATCCTAATGGTTCTATTTTATATCACCATGAATATGCGTCATTGATTTCATGTCCTAAATGTCAAATGGCACTAATAAAAAAGGCTAAGGTTCTTAACAAGGTGTTTTGGTACTTTCCAATCATACCAAGATTCCAACATATATTTAGTAATGGAGAAAATGCAAAGAGTCTTATGTGGCATGTGAAATAGATTATTTTTTATGGCACATTTAGACATTCGACTGATTGTCCTCAATGGAAAATGATCCATGCCAAATTCTTTGAATTGGTCATGAAGTTATAAATTTATGTCACGCACTATGCTTTGATGGAATGAACCCTATCAATAGGAACACAGAATACAACTTATGATCCGTTATCTTGTTGACATATAATCTCCCTCCATCATTGTGCACGAAGCAAAAAATAGATGATATAATATATCTTATATCGAGTCCAAATCAGCCTAGTAATGATATTGATGTTTATCTAGATCCCCTTGTTGAGAATTTGAAGTACATGTGAAATCATGGAGTTAAAGTGTTTGATACACATTTCAAGGAGTCATTTAACTTGAGAGCTATATCATTTTATACAATAAATTAAAATTTTCCATATGGTAGTATTTTTTTATTTATTAAAGTGTGCATGGACATTATGAATGCCGTATTTGGGAAGATAACACATACTTTGTCCAGTTATCAAAGAGTAAGAAAACCACATATCTTAGACATCATAAACTTTTGCCTATAAATCATCATTACACTAGTACATGAATTTGATTAAACAACGATCAATTTAAGGTGGTTTGCCCAGTAAGAAACAACACAAAGGGAGCATTTTGGTAATTTAAGCAAGATGTATACACGATAGTTTTAACTTATAAGGATTTTGTATACCCTTAATGAGAGAGGTAAATAATGGTTAAGGGTTTAAATGGTGGCTATAAGTTAAAACCATCATATATACCCTAATAGTGTAGAAGGGAATAAATGGCGGTTATAAGTTAAAACCACCGTGTATACCCTTCTTCCCCCCCTTTTTTTTACTTCATCATTTTTTAACTTAGAACACCCAACACTTTTCACTTTAACTCTTGATATTAAGATAGCGTTGTTCAAAGTGGCAAAGCTCTACAACCGCCATTAGCTTTCTCTCTTCTCTTTGCCAAAGTTCTTACTCATTTTTGTTCCTCTACAATTCACCATCATCACCTTTCTCTCTCTATAGTCACAGTATGTTAATTATTCTTTATTTTTCCTTTTATTTGATGTTTAAGCACTGTGTATAAGTTTCTCTTTATTTCTAAATTTTTCTTATTTTATTTCTTATTCGAACCTTTATGCTGTGTATTTCATTATTATTTATTCATTATACTATATATGATATTGTGGCATATATCTATATACTCTATGTTTTTATTTTTGTGTTGATATGTTTTGTTAAGATATATTATCAAACTATATATTCATAAATTAAGTATATAAATGAAAAAGATAATACTCTATAGGAATCATGGTATTGCTACTGGTGTAAATTTTGTTGTGGTGTATATGTATTTCGGGTATGTTGCTAGTTTTTTTTGCTTGAATTGGCTACTATTGTCATATTTTCCTTTTTTTCATAATTTAGGAGCCAAACTATACTTATTTATCGTTATGGAGCATAAGTGGATATATGCGAGTAGGTTGTGTCAAGAATATAAAGGCAGTGTTAAAGACTTTATTAAGTTAGCCATTGAACATTCAAAAGATCCTTTGTGGATATCTTGCCCATGTGTAAATTGTAAAAATACGATAAAAAGAGGGGTAAATGAGATATGAGATCATCTCATTATCTGTGGAGAGCCACTTATTAATGAATATATTGTGGTTGACAATAATGATGTTAAAGTTGCAAATGATTTTACTTACATGGAGGAATTGACCAAAAATATTGAAGAACATTTTAGAGAGCATTCGGAAATGCTTAAAAAGTTGGTTAGTAATTCAAAGATGCCTTTGTACAATGGCTGTATGAAATTTACAAAATTATTTGCTGTGTTACAACTGTACAATTTGAAGGCAGGGAATGGATGTAGTGATAAAAGTTTCACTTCTCTTCTTGAGCTCTTGAAAAATATGCTTCTGGAGGATAATGTGCTTCCCCCCTTATGAAGCTAAGAAGATTATATTCTCTATCAGTTTGAGTTATGAAAAAATTCATGCTTGTCTTAGTAATTACATTTTTGTATTGCAATGAATATGCATAATTAGATAGTTATCATTAGTGTCGAATGTCATGATACAAGAGGGAGAAGGTTCCTAATAAGGTGTTGGGGTACTTTCCAACTATACCACAATTCTGACGCATGTTTCATAATGAGAAAAATGTAGAGAACCTTACATGGCATGGGAAAGGAAGGATTTATGATAACAAGCTTAGACATCCGGGATATTCTCCTCAATAGAAAATGATTAATATTTTATACCCTAATTTTTGTAGTGAAGCTAGAAACCCGTAGGGTGCACTCTGTTTGGATGGAATTAACCCTTTTAATGGAAACACCAACTATAGTTTATGGCCCATTATTCTAGTGATCTATAATCTTCCCCTATAATTATGCACGAAGAGAAGATAGATGGTGCTATCCTTACTTATATCTGGTCTAAATCAGCCAGGTAATGATACTGATGTTTATTTAGCTCCCTTTATTGAGGATTTAAAGTACATATGGGATCATGTAGTTGAAGTAGTTGATTCACAGAGCCAAAAGTCTTTTAACTTAAAAGTGATGTTATTTTGTACTATAAATAATTTTCCTACTTATGGTCATCTTTTCAGTTATAGTATACATGGACACTTTGCATGTCCTATTTATGAAGATAACACAAACTTTTTCTATCTACCAAATAGTAGGAAGAATACGTGTCTTGGACATCATTTATTCTTGCCTATGAATCATCATTATCATAGGCAAAGAAAAGCTTGTAATGGAAAAGTTGAAGAAGCAAAATCTCTGAATCCTCTCATGGGATTTCAATTATTTGGAAAAGTAAAAGGCTTGAATTTGTCTTTTAAAAAAGAAAATTAGTCCCTTCAAGTAGGTGGAAGAAGATGTCAATCTTCTTTGACCTTCCACACTGGAAGAATTTGCGTGTACAATATTGTCTTGATTTGATGCATGTTGAGAAAAAAATTATCTAATTGTCTAATTGGCACACTTTTGAATGAGCCAAAAATTACAAAGAATGGCATCAATGCTTGGTTGGACTTATTCATCATGGGTATAAGTACATAATTATAGTTGTAGAAGGTGGGAAATAGAGTTATTTTCCTCGTACATGTTATAATCTTTCCAAAAAAAGATAATATATCTTTCAGTGAGTTTTTGCATAGTGTAAAGGCTCCAAAAGGATATTCATCAAACTTCAAGAAACTTGTTTCGATAAAATATTTGAAGTTAGTAGGTATGAAATCTCATGATCCTCATATTCTCATTCAAGACTTCTTGCCTATTGCTATACATTCTATCATACCAAATCAAGTTTGAAGTGTCCTCACCATATTTTCTTTTCTTTTCAAGGAACTGTGTAATAATGTTATTTACATTGCAAGGTTGGAAAATTTGTAGAGTGAGATTGTGACTATATTATGCCAGCTTGAGCAGTATATTCCTCTGTGATTTTTTTAATCTTGATTCATTTAACGGTTCACTTGGTTAGGGAGGTTAGATTATGTGGTTCAATTCATTTTCATTGGATGTATCCATTTGAAAGGTATATGAAATCATTAAAAGGATGTGTGAGGAATCCAAACAAGCCTAAATGTTGCATTGCTGAGAGTTATCTAGTGGAGGGGGTGACAAAATTTTATTGTGATTTCTTACCCAATGTTAATACGATAGGCTTTCCTAAGCAATGAAATTAAGGTATAGAAGAAAAAAGGAAAGGATGCAAAGAATTTCACAAGGTCATAATTGATGGTGATCAAATTTTTTTGCAAGCTCACCTCTATGTCCTTCATAATATAGATGATGTTCAACCATATGTAGATTAACACATTGATAATTTGAGGGCCTCAAATCCATCTAGGAACAAGAAATGGATATTAGATAGACACAATAACTCCTTTTTAGATTGGTTTTCATCTCAATTATTTGAATTTGATACTGATTTGCATTGGTTGTCACACCCTACTCATAGAGAAGTTATTTCATACAACTCATATATGATTAATAGTTGTACTTTCTATGTAAAGGAGTAGAATGACAAGAGAAATATGCAACATAGGGTGTGAATGTAATATCAAAAGTTTTGTGTATATAAAGTACCAGAGACAAAAACCCTATTTATGCATCAATGAAATACTATGGGGGTGATAAAACGAATATGACTATTAGATTACACCACCTTCAGAGTTCCTTTATTTGGGTAAAAATGGATTGATAATAAAAATAGGGTTTTTACTAAGGAATCGAGATTTACAAGGGTGGATCTTTCAAGGCTTGGTTATAAGCAAAACCAATTTATATTATCCTTATAAGAAAAACAAGTATTTTATGTTGCTGATCTAGTTGATAAATAGTGGTCCATTATATTGAATGCAAAAAAATGGGAAGATAACATAAAAGGGGAGAATGTTTTGACTACTAACTTACCTTTGTTATCCAACCATGATGATGTTACGAATGAGCTCTATGCACAAGATGACCACGAAGAAGGGTTCTATGTACTTGAATAAGTGTTTGTGCATAAACTAGGCACTCGTCATAGATTAAAGCATTATAGATGAAATGTTTAATTACTTCTTATATTTTTTTTTTGTTTTATTTTGTGCATAAAGGTTTATTTTTTATATATTGACTATATCACATCATATATTAATTACTTCCTAATATATAATTTTCGTTCGTTGTTCTAGGTATGGATCCACTTGAAGATACATATGCTCAGGAGGTTAAAAAACACAAATTAGGGAGATAATCAAATTGAAACATATTGCTAGAAACAGAGAAAGGGACATTGTGCTTAATGTTGATTTTTATGAATTAGAGTATCTAGTGGGAAAAAATAGGGATTTGTTCATTGATTATTATAACTCTAGGGCTCGTGTGAACATCACCATCATATATTGGAATTGGAGGGATGTCCCAAGAGAGGTGAAGGATAAGGTCTTGGATGACACTATAGTATTTAATAGATATGACTTTTTTTTGTTATTACAATATGATAATTTAATTATATACATAATAATTATTTGATTTTTATGATTGTAGCAAGGATTTAATTTTGGAAAACAACATAAAAAATTTGTTATGAGTTGAGTTGCAAAGTTATGGATTGGTTGGAAGTCATGGATAGCTAAAAACCATATTTATACAATGCATCATACTATCATGTCCACGCCCTTAGATATCTATAGGGATGTGATCACTCTCGACCAATAGAGGGAGTTCTATTTATGGAGGACTTCATATGAATATGAAGTACTTAAGAATATATTATTATTAACTTTTGAATATAACTAGAGTGTACTTAGCTTACAATTCAAACTAATATCATCTATCTATTTTGTTTGTGACAGGTAAAAAGCACAAGAAATAGAGCCAATGTTGAGAAAAAAACATTCATACTCACAAGACAAGACGTAGATGCAACAAGGTAGCTAGAGGAACCGTGGTATGAAAATAAGTATTTTTATGATATAATATTGTTACTAAGTATTTTTAATTGATGTCATTCTCTTATGATCTAATATTGTTACTAAATATTTTTACTTGATGCACTAGGAAAAACAATTGATGGAGGAAGAAAAGCTAACCCAGACCCCATATGTGCCCCTAGAGTGAGCTAATATTTTAATATACTCTAGACTAAAGAATTGAAAGAATGCTAATGAACCAACTTAATAGAAGGTTGAGAAATTTGTATGGTTCACAACATTTATATTTACTTGGTTTAATATGGTTACTTATCCCTAACTATTTTTTTATTTTAAATATTTAGGTCTAAGAAAGGACTATCTAGCTAGTGATTTTGATAAAGAAGGTCCAAATGAACTTTTGACACATGCTTTGGGTACTCAAGGGCATGGTAGTCAATGTGAGACATATAATTATGGGTTCAACCTATCTATAAGGTATTTGGATGCCACCTTAGTTCTCACCCTTCGATGGAAAAATATGAGTAGATGGAGAAAGAAATTGCAGTGTTAAGAGAATCATAAGAGACAATCCTTGCAAAGTTGGATAGTATGTCCTAATATTCACAATGTCCAGTTTGACCCTCTGCATCTAGTGTCCCTAGAATATATTTAATTTTTTGGTATAACTTGAATCTTTTGACTATTAATTATAGGGTTAATATCCTTGTGACTTGTAATTCATAGATGATGGGTCTATTGTAGCAAATGCTACTACATTTATTGAGTCCAACTCAACCTTTCATACTCTACCATTAGGGATTGATAAGGTTTAGGTCTGAATTCATAATATCTCAAGGAATATTTAATAAAGCCATTGCCACTTGATGTGTCATATATTTGTGAAGAAGAGGATATGTTTGTACTATGTGTACTAGTTGGGCAATCCTTTAGATGGTCAAGTGACCTTGTAATTATCAAAGATGAGTCAATCTAAACTTTTTAAATTTAGATTGCATTATTGTTACTTAAGTGATAATATACAACCTAATAATTATGTCATCCAATTTTTATTACTTAGGGTTGTCATGTTATTGCAAAACATATTAGTAAAAGGGAAAAAATATATGGAGTATGCAGAAGCCAAAAAAGCCTTGGAAGTGAATACAATGATTAATTATTGTTACATATCACCTCAATTTAGGTTGTACTTAGACATGGAACTTTCATTGGATGGTAATTCTATTAGAATTCCTTTTCCTACTGATTTGCATATGAAATTAAAAGATGCGAATATCTCGATTGGGGTAGAGGATATACTACATTTGTTACAAGGTGAAATGTTATAATTTCAAAATATAATTACATATACGAGGTAATTTAAATTATTTCACTTTTGAACTTATTTTAATTATTAGAGGGAAGATGGTGTTGATAGTAAAAATTTATTATTTAATTGTTATAGGTTCTTGAAAGATAAATTATTATATGATGTCTTGAATAAGTCTAATGTATATATATTTCTATGCTGAGACATGGTCTCCAATGAAAATGATAATATTGAATGCGTCTTATATGTGGTTAACTCGATGAAGATGGATCCATGGGCCTTCTTGTTTGCTCTTTTTTCTTTGATATGCATCGGGTACTAGTGATTTTGTAACCATGTTCTAAAACTGCATATTAGATGGATTCAATTGATGAAAATCCTCATTTTAATCCAAAATTGCCTACGGAAAGGTAAATCTTTATCTATATAATGATATTAATTAGAATCACACACACACACACACACACACACACACACACACAATTTTTTTAATATATGGCTACTACATCAATTAAGTCATTCAAAACTTATTTTGGACTACAAAATAAGGGAAGGGCACCATCACCCCGTATGTCTTGGAAAAAAATTAAGGTTTGTAGTTTTTATGTCATTTAAGAATCATTGTCATTTAAGGTTTGTAGTTTTTACTATATTTAGTTTATATTAATTATGTTTATCTGTATACATTGATACTAACATGGTAATTTCCATATTTTATAGGTCTATCAAAATTACGGCCTTCTTAATTATGAAAATAACAAGATTAATGAAGTTAGGAAAGAATTGTTAGATTTGATTACAAGGTTCTATGATCATTATGTGTAGAATCATGTGCAGCTTTAATTTTTTGTATATAGAGTGTAAATATGAATGAAAAATAATTTTTTATCAGGCTTTGTATGTAAAGTATAAAATGAAAATATATAATCATTTATTTTGGTTGTTTGCTATTTTGGACGAGGTAGATATTTATGATGTTGATGAAAGCATCATGGAAACATATATAGGTTTTTTGCAAGAAACAATATGGTAGAGAAACAATGAAAATATTATTTAAAAAAAGGACTACATGATGGTTAGAATGAAAAACCACCTTGTATTGTAGTGAGATAGAGAATACACAATGGTTGGGACTCAAAATTTTCATGTATTGTATATATATACATGGTCGTTATGCATCCCATCCACCATGTATTCTCTGTCTCACTAAGATATGAGTATACACCATGGGTTTTATGTATAACCGTCATATATTCTCCCTATCAACCTTCTAACTTATAGTTATTTAGTGTATACATAATGGGTTTGATTTATAAATGTTGTGTTTATTTAATATACACGACCATGTTTTTAATTGAACTGCTATATAAAATATGGTGTCAATGATTTTCAAGCTAAATTTAAATAATTATATAGAGGTTTTTAGCACTTCCATATATAGTATATATTCCAATTGATTAGGCAACAGTTATAAATTGCCGCATATACTATTTTTTAATCGTCATGTATGAGTTTTTCTCTAGCGGTGTTATTGTCGATAAAGAAAATCTTTTAATGAAAAAGTTGAAGAAGCAAGAGCTCTAAATCTTCTCATAAGACTCCACATGTTTGAAAGAGTAAGGGTATTAATTGTTCCTTAAGAAAAAAGGAACAAGAAAGTCAGTTCCAATAGGTGGGTAGAAGAAGATATCAATATTTTTGGACCTTCCATATTGGGAAAACGTATATGTGTAACATTTTCTTGATATGATACACATTGATAATAATATATCTGATAATATAATTGATACACTTATAAATGTGCCAAAGAAGACCGTGGATGGTATCAATGTTAGGTTGGACCTCATTAATATGGATATAAGAATTGAATTACATATGGAGAAGGTGAGGAATGTAACTTTTTTACATCATGCATGTTACACACTTTTTATAAAAGAGAAGTTTTCTTTGTGTGAGTGTTTGTATAGAGTGAAGGTTCCAAAATGATATTCATCAAACATCAAGAGCCATGTTTTAATGAAAGATTTGAAGTTAGTGGGAATGAAATCACTTAGTCATTATGTTCTCATTCAAGATTTGTTATTGGTGTTATACACTTTATTTTTCCTAATTGTGTTCATAGTGCCATCACTAAATTTTGTTTTAATTTTATGGAATTTTGTGATAATTTCATTAACCTTTGGAGGTTGGACACATTGTATGAACACATTATAATTATATTATGTTAGCTCGAGATATAATTTCCTCCATCTTTTTTTTTTCGTGAGCATGATGCATTTAACTATGCACTTGGTTATGAAGGTTATATTATAAAGGCCATTTTATTTGTATTAGACGTATCAATTTGTGAGGTTCATGAAGTTCTTAAAATATTCTGTGATAAACCCAAATATGTCTGAATAATATATTGTTGAGGATTATTGAGTGGAGATGCTAATACCATAAGTCTTCCCCAACCATGACATTTAGATATATCAAATGAAGGGAAAGTGTGTAAATAATTTTGGGTGCTCAAGATTGATGATTCTAACACATTGAGACAAGCCCACTCGTATGTGTTTCATAATACAGATGATGTCCAACCATTTTTACATAAGCATATGGATATGATCAAGGCTTCGAATCCATTTAAAAGCAATAAATAGTTATTAGAGAAACACAATAATTCATTTCTAGAGTGGTTGGTGTCATATGCGTTTGATCTTGACACTAATTTGTATTGGTTATCATACCCCCTTTTCCAGGAAGTATTATGCTACAACTCATACATGATTGATAGTAATAAATTCTACATGAAATAGTAAGATGACAAGAGTACCATGTAAAACAGTGGTATGAGTATATTATTTGAAGCTTTCCATGTAACAATTTATAAAGATAAAATCCCTATTTATGCATCTATGGCATACTACGAAGTGATTTGGCTTATATGACTATTAGATTACTCCTCCTTTAGGGTTATTTTATTTGGATACAAATGTATTGACAATCAAAATGGTATTTTCACTAAGGAAGCAATGTTTACAAGGGTGGAACTTTCCTAAATTAGAGATAGAAATGACCCATTTATATTAGTCTCACGAGCTAAACAAGTTTTTTGTGTTTTGATGATACAACCGATAAATGATGTTCCATAATCATGTCATTAAAGAAATGGGATGATAACATAAAAGGGGATAATGTGCTAACTACACACTTATCTTCCTTGTCCAATGTTGATGATATTACTAATGATGTTTATGTTTGAGATGATTATAAGGGATTTTATGTACTTGAGTCTGACTTTGTGTATAAGGAAGGTAGACTCCACAATTTAAAGTGACGTAGATGAACGATGTATATAAATATAATATAAAGAATTCAATGTTGTGAATTTTAGGAAACATGTTTTAATTGTTGAAATTGTATATTAATTTGTGAATGACATATATTTATGATTAATGCATTGTTAAAATGTATGCCTAATTTTTACTTTAATGGTTTGAATCATGTATGGCATTTGATACTCACGATGAAGTTGCCAATCCGACGATTCCATAATAAATATCTTCGTTATCTAGTATTGTCTTTTCATTTCATATAATAGAGTTTTATTTAAGCCTATGAGAAATGGAGAGAGAGCGAGTTGATAACAATGACATTCATTTGTTATCCATGCTTAATTATTGAACGTATGTATATTTCCTATCTTATTTGAAAATTATGTCATTTTCTCTATATTTATTATTCATATGTGTAGTTGATGTAAAAAAATAATGTAAACTAATTGATGTTATGAGAGGTTAACTGATGTGTATATAAAAACTTATTATGTGGCAAGTTGATGTAATTATATAGTGTAAAATATAACTTTTAAGATGGGATACAAAATACCGATGATTTTATATTACTTAGAAATGTATGCAGGCTTTTATGTGCAGAAAACTGTGAATGGTGCAGTATGTAGATGAACTATAAATTTTAAAAGGAGAATAAAGATTGTGGTTATAGCTCATCACTATTGTCTATTCCTTTGCGGGATACACATGAAAGAAACACCAATTTTGAAATAAAATTGTCATCTATAAACACATATAGATGGTTGTTATATTTTAAAACCATCATCTATAAGGTAACACAAAATAATGGTAAGACATTATGTGGTTGTTTTGGACTTAAAATTGACGTCTTTGATATACTATAGATGGTGGTTTTAAGTCAACAACCAACACCTATACTCTAGCATGATGTGCCATAATATTTCATTATAGGTTTTTGTGTTTTGAACAACATTGCGTAGTATAGATTGTTGTAGCCTACAAGACATTTGTCTTTCTATTTCTTTTTCCACCATCATTTATAACTCTTTTTATAGCAGTGATAGGATGGATAGTGTTATGTTATCATGTTGCTCTAGTATAATTGAAGTACTTAATAAGTCTCTAGGTTACAAAGGTTATAAGAATTGTGTTTCCGTGCTAGAATGATCAAGGTATGTGAGTGTCCTTGGGTTGTTTTCTATCCCTTGAGTAAATAACAAGGAAATAACTCTTATATGGTTGCTATTAGAATTGGTTTTAGTGTTTATGTTTGGTAGTTTCCTTAGTGCACTATATTTATAACTATGAAGTATATATAATAGTTTATTGGATATGGTTTGTATTCCCCCTATAGGATATCCTTGTTATGAATTATATTAGTAGGACTATGGTAATATGGTTAAATGTGATGCCATGATGTGTATGTGATCCCTTGTGAAGTATGAGTTATAACATGTTTTCCATATTTAGTTATCACATGTATTCATTGAGGTTTTTATACCATGAATCCCTCTCTTATGTGAACCTCTATGTGCTCTATGTGGCCTTGTATGTTTAGTGTTATATATAATTTATCCAATACCATTATATTAGTGGAGTTTTTTGTATAATCCCCTGTCTATTCAATGGGTAATTATAACCTTGTAAGAGTATTTTAAGGGCCCTCATTGAGGCGAATAAAATTTGGGTTGGAGAGTTAGTATTATCCAATATTTACTCTAACATATTTGGCTCTAGATATTTCTTGGATTTTCATGTCCTTCCCTTGAAATTTATTTTTGGTTTTTTTGTATCTTTTATGTAGTACATTTTTATATCATCAAAAAATTTGTTAACTTGTAATGTAATACTTATTATATGCTTCTTGTTAATGACATTCTTAATTTAAGTACAAAATTTTTAAGCCTTCGTACTTAGTATAAGAATGATAGATGAGTCTAGATTTATGCTTAGTGTAGTAGTAATGCAATACATTATAATATTTTAGCTTCTATAAAGAACTATTTTAATGCCGAATTTTCTATTGCTATAATGGGAGTGTTACATTTACACTCATCTTATAGGTTTTGTTCTATCATTTGTAGTGTCTAGATGATTTTTTAAAGTTATTTTGTCATTTAAAATATTTCAAACCTTTTTTAATGATTTTTTTTATGTCAAATGAGTGTAGAATATTTGAAAATAATTTTAAGGAACAAACAAACTACTTTACATAATTTTCTAGCATGTAAATTACTTTTATATATAATACCTAAAGACATATTCTGAAACTATTATTCTCAACTCAAAGCATATTTGTTTACATTGTGTTGATTTTAAGATTCTAATTTAATTTCTAAATACAAAATTTATTTTTAAGAAACTACAAAAGATTGTTTTTAATATTGTGTTATGAATAGAAAAAAAATATCCACACTAAACCTACAAATTACGTTATGTAATGAAATACGACTTTTTTTCCCGATAATGGAGCTAACATGGATATGCAGCACATTTTAGCCTACAATGAGCTTAATTAATACTTTTTTTTTCTCCTTTAGCTATCATCTACTTCATGTATCCAAAATCTTAGAGCTTAGTAAGATTGATGTTTTTTTCTTCGTGAATTATTTCCTTTTCTGTAATTGATTCAACTTTGAATAAACTAGTTTGAAATCATTCTATTTTGAATTCATATCAAATAAGGGAAGTATTAGAATTGTCTATTTTGAATTTTAAGTCAAATTCAATCACATCTATTTGGTTGATTTCAAAATCATTTTATTTTTAATTAATATCAAATAAACAAAGGATCAAAATAATCTTGTTTGAATTTCAATTCAAAGTAGTAGTAATATTTGGCAACATTGTTTTAGCAACATTAATATTGAATCATATTTCGTTTTTATTTTGAGGTGATTGTGGAAGAAGGAAGTGCCTTTGAAGGAAAAACTTCCGGTATTGAATTCTTACGATCATTTTTATTCGAATTTAGTTTTGATTTGGGAATTACTATGATTTGGTTTGATTCTTATTGTCTTTATATATATATATATATATATATATATATATATATATATATATATATATATAATATATATATCATTGTTGAAGAAGTCTTTAATTCTGACCGATTATACGGCGTTTTATTAGAGAAGGAAGTAATTCAAAGGAGAAAATTTTTGTTAAAATTTATGTTTGATGATTTATTCTCTCATTATGTCATTTAATTCTTGTATATGCTACTGTTATATGATGTGTAAGCTCTTTAAAATGGTGTGCATTCTATTTTAAGTGGATTTATTTGTGTTTCCTTATTATTGGAATTGATGTGTTTCTTATTATGCATTTTGTTTTACTATAGTATTTATGTTCTTTGAATTTTTTGTGTATGGTCTTATAAAATGGGGTCTATAGTAGATTGAAGTAATTTATACAAAAAAGAACTCTAAGTATTGAATTTGTGGCAATCTATCTTATTCTAATTTAGTTTTGATTTTAATTTTCTTTGTGTTTATTTTAGTTAGCATATTTTTTTAAAACTTATTTTAGAAGAATTTTTGAATTCATATGGATAATGCTACATTAATATTAGCGAATGAAGTATTTTGGAGGAGAAAAGGTTTGGTAAATTTTCTTCTTGATTATTTATTCTATCATTAACCTTTATGAAAGATAAAAGGTTTGGTACATTAATATTGTAACACCCCAAAATTCACTATTTTTTTTAAAACAGAAGAAATTAAATTAAAACCTGTGAATTTTGGGAATGTTACCGCCATACTTAGTACCAGACTGGTTCACTCCTACCATTCTCGTACTAAGTGCTAAGGCTAAAAAGGATTATTTGATAATCATCATAGTCAAATCTAAATAATATTTTAAATAAGAATTAAATGATTATGAGATAGAACTCAGAGTGCAAAATTAAAGAGTCATAATCCAACATACATAGTCAATGTTTCTCAAGAGGAAATAAAGTTACAGACAATAAAAGTTATGTCTTAGGAAACTAAAACCAAAGATAGAAAATCATAAATGGAAAGTCCGGCGACACCACTCTCGATCTACGAGCCACGTACAAGCTCAAAACTCGGCCCCGCCTGATGTCTCATGAACATCGAAGATATAAAAATAAGCATCAATCACCTGCACAAAGTCAGAAGGGCCCTATGCTTG